>LR749974.1:203774-571080 GCA_902729485.2 Mus minutoides | reverse complement strand
GCTTGACCTCTGGTCCTCATGCTTGCTGCCCAGTCCTGCACGGACGAGTCTTTTGATGATTAAACAGATTTGTGTATGTAAAGTATCTCTATAGTAAACACCTAATAAAACTCACAGATAATAACATTACTGTTAACATTTAGTCAAACTGGTATGGGGCGATGAGAGAGAAATTGGAATTGTGTGAAATATGATAGATTTTTCTAGGAACTCAGAAATATAGGCAATTCATATATATATATATATATATATATATATATATATATATATATATACAAGCACACACACACACACACATTTTCACAAACCCTGTCTTTCTCGTCTCTTCCCTTGATCCTTGTTTATTTTTTCCTTTCAATGAGGTAGACATAGTAGAAAAGCCTGCTGCAGTTCAGATCCACAAAGCCCAGGCTGACCAGGAACATAACTGCAAGATGAAGGAGCCACTCCTGAGACTGCAGAAGCCGCTGGACTCGGGCTTCTTCAGTAAGATAGCTCTGTCTCATGGCAGACAAGACAACTGCACACAGGGAACATGTGGTTTCTGGTTCTGTGAGGTTGGTGAAAGGACTCAGAGGAGCCAGGGAGGGAGGCAGGTTGATGACCCACTCCCAAAGACAACAAAAAGCTGCCACCTCAGGATCATGAGTCTGTGACTTTTGGGTCATAAAGCAGGTAGACCTCTCCATTGGAGGGTGAAGAACATGGCTCCCATGCAAGATCCTCTGGGCTATTTTATTCCCCTTTGCCATTAGAATGAAAACTTGGGCTTGCCTTAATACTGTATTTAATTAGGTCTCTAACATGCTCAAAGATGGAAGATGAAGGACAAGAAGATAATGGATTAAGTTCTAGAAGTTTTTATTAATGAAAATGTTTATGGTTGGGCAGACATGGGTTGTGTAGCTAATATATGCATAAGTATGTCAGTTCTGGAGATACACCGTAACTGTATGGTGATATGAGCATTTATAACTTCTATTGAATATTCGGTGTTACAATCAGTAACATAATAAACTTCACATATCAGTGATTTGAGCGTATATGGGCCAGCAACACAATCCACATCTGTCTAGCTATAAATAGTCACATTAAAAAACAAACAAATAAACAAACAAGCAAAAAAACCAAAACTAGAGTTGGAAGGAAAGCTTATCAGTTGAATGTAAATACTGCTCTTGCAGAAGACCTGGATTAGGTTCTTAGAACTCATTTTGGGTCGCTTACAACCACCTGTAATTCCAGCTCCATGGGCTCTAAAGCCTTCTTCAGGTTTCTGTGGGCCTCATATATAGAGGCACAAGCATACTTATAAATACTTGAAAATATTCTAAAACATATACAGTATGAATTTTTTAAAGGTAGAATTAAAACAAACAAAATAAAATAGAAAGTTTGGCAATAGTCCCAAAGGGTATAAAATAGTATGACATTTTATATCCAAGTATGTACGTGTGTGTGCTCGCACCACACCACGCAGGCACACCTTAGCATGCAAGCATGCATACCCCCCCCCCCCAGGAGCACGTGAGCACACATGCACACACATTGTTGATTCTCATCTCCTGCAGCAGCTCTGGTCAGTGAAGTTCCTTCAAATATTGAGTTAGTGCACACTAAACCATTGCTCCTAAGGGAAATACAGGGTTGTGGCCCTGCCAGCCTCTGGTCACAACATTTTGTCAACCTATCAATATATAACCTTGTTTTATGTGTTTCTGTTTAAAAACACCTTATTTAATATATATTGTTGGTTCATTAACACTGCACTCCGAGGGAACAGTGCTATAACTCATGGCTGAACAAAGCTTATCTAACACACATATTTTCTCGGTTAGGCACATCACAGTGCCTCACTGCATGCAGGGGTCATTAGAAGCTACAAAATCACTAAGAAACAGCACACACAAAAAAGTAGCACTAAACCTGCAGAAGGACGCCTGTTTACTGCCCAAGTGCTCAGAGGGGAGCACCACCGTCATCCAAGTCATCTGGAGTCGCACCTGAGCGGTATCAAAGTCCGAATTGCTCTGCACATGTCCCACCAGGTGACCCGTGAACGTGCCTGGGGTACTGAGCTTGGAGTTGCAAGACTGTTTTAGCCAGCAGGTAGACTCATGAAGACTGTACACTCAATGTCCCTGAAAATGTTAGAGGATGTGAGGCTTATGGCCAGTTGGAGACGAGACTAGATGTTTGTTAGTTTCATATTTCCTGTATGTATTTCCTAACGATGTGCATTTCCTAAGGTGCCAAATGTGTGTTTGTGTGTGTGTGTGTGTGTGTGTGTGTGTGTAAATGTGGTGACATTACCTTGCTTTGGTTTGGATATGACCACTAGAATTCATGTCTTAGACATGTGATCCCATACTAATTGGTATTTGTACAGGGGGTCCTTTGGAAGTTTCTTAGAGGATGAGCCTATAGATGCATAGATATCCTAGGTCCAGTCACTGTCCAACACTGGGACAGTGAGTCTATGGGTGTGATTGCAGGTGTCTGTGACACAGAGGATCTTGGAGCTAAAGAAGGGCTCAGAGGCAGGTGGAGGCTCAGGGCCTGGAGATTAGAGGCATAAGAAGCCAGCAGCCTCAGAAGACAGTTTACTCTGTGTTCTGACTCCTGGTTCTGTTTTTTAAAGGTGAGACACTGTGGCTATAAAATATAAAGCATTATTAAATGTTTAAAAATATGTATGTGTATGCATGCATTAGTATTCATGTGTCTGTAGGTGCATGTGTGTGTGTGTGTGTGTGTGTGTGTGTGTGTGTGTGTGTGTATAGATGAGAGGGCAACCACAGGTGGTGGTTCTTGGCTGCTGTCCATCTCTTTTTCTTTTGAGAGCTTCCTCTCACTAACCTGGAATTCACTCAGGAGGCCAGGCTAGCTGGGCTCCGAGCCCTAGCTCTGCATCTCCCCAGCACGGGGATTACAAATGAGCATGTACTCCTATACCCAGCTTTTAAAATGTGGATCCTGGGAGCCAGAATCAGGTCCCTGTGCTTACGAGGCAAACACTCTACTACTGGCTGGCCTGTCTCCCAGCCTCTTTGTTCTTAAAATATTTATTTAAAATAAAAATATATGCTAAGATATGTATATGAGTATGTCCATATGCACTGCACTCTATATACACACATGCATGGTCATACATGGATTGAAGTCTCAAGTCCTATGGGGACAAGGATTGGACACTTGAAAGCTGCCTCGTAATGTTGCCCACTGACTGGTGTGTGTGTGTGTGTGTGTGTGTGTGTGTGTGTGTGTGTGTGTGATTCCATGTTTTTAAAAGCACAGTGCATTATGCTACTTACTTAAAACCTTTCAATGGTTTCCCATTAAATAGTGCCTATTCTGCTCAAAGCTCTCTAATCTATTTTACTGCTATATTTGTATAATATTTTTGTTGTTCAAAACCTTATAGGCACTGTCAAGTACAGCATAGGCACATAGCCCTCCTTGTCATTAAATGCCCCTCCGGACTTCTCTGCCAATGAATGGGTGGTTTTGCAGCTCCAGATTCAAAGCCCTCATCTGGAATGGTGGCCTTTGGGTTTCTTCCAGAAGTTGTCCACACAATTTGAAAAATGGTTTTGAGTCATGCATAATTTCTGGAAACCCAGGTCTGAGTCTTCCCCGCCACAGAGTCCCCCCCCCCCCCCCCCCCGCTTTGATTAAATGGATCCAAAATGTTGCCTTTCTCTCAAGTTTTCGAATGGATGCGACTGAATGCACTCTTTAGAATTACCGCCCAGGCCAGTAAACCTCCACACCCCCCACACCCCCGTTTTGGATTCTCAAGCTATGTAGATGGTTATCTCGGTCCCGTAGGTTGTTATTTAGTCAAATTATGTGCATTTTATCGCCTGTGTCTTTCCTCATATTTCACTCCCTTTGATTTGTTTTTCTTTTCTCTTCGAAATTCCCACCGAGGCATCGCATTACCCCTAATTGCCTGCAGCATTCCCGTACTGGTCTCAGTGCTGAGGCAGAGGGGCTGACTCTTGGAGCCCCAGCTGGGGATGACCCATGCGCCTGGCTCAAAAATAGTACTGTCTCTGAGAAGCACTGAAGGGAAGGCTCTGTTTCTCTGCTCTTCCCTCCCAGTCCTGAGTTCTTCTCCGGGTTTTAACCTTCCCTGCCGTCGAGGAATCCCATTCAAGTCTGGTGCTACCTTTAAGCATATTCATCCCCAGACGGAGCCGCCCGCATTTGATGTTTCATTGTGTGAATTTTGACGTCTCTCTGAGAGCCACACTCTGGCTGTGGCATTGTGTGCCAGTCTTAGCTGCTCTTAGGAACACCTCCCAGTTTAGTGTCATCTGCAAATGCCATTATCATGATAATAGTAATAAGATCTTCCCCCTCGATCTCTTGATTCTTAATAAAGTTGGTAGCGTGGAGCTGGGTGTCTGCAGACGCTACACCCCAACCTCCTCCACCCCACACTTTCACAGTTCAGTTTCCTTTCATTGCTGGGCCTGGGTTGGATGTACTCTGTCACCATCTAGGGCTCTTCAAGCGCAACCCACCACCCCAGAGGAAGCTGTCAGCCTCCGCTGGTTTCTTCCTTGCCGCTGTTGAGTTCCTTCCTGTGCAGTTGCGTCTCAGAGGTAAGATACATCCCCTCACCCTGCAAAGGGGAATGTTCACGGTGGACTAGACAAATAGCTGGATGGACGAATGCAATGCTCAGGCACTGGCGTGTTCACCATCCTTGAGGTTAGTTAGGTACGTTGCAGCAAGCCCAGTAGATGGTTGCTTCCCATTGGTTTACTGAACCCCCCCCCCCCACACACACACACTGTTCTGTGGGCAGTGTGGCTCACATTCACATATGTTGCAGTTCAGGACGATCCAGGTGGCCCTTCTAGTAGAATCATTTACTGTTGTCTGAATGGAGCTTCACTCACATTTCTTCCTTTAACTCATTCCTTGCATTTACCCACTGCATGGGAAGACCAAGATGGTATGAACTCCCTGAACATACACATAGCGTTTGGCTTCAGACTGCCACGCTTTTCTCTAGGACCGTCTCATGTATCCCACAAAGCTTATGATTCGGTAGGTTTGCCTGGTTTGTTTAAACCATACTGAAGCTTTCCTTTTCACTTTATTCTATCACCATACGCCTCTTTTTGAAAGCTTCAAATTGTATTTTATAATAACACAATTAAAGCTAGGTATTAATTAATAACACGATAAGACATCTGAGCATTATGAGAAAGCACCACAGAAGCTATAGGCATTGTGTGGCTCTCAGTGAGGGAGGGACTAATAGCTGGGTGACATTATTACGAGGGATGCAGGAATGGAGTTCTAATACACATGGGAATGTTCTTGGGCTGGGCCCTGGAGCATGAAGGGGGTGCAGTGGGCAGTCCAAGCAATGAGGGTCCAGAGAGTACAGCTAGATCAAAGCACAGCGTGAACACGGGAAGTAGTGAATCATCTAATAGGATGGAAGGAACGTATTTGAGAGATTAGAACTAGGGATGATTTAGAAAGGTGAGTGAGGGAAAGATTCCAGGTAATATGCCTTCTGAACAAAGGCACTTTCATTTTATTTATGATCCAGTATGTGTGTTTGAAAGGTAAAGCTAGGGAACCACGTGAGAGTGGAGTGAGCTAGAAGCTGGGATGGCTGGGCAGGGTTGGGTACAGCTTACGATGCTGGGAAGATTTGACTGAGCTGAGGGAAAGTGATGAGGAAGAGTAGGGACGATGGCTTCCTGTGAAGGAAGCTGTCTCTAAGCTCTATACACGGTGAACATTAGAGTGATTGGGGATGGAAAAGGGTCTCGGGTGTGAAACCAGGAAGGCAAAACTCTACGATGTATTATCTATGAGTTGGCTTTGGTCATTTGGAAGGGATGACCTAAAGTAGAGTGTTAGCAAAGCCAATCTAAGTTGATAGGTAGTTGAGGTACTCAGAGAGTAGAGGCAGTCACATCAGGGGGTGTTGTGTTTTATAAAAAGAAAGAGAAGAAGGGGTATATTTGGTAAAGATGGGGTATGGTGCAGGGGGGTGGGGTGGGGGTGGAAGGAGGTTCCTCTGTGAGCCCATGCTGAGGCATTCCTTCCCACTGAGAGACGAGCTACATGATGGTATAGTATAGAATAGAGCTTATTCAGGGCATAGGGAGAGGAGTTGAAGGAGTAGAGACAGAGAAAGGCAGAGAGAGAGAGAGAGAGAGAGAGAGAGAGGGAGGGAGGGAGGGAGGGAAAGGGGGCAAGCAGCCCCTTTTGTAGTGAGTCAGGCACACCTGGCTGTTGCTAGGTAACCTTGGGGCGGAGCCTAGACAAAATGCCAAAAGAGAGCAGAAACATTCACTTCCACACGGCATGATGGCATGACAGGGGTTTCTTATTTTTGTATTTTGTATTTTCTGACTTGCCTAACCAAATTGTGAATGTCTAAATTAAAAAAAAAAATACTTTTTGCGGGGGGGCAATTTAAAATGTGCCTTCCATTATTTCCCATTTCTCTGATAAAGAGTTCCCCATGAAATTTTGGATTTTAAAATTTCTCAACTAGATTTTGAAGCAATAATTCAAAGTGGTTCCTACGAATCCATAGATAAAACACTATACAGATCATTCTGTGAGAAATGAAAATCAACTGCAAGTTTTGAATACTAAGCAATTGTATACAGTACTGATGGTATTTAATAAGATAGGACAACTGGTGGAAAGAATATTGTTTGCATGCGAGTCCATTTGTATGTGAACACAGCAACTGGATAAAGAAGATTTTCTTTGGGTGTCACATTTGGAATGCTTAGTGGCCATCTTGGTGGAGATATTACATTATATGCACATACCACATTTACATATCTGCCTGGACTTAGCACGTAGATTCGGGAATTGGTATCAACAAGGATGTTTGTTATTGCTAAATTAGTCAGGGCATACTAGGCTCTGCTGTGGAAACAAAACAACCTTTCAGATGGCAGAGCCTTAGCACAGTAAGTTGTTCTTGCTGACTGAGTCTGATATCACTGTTTGTGGATGAGCAGTTCTCTGAAAACTCTCAGAAGCACTGGCTACTATTGAGTGGGCTAGCTCTGTCCAGTGGTGACAGGGTGACCCACACAAGCCTTCCTGTTAAATTAGCATGTCCATTTGCTTTCCATTAATCCTTCTACTTTTTTTCCTCTAATTAAAAAAAAAAGGAATAAGGAAACTTTTAAAATTCAATTTTAGAATTTATTGAACATTAATAACGTGAAAACATAGCCCTTGTTTTTTTTGCCACTGCATACTTCAGCGGGAAGAGGAAGAAAGGGCTTGCCTGTTAATAGTAGGGGAGCTTAGACTCTGGCTAATTACATATATGGAGGATTTTGGTCTGTTTTGTTTTTACATAAATGATAATTTCAGGTTATTTGTTATCTTGCCTAAGGAATGACCGAGAGTGCTCGGTAATTTCCTTAATTTTGCTTTGATGTTGGGGAAGCCCAAACAGAGTCACGCCATTATCTAGATGGCTGTAGCTCCATTGCCTTGATATTTTAAGAAAATTGCCCTTCCATACAGGAAATAGTCTCATCAGTGATATCCTACTCAGCAGAGGACATACAGTCCTGGGAGGGGCTGGAAATAAGCCAGGGGCTTCCTAAAAGAACCTTTTTAATGGCCCTGCAAGCTAACCTTGGATTTAGTATTCTGCCAAGAGTCTACAAAGGTGCCACACTTACACATGGTCCCTGGGAATGGCTTAAAACTAAGTGCTATTAAGCCTTCTTTTGTTCTCTATATAAAAAAGAGATTTATACTACGCATCATAAACAGGAGTCAGAGGAACTCTGGAGCTGTTCTGAGGGGTTTTGTTCCTCCACTGCTTGCCTGCCTTTCCCTGCTCAGTGATAGAACAATTTATGAATCTGACAGATCCTCCCCCAGACAATGGCAAGCACAACTTGCCCAAAGAGTGCCCAGCTGAGTAACTCCGGGCCACTAAAGTTTATTAGACTGTGGAGCAGCAGCAGCAGCATTGAAACCATAATCAAATGACATGCTTGATTTGGGCTCCCCCCATCTCTCTCCCCACCCCTCTTCCTCCTGTTTCCTTCCCTCCCTCTTTTTCCCTCTGGCCTGTATCAAAAAGAAAAAAAAAATACAAACCAAAGATATCTAAACAGAATTGGAACTGAGTAGATGGTCAGGGGTAGACTCCCAGTTTCCACATATACTCAGAAAGTAAAAGTCTATGCCCAAAGAGTCATTAATATAAAAAGGGGGGGGCATAAATACATTGTGACTACATTTTTTTTGGTTTAAATCCCGATAGCCTAAGAGGCCAGAAGAGAATATACTTCCAACTGTTCCACTGTTAGGCCAAGGCTGGACCCTACACTGAGTCAGGGTTGTCAGGAACACAGAAGTCTAGATATTCAAGCTGGAAAGAAACAGTATTGTGGTTTGAAAACTGTGGGATCCATGGGAGATGTTCAAAGCAAAAGCTAGGAAGCAAAGTCAACCTGGTGCTGCACGATGGCGGCCTGATTGTTGACGCCCGCCAAGTAATTCTCTAGTTTGGGTAAAGATGGTTCATAAAGTAGAATTTCAATGCCTTGAAGACAGGATTTTATTTTTGGCACACAGCACTTCACCTCAGCTTCATAAACCACTACTGTCCTTTCTTTCTATACAAACTTTACCTCCTCTGTGAAGGACAGCTCTGTGTTCGACCCACAAGTCCAACTCATGCTTCTAGTAGGACCATTGGAAGACTCTCAACCAGAGAGTTTAGAAATCTTAAAGTAACCTCTTCATTCTGTCCCATAAGGGGATGGAATTCTGTAGAATCTGCTAAATGTCACCATTGTTCTAGAGACACTGGAGACGTTAATGTATTACGAGAAAACTGCTTGGCTGACACCCAGCTTAAGAGACCTTCAGCTTTTTTTCAAGACAGTGAAAGAAAAAGGTCTCTCAAATATCAAGAAACATACTTTATAACCAGAATAGTCTGTGATGAATGGGGTAATAATATTCCACCCTGCCTATAAAGAAAAGTGGTATGGGCATTATTGCTTTTTTGGACACTGGAGTAACTGTATCACTCATTTCTGAGCGGTTGTCAAAAAAAAATTGAAGGGTTTAAATATATGACCTTTTACAGGAATTACTTCAACAATAGCTTATTCTACTGAGTCTGGCCAAGCTGTGGTTCCAACAGTGAGCTTCTAGTTGTGAGATGCAAATGATGGGCTAATTGCAAGATTTAATCCCATCTGTTTGGGGCAGCTCTTGAAAAATTGGGTTCGTGCTACACTCTTTTATGGGTCAATACCAACTATTCTGTCACCAAGAAGAAATAATGGCAGGGAACTTAAAGGGGAGAGTGAGAGATGGTAATCTTTGGAATGCAGAAGCTGTCAGAAATATGGACTGGTCTCGAAGCAAATGGGTTTTGCTTTGCAAATCAAGGCAGTAATGGGATGAGACAGAACGCAAGCAAAGGCTCCAGGAATCAGGGTTCAGTGTCGACATCCCCCCATGAGCACAGTGATGCAAAGTGGGGACATTCGGATGAGGCTCTTCTCTGGTTGTTTCCTTCAACCCAGGACACAATGCTCATCCGCCTGTGTTGATGATACCCATGATTTGGAAACACCAAGGCATGGTGGAAGATGGTGTCTGGTGAAAGAGGTAATTGAAAGCTCTGCTTCTAGCCTGCTAATGCTCTGCTAAATAATTACCTTGGAAGCCCCGAGTAAACTCTGTCCATAGACAAGTCATTCAGCTTAAATGGTGTCACCTGCAGCCACTGACAACTCCCTGGATCTTCTCTGTCAAGTGCCATATGTGCACACCCGAAACATATCCAAAGGCTACTCGTAAGCATCTTTGGATAATGAGTACAAATTAATAACTACTTTGTACGTCACTAGAGATCATCCCGTTTTAATGCTATGCCCTTTGGGTGAATGAATGGGACAGAGATCTTTCAGATCCTAATGAATCGTGTCTTACAAGGATTAATTCGCTCAAGTTTTTTTTTTTTTTTTTTTTTTTTTCTGGGTTGACATCATACGAGAAGCAGCTTGATTCATTGGGTGTGCGGAGGGGGATGCCTCTGAGGGACTGAGAGAAAGATGGGTTTGATCTCATTGGAGTCTCCACAGAGCAGCTGTTCATGGAGTCTCTGTGTGGGGCTTTGCTAACTCCGTTCTCATTTGTATAGATTGTCATCTATGTGACTAGTATCCCTGGCGCTGCATATGCACAGCAAAGCACAACTCTTTGCCAGGGCCTCACCAGCTTCCCCCAACTGCCCATCACTTCTTCTTCAGTGACAGCATGTTTTATTAATAGCAGCCATGATGCTTCATTGGGTTAGTAAGAGCTTGGTTGTCTGTGAAGACCTCTGGTAAATATGGTAGCATTTTGGTCAGGAACTACATGCATATACATACTTTCTAATAATTAGAAATTGATGTTTTTAAGCTACTAGAATTTTGTAAATTTGGAAATGGTTGTTACATAAAACATGCTCAAGGCCTTTAACCAATGGCTCCCTGGTAGGGCTGTAACAAAAATGTCTTTATAAAAGTACGAACACATAGATTTAAGGATCGCCTGTTGTGGCTTGTAATGACAAGGGTAGCGCTGCAGATTGAATTTGAAAGATTCTCCCAAAGGCTCTCTCGTTTAAGCTTGGCCCCTAGCTTTGCTGATGCCGAGGAAGGTTCTGGACTCTTTAGGACATGCAGCTCCACTGGAAGAGAGTATGACATTGAGGTGAGCCTCGGGTTTTAAGGATCAGTCTCACGTCCTGTTCACTCTCTGCTTCTTGACTACAGATGTAATGTGACCAGCCCCCTGCTCCTCACCCTGATCCCAATCCAGCTTCAGCCTCCATGCCTTCTGCTGCTGCCGCCAAGTCTTCCTGGCCATGGCGAACCTGTATCGTCTGGCCAAATAGCTCAAGGAACCCCTCCCTCCTTAAGACACTTTTGTCTGGTGTTTTTGTCGCAGCAAGAGAAAAGTAACCAAGACAGACAGTGGAATGTGTAGACAATGTACCAGGGTGGGAATTTGATCAGATCGACTGTGGCATGTGAAATGAAATGTCAAGGTTAGTGGAGGAACAGTCTCACTGGCTAGTGTGCTGTGGGTGACATTTGCTAGCAGATGTGGCAGTCCTGTTTGTTTATAAAAACTGATCTAAGACTACACACACACACACACACACACACACACACACACACACCCCTTAGGCTATGGTCTCATTTACATAAAAGTCCAGTAAATAAAAACCACACACACACACATGTGCACATGTGTGCACTCACACCTTTATATCAGAAGTGAGTATGTGTGAATACATGCTATGTTATTACCTATATGAATGTCTGAAGGATAAAGTTATAAATGCTCTCTTTTCTTCTGTCATATATTTTTGTGGCTTGAGAAAAATGCATTTGAATGTGACAAAAATAAAAAAAATCATAGTTAGAAAGAAATCAACTTTCTCACTTTCTCACTTTCTCATTGAAAGTGAGTAGGTTTTACATGGTCATGTTCACAACCAGTCATGAATTCTGGTGTTAATGCACATGTCCTGGCTGAGGAGATGAACCCATGGAGTTCCAAAAGCAGCTAATTCCTGATTCTTAGAAGAAAGGAAAATGTGTTTTTTCTCCAATAACAGCCAGTGCAATGTTGGAGTGCTTATGTGCTCTGGATGCTGGGACCCAAAACGCTGATACCTATACACCTTCCCTGGGATTCATACTTCACTTGTTACCAAGTAGGGTCACCCTATAAACTCTGGTTTTTGTAACTTTTATATGTTAACAACAGGTCAAAGTGAAGTACTGTGAACTATGTGCCTTACTTAGCTGGAGAGCCGGAACCCACCCAGTCCCCTTTGGAATATGGGTGATAATGTGAAGCCTCTTGATTGACATTTTGGACAATCTGACCAGAGCTATGGAGACAGTCATCAGCCTGCTTGTTCAACACCTTAAAAAGCTGTCTTGTCCATAGTTCAGGAACTATCAGCCCTGTTAGAGGTATTCTATTAAGGTGCTATTTTTCTTTACACATTTCACAGTGGGCTACCAGGTTAACAATGATGAAAACAGATACACGTTAGTGATCAAAGACATATTCCAAATTAGCTGTCACTTCCAGGAGTTGATATCACTAGAAAGGCAGCTTCCTTCTGCAAAGATTTAAATAATAAAACATTATTCTAGGTTTCTACATTGGCTATAGATATTGATGATACACACTTCATAATGGGGATCCACAGGAGAAATTTCTGCTTAATGTTGGTACCTGGTAACATTAAGCAGCCTCTCCTTGTTTGTTCTCGTTTTGTGGATACTGGAGACTCTGTAAATGATAAAGGTTTTCCCTTTGAGCGGTGCTGCTGGAAAAACTTAGAATATAACCACAGAACCAGTGGCAGAGAGCAAGTCCTACCCAGCATCCCCTGCTCCCTGAGTCTGTTCTGTATTCCCTAACTTTTCATTCTTTCTCTCCATTTCTCTCACTTTACATTATGTATGTAATTGTGAAGCAGCATTAACATTTATTAAGAATAAGGATGTGATTCCTTTAAGGGAGAGGTGACTCGAGAGTGTGGATGCTCCTGGCAACAAGAGCTTTCCATCTTGTCCTTCTTGTACTTGGTGAGGCCCTTGAGTCCGGGTATGCAGTTTTCACTGGAGAGTCCAAGGATGCTATAACAAAGGTGCCTGACTTCCTGAAGCTGCCTGGCTTCAGAAGTGCAAGCAGAGGCCATCTGGGTAGTGTCCACTGTCCTTTCTAGTCACATCTCAAGCATAGGAAAGAGAAGAGGCTGGGTCAATTCTATACGGGAGAGAGTGAGAGAATAAGAGAGCGAGAGAGTGAGAGAGAGAGAGCACAGAGAGACACACACAGAGAGAACAGAGTTGCTTTGGGCCTAGGAGTGAAGCATATTCAGAGGGAGGCTTCAGTGACTCGAATGCATTTCCCTATTCGGCAGTTAGTTGCAGCTTTAGTTGCGGCTAGACTCACACAGGTGAATATTCTTCTGAAGTTATTTATTCATTATGTGGTTATTTCCTAAACTATCTGCTTGAAAGCTGTTCACATAGCCAGTGTGCTAGAAACCATTCCTAACATCTCGCTTTAACGTGTGCAAAGCTGGGGAAGCCCTGAGTTTGATTGACCCTGAGCACAGGCATAGGAAAGCTGTCCATGGCCTTGTGTGCCTGCAATCCCAGTGCTGGGAGGGGGAGATGGGAGGACCCCTAGGGCTCATTGGCTGCCAGTCTAGAAGAAATGACAAACCTCAGGCTTAGTGAGCCTCTCTCTCTTGATAAGAGCATTCAGTGTCATCGTTAGACAATGCATGCACACACAGACAAACATACACAAACAGACATACACACATGTACACAGACATACACATATATACACATACACACAGATATAGACATACTCACACATACACACATACACATACACATACATACACATACACACAGATATAGACATACTCACACATACACACACATACACACACACACATGCACATACACACATATATATATATACACATACACACAAACACAGACATACACACATACACACATATACATGCACATATACATGCACATATACATGCACATATATATATATGTATATATATACACATAATACACTCATACACACACATACACAAACATACACACATAGACATACACACATATACACAGAAATACACATACATGCACATACATACACACATATATACACATACATATGTACATATGCACACATATACATACACAGACATAAACATACATGCACACATACACACACATACACAAATGCACACGCATGCACAATATGCAAGTCTAATTTTATAGGTCCTTTGGCCAGATCTCCACCACTTGGGAAGTCACCTCAGGGTGTTCATATTACAGCTTCTTTCCCAGATATTTACATCACCAGATCCCTAGCCTTCTCGGTAGAGAGGAGCATGACTGAGACAGGAGCTTGCTGTCTTGAGTAATTTACCATGGGCTGAGAATCTGGGGCTTGGTGGTTCTTTACCCTTCCAGAACCATCTCACTCCTGAGAGAAAAGCAACAGAATTGTGTTACCTCTTCTCTTAAGTATTTTACATTTGAATTTGCCTTAGGTTTTGATGAGCGCTCAATGGATGGCAAGATGGCCACTAGGATACTACAAATGGGGTCATGCCCAAGGTGGTAGCAAGATGGCCACTAGGATACTACAAATGGGGTCATGCCCAAGGAGAATACTAGTGACTTAAAAAAAAAAAGATTTAGGAAACTAATGATTTGGAAAATGGAAAGGGCTAAAGACATGGGATTGTTGGCACGACAGCTGCACAAGTGCAACTGGACAAAAGTAACACAAGTAACATCCCATCCCCATCCCAAGCTCCTCCTTGGTACACCTAGCTCTGGCCACAGCCCTACTTATGTCAGACATCCAGATTAGAGAACATTCGTTTTACCTCTGGGGGCAGGATTTTCCCAGTCTTCCCACTGCTTTGGGATGTGGGGTATTTGTGTGTGTGTGTGTGTGTGTCTGTGTGTCTGTGTGATGGGAGTTAGCAACACAAAGCAAGCCCAGCGCCCAAGGAATGTGTGGAGGAATGTTAATTCTAGGGGTAGCCATAACTTGATTTTCCTGATTTCCTTGAGTTTAAAGTCTCAGCCACAATATTACATTACCAAAGTTATTTGCATTTGAAATATAATACCTGGGGGTTGACATTTAATTAAATTACAGTGCTACCTCCAGGCTTCCAGGAACCAGGCTGGCATGCTGTGTAGAAGATGCTGGCAGTCCCTTCACGCCCTTTCTCAATGACATGACAATCAGATGACCATGTTCCCCTCTGGGGGGAGGGAATAAGGAAACTCTGGTGTCTGCAGTTGGCTGGTTTGCACTTGAAAATGCAGCTGAGAGGTAAGGGGCAGTCATGATGTAAGGCTCTTCATGAGAGGTGAGGGGCAGTCATGATGTATGGCTCTTCATGAGAGGTGAGGGGCAGTCATGAAGATGCTTCTTGTTCTTTTATACCTCAAGGCTCCAGCCTTCATGTTTTGTAAATGTTCTGAAGGAGTGATGTGCTGGACCACAATATCTGGACTTCTATTCACCGTGCGAGGAAGGCAACTGATTCTTTGGTCTTCTGAGTCATTTCGAGGGAACCTTTCTCTTATCCTCTTGGGATTTCTTGGTAGTCAGTAGACAGAAGGTGGCTTCAGGAGCCCCCTGATTACAGCCTTTGCTGACTAGCTCCCTAAGGTACAGATTCACTAAGGAGGCATGGAAGAAAGGGTAATTGAAGAGCCAAATCCAACACTTGGCATCTTGTCTTCTACAGCGTGAGGGGAAGATTTTCAGCCTTCTGGGAAACACTTTATAGAGTCCTGGGGACATTATTGCTTGGGAAGGCACTGTTGGAGTCTGCTGAGTAAAGAGAGACCAGGGGTGTTGCTGAATTACCCACAATGCACAGAACATCCCCTCCCCTGCCAAAAAAAAAAATTAGCCACCTTTAAGATTTAAGATCTACAGAAGAGATTAGCATTAAGAGATACTATTAATGTGAGGGGGCAGGTTATAGCTACTGAGGCAACCAAGGGGACAGCCGGCACATGTGCTCCCACAGGAATATGCCTAGGCATGGACTTCAGGGAAGCCCAGGCCACATTTGTATTTAGAATGGAGCATATTAGATGCTGTTTAATTCTAATGGGTTTGGGGAGGCTGGAAAGTCTGGCAATGGATTCTGGGCCAAGATTATTAACAACACAAAGGCATTATCATTCCTTGGCAAAGGATGGAGAGATAGAATAGTGTTGGTTAGTGCCTAGCGTCACAGTTAGAAACAGAGTACAAATTCACAGGCATTCCAGCTCCTCTAGATAAGAGATTACGGGGATAAGGAAGCTTCTGGAAGGACAATTTAAGGAAGAGGAAATGGGGAATAATCTAATTTGTCCCTCCCTCCTTCACTCCCACCTTTCCTTTGCCTTTCCTTTCTTCTTTACGCTTTCCCTTCTTTTCTTCCTCCCTCCCTCCCTCCCCCCTCCCTTCCTTCCTTCTTCCTCCAACCTCCTAGCTGTTATTGGCTATGCTCTTTTGAAGCCATGGAAATGGGGGTCTGGGAAATGCTGTAACAAAGACTGGCCTGTCTGGCTCAGGAAACCTCACGAAATGCTAAGAACTTGTCTAGAACTCCAGATCCAAGAGAACAAGAGTATTTGGACATGGCGGCCTCCCTAGAGTTTCCATTTGCAGTTGGTAACCACAGCACTGTGTGTGGATGTGTGTGGATGTGGTTGTATGTTTCCTAATGCCTCATGGAAATCTAAGCTTAAAGAATATGCTAGCCCTCAAGAAAGAACAGGCAGGCCCATTGGCTTCCTTTGCATTTAGCTTTAGGTATGACATGGCCAGACCACCTGGCTGGCAAAGCCTCCCATGCAGGGGCAGGGTGGCCTTGTGATATGTTGGAGAACCTTGGGTCTCTAATGCAGGCAACTTAGTTCAGTAGAAAGCCATGGCTATGTGCAGAGCATACTTAGTGTATGGCGTTAATTTTGCGGTGCGGACGGCAAACCCAATTCTTCATTGTCAGGCTCCAGCTCATTTTCACGCTGATGATCCTGCTGCCTGCTTTACTGAGACACATCCTCACCACAGGTCCTGCCCCTCTCTAAGCTGGAGTCACGCTGCTGAAAGAACAAGGTTGTCAGGAGCTAGAGGACCTGCTGAGATGGCTTCTCTTTTTCCTTGCAGCCCATTCTAAAGAATCTAGACAAAAACCAAAGAAATTAATTTACTTGTTTTCCATTAGAACTGCCCAACAGGTCCCCAAACACCCAGGGATAAAAGTGATGGATTTCTACAGAATATCTTCTTTAAGAAAGTTCTAGAAATGCTTAATTATTTTTGCCCCACTTTTGATTATCTCTACTAATGGAGATGTGGACGGCACGAATCAATAAAGTCCCTTGATAGTTCACAAAAAAATCTCCATGCTGCCATTAGTCTTGCCCCTCCCCCACCAAACCTTTTATCAGAGCTGCTAAAAAGTGCCTGTGTACCCCCTGGGCTCTCGGTATATTCAACTTGTTGACAGGCTGACTGATAAAATTGTCTGATTTGAGTTTTATCTCTTTTTCCCTTCTCCTGCCCACTCTCTGGGGGAGGTGTTAATGAGCAGTAAAGAACAAAACCACAGGAAAAGAGGCTGCAGAGAGGCCCAGGAACACACAAAATGATTAAATAGCTCTCCTATCCCTGAAACTTTAGAATATCAGCCTTGTGGGATTTCCCTCTCCCTCCAACCCAAAGTAAATTGAAATAACTAAAATGGACCAAGTATGTGGGACCCTTACTGACCCATGCTTTGTAACGCTGAATAACATGAAATAGCTTATATGGTATTCATGTCTTAGGGAGAGGTTTCTAATTGTTAATCTGTAGAAATGACATCCATATTACTCTTCATTCTGGTCAAATGCCTTGGCATTATTATTGTTATATTATTATTATTATTATTATTATTATTAATTATTACCATTACTGCTGCTGCTACTACATGTATTTTGTGTGAGAGAAGAAGGGTATGCTTGCCAGCGGTCAGAGGACAACTTTTGGGAGTTTGTTCTCTCCTTCCACGTCGTAGGTTCCAGGGATTGAACTCAGGTCACTGGTTTGGCAGCAAGTACCTATACCCAGTAATCTGTCCTGGTATACACCCCTGCCTGCCCCCAAGGTATTTTCTCTACCAATTCCAGATTGATTGAGGATTGAGATTGCAATACTGTTTCAAACCTACTTGGAATGATTGCTAGAAGACGATGGCTGTGGTATTCAGTCTTTGTAAATGCTAGTCAGGCCATTCAAGGCGAAAAGCATAATGGTAAACTCAGGAGTCACCTGGATTGGAGCAATCAGGTTGATGTGAGAATGCTAAAGCCCAGAAACAGAACCCTCAATGAGCCATGAGTAAAGGGGTTGCTGTAGACCTTAGTCTTTGCCTGGTTGTAGGAGTTAGCAGGTTGCTCCATGCTAGCTGCTGCCTCTATAGCTAGTACTGAAATTTAAGTAACTGCTGGTCTGTTCAGCTTGTTAGAAAGAAAAGCTAGAAACGGACCAAAGGGAAGATGAGATTTTTTTTTTTTAAATAAAGATGTTCACTGAATCCATGAGTACATCTGTCTCAGTGGTGAGAGTGACAGGAAAGGGAAGACAGCACTTTTCTTTAAAGAGCTACAGGTGCATATGGCTAGGGGCTGGGAGGAGAAAGAAGCCGATGGAGCAGGAGCAGCTATGAGACCAAAAGCTACTGTAGTCATCTCTGAGAACTAACACTCCCGGCGATCTGTGTGAACAATGGCTGCACTCCTGCTCAGCCTGGGGAGCCAGCAGTCAGAGCATTCATTCAAGAGGGCTGGGGCCGATACTTCCTTTCTTCCCGATTCATCTCAGACCAGTCGTTACTTGTGGGCAACACTCACTTAGAACCAGGGAGGTGAGAGCATACAGAGAAGCATGGGTTTTGACCAGGTTAACACAGGTCAAAGCCCTGCAGCGATGAAGGATGGAGCTGACTCGGGATGCAGACATGAAGACAATACATCTTGATTTGGAAAGAGGCTTCTTTTCAGAAACCTGGCTTCCTGGTCATTGTTTGATGACATTCTCTAGCATATAGTATCCACACATAACTTGTGTTCCAGGGTAGGCTATTTGAGTGGTTTTGATTACATTATGCTTTTTCATTTAATTTTATTTTTCTACGAAACTTTGCAAATATTTCAGCCATCATATTTTTTCCCCCAGGTTGCAACTTACTGCTTTCATTGAGAGGAAGCTGATGGAAAAAAGTTACAAGACAAAACACATCAAATTACTGGTCTCTTTGTAATTCTTATAGATGCTCTGCCAAATGGAGATGAAGCAAGAATCAGAGGCATTTTCAGGCTTTCGTTATCCCAGGAAAATTTATATAATTTCCACATATTTATGTGATTTCCAACGAGCAGGTCCATCAAAATCTTCTCTCTACAATTGAAGATATTCCTAAACAATTTAAGATATTCTAAAACATACCTAGAGACTTTGAAAATGAAACATTGCAATATTGTTTGGGCTGCGGGCCTTTAAAATATTCAAATTATCTTGCTTTTGGGCGGGGGATGCATTTCAATGTATTTTTCTTAATATTTTCCTAACTATCATACATCACTGAGTCATTCAGACTGTAGGTTTTATATATATATATATATATATATATATATATATATATATATATGACATTTATTCATGTATTTTGTACATGGGTATCTGTGGGCAGGCTTGTGTGGAGTTTTGGGGATCAATACCAGGTTGTCAGGCTTGGCAGCAAGCCTGTTTATCTGTTGAGCCCCACCTCACCCAACCATTACCTTTCATTTGTTGAATCCTTGCTTAAAGTACTACAGTTGTAAAGAAAATACACCTTGAATTTTAGAACTCCCATTTATTTATAACATGAATATCACTGTAAAATATCTAGGATGATTTATAAAGTTTCAAATATAAAACCCAATAGATAAACATAAGAAGGTATTAATAATCCTCAGAGAGAGAAAAGCTACTCAGCTCCGGTGAGGTCTTTTTATTTCTCAAAAATTATTTTTATATCTGTAGAGTTACAGACTTCCTGTCCCTTCAATTAATTGTGATTGTATAAAGATGGTAATCCTGACAGCTGTCTCCATGGAAATTAAAATGAGTGATGTTAACTTAGAAGGCCCGTTGTTTGCCCTGAAAGAAAAGTCGTGATAACTAAGTTGAGATAAGACTTTTTCAGCAAAGATTCCTCTGAGTCTTTCGTGACGCGTGACAAATCCTAACAGGTAACATACAAACATGTTTCCTGCTTAACTTTCCTAAGAAGTAGAAATTCACACTGATTTTTCTCCCCCAGACCCAAGTAAAACTAAATTTATCCTAATTAACTTACAAATAAAAACATCACATGGTTGGCTTGAAGAAAAGCACTCAGAACTTGCCCAGCTCCAGCTGTCCACCTCAGTGAACATCTGTGTGGATAGAATGGGCACCCTTGAAGCCATAGGGCTTTTCTTAGGGTTATAGACTCCCACTTTCTTGGACTACATTTATTTTGATGGCTCTTCATACTTCAATACCTAAAAAGATGAATTCACTTATCCACCAAGGAGTGAGAGGGGGCAGGGAGTGGGTACTTAAGACAGAGCTGAGACTGGAAGAAGCGATTTGCTTTGTAAACTCTTTGGCAACTCCTATCCCTTTGCCAGCCTCGTATCCTTCCTTATCACCTAACACTACCATCTCCCGATCATCTCCTTTCTAAATTTTATACCATACCCACATTGATACCCATTTCCGTAATTTTTTTCTATACATGCTCCTTTTCATGGTTTTGAGCTCTTAGAGGGTCTATTTGCAAAGGAAAAAGGCAGAGTTGAGTACCAGTCCGAGTATATGATTCTAGGGTCTGATCTCACACGAAAACCCAAAATCCAGTAGAAGAGATGCACAGCATTGTTGTAACTTTTTCCTTGGCCAGCAGATCCTGCTACCTCTGTGCAGGTGATAGGCACAGAGCATGGCACAAGAAGCCAGAGAAGGCACTAGTGACACATCCTTCTTTCTATGATACCACCCATCAGAGGAGGTAGCTCTGTGTCAGTCTTTGCTTTCACCTGTATGTGTCTTGCAAGGTATCTGTGGAAAAGAAGTAAAAGCTGTGCCCGAGAAAGGTCCAGTATAAAGATGACGTTAACATTGGTCGTCTCTTAGATGTAACTGCTGGGCTATCATGCCAGGCATTCATCTCACCCACCGTCACAATAGGAAGACGCATGGTACAGACTGGAGGCACAAAAAGGCAGGTCCAGGGTTTGTTTTGATTGCCATGATGATCACCAAGACTTCATAGATAAGAGACTACCCCTAAACAAGCAAGGCCAGCAGGCATAAGCTTGGATTTTCTTGGATAAATCAAGGTCACTGTTCCCAAAGGCAGTTTTGTGGCTAGCGAATATGTTTATTTCATTGCTCATTTTGAGAACCTGATGGGGATCTGCCCAACTCCCAGCTTCCTTTGTTGTCAAGTCAGACATTCTAGGGGCTCAGGAAGCATGCCAGAAATGTAAGATGGCAGCAGTCTTTGCAGTCTTTGTTTGGTTCATTTTATGAGACAGCATCTATTTCTATAATCTCAGGTTGCATCAGACTCATTGTATATAGCCCAGGCTGGCTCCAAATTCAGTGCCCCTACTGCTTCAGCCTCCGTAGGGTTCTACGGCCCCTGCTGCCGTGATTAGCGACAAAGCCAGCACCTTAATAACATGTAAGCCAGTTGAGATTTTCAATCAGCTTTCCATCCATTTTCAGGATTGTTCATCCTATTTGGGCTGATAGCTTCAGATTTGACTTATTTCGGAGAGCTGTACACAGTTTTTCCCCCACTGACCTAATTGGTAGAGATGGCTACTAACTGGAAATAGTTTCATTCACGTTTCAAATAATTTCTAAAATTACAGCAATTCCTACAAATAAAAACATATCGGATCTTGAAAACTCCAACCAGAGTTGACATTTTTTTTTTAAAAAAAAAAAACAAATCAGCGGGTAGTAAAAGAAGAAGGAAAAAAGGAAAAGAAAAAGGCATTCTGCTAGTCCATTTTACAAACTGTTATCTGCTCAGAATGCCCAATTCCTCTAGTCCATCCTTCCCAAGTATCTATCTTTAACCCATTTATCCTTCTGTGAAGACAGGCTGCCCTGTAATTAAATACCAAATATGCCAGCTCACAGGAATATATTTTAGGTTAGAGACAACAGCAATGTTGTTTGAGTTTATTTTGAGCGTATGCTCCATTGACACTTCCTCACTGTGTGTCATCTGTCACCTGTTTATTCCAGAAACTTGGCTTGAGGAGTTTGTATCTCACCCCCCCCACACACACACACACACCCCACCTCTGCTTGGCCCACCTCTGGTTGTTGAGTGGGTATGAGCTGCTGTAAGTACGGTAGGTGCTTAGAAAACACTATAGTTGCTTTAGAAAGATGACTTTGATTGTGTTTTTTCCCCCATCACAATAACACTTTGCAGGTGATTATTAAATTAGAGATTTTCTTTGTTTTTCTAACAAAAAAGCCCTTTTTATGTCAGCGCCAATTATGAGTGGTAATTTTTTTTTACATTTTACAAAAGATTTTTCTGTCCTACCTCCACGCCCCTCCCCCAGATAAAGAAGGGGGTTGACATTCTATGACAGAGGGGGATTATTTTTCTTTCCTTTCTTTTTCTTTTTTTTTTCCTTTTTTTTTGCAGACAACAGTGCTTTTGACTTTTCTTTAAAAAAAAAAATCTGTTGACTCTATTGAAAAGTGACAGGACAATATTTAACCTGAATAGAAGCATGTTGACTCCTCTTATTAAAACTGACAGTTAAGGACATTTCTCTCTTTATTCCTTCTGATACACGCAGACAAGTCTTCACTGCTAACTAGTATACAAAATCAAAAACAAAAAAATACCGTGCGTAGAGATGACTACCTGATAAACAATATATGAATGACAATCGCAACTTTAATCTAGCAAAGAAACCTTTTTTTATCCTTTAAGAAAATTAAAGCCCTTTCAAATTAGTTTGATATACGAAGACACACTGACATCATTAATTTTCAGGTAGTCACTCTTCTCTAGCTTGCTGTTCCTCTTGATAATACACAAGGTTCCCATCAGGACAGGGCCACAGCGACACCTATGGAGAGGCCTCAGGGCCTCTCTAGAACCCTGTGAGGAGTTTCACATCCTCTTCTGTTCTAATTTCCCTCTTGTTTGTGACAAAAATGGTGACCCCGGAGGTTGTCCCCAAGACCAGTGCTAACTGATGCTGTCTTTGTTTGGGGGAAAAAAAAAACCTGGCCAGAAATACCAAGCTTTTGAGTCCTTTCTCTTGTTGGGCTAATAAAGAGTCTCATTAGCATGAGCGAGGCTTGAGTTTCTTTCAGCTGGACATTGAGTGTGCCTCTCATCAGAAGCAGAGTGAGAAGCCAGATGTCAACTCTCAGAGGTAGACTGGATCCATATGGAGCTCAGATGGCGCTGGGTGCTCGCCTACACTTCTGAGCATCCATGATTAGAGTCAAAGCGCTTTAACAGAACTGATTGCTAGTGGAGAATGTGCTGGAATTTTGCATGGCTACTGAGACGTGGGAATGTGTATGTGTATGTGTTGCATGCGTGTGCTCTGTGGGTGGGGTCGGGGTGGTGATATTATATAAGGATTAACTGTGGTGTGATTTTTGTTGTTGTTTTTGTTGGAATGTAGTTTGAGCTTTTGTGAAAGCTTGGGTAGAATTGTTTGCAGTTATTAAAATTATTCTGATTTCTGTATGAACATCCCATCTTTGCATTAATTAAGGGCCCTTCAAATGGTTAGAAGTTTTATACATTTCCATTATGAAGAATTCAGAAACTCAAAGTTTATTCCATGCCAAGCTTCCATATTGAATGTGGAGGAAAACCGGCCTTCTGTGTTGTCACGAATCCACTCCTGTAGTCTTGGGGAATTACCCAGTTTCCATCTTACTGATTACTTTGAAAGGATCACGTGGTCGGAACCATCTATAGATTATAACATGGAGGGAGCGTTAGGTTTCTTCTCTCTTAAGAAGGGCCAAGGCCAGGTGTGTCCATACTTGCTTTTAGTACTAGTAGTTTAGAAGCAGAGGAAAGCAGGTTGCTGTGAGTTCCAGGTCAGCAGGAGCTACATAGTATGAGAGTGTCAGAAAGAACAAGGGGAAAAAAAAAGAGAGAAAGGGTGAGGAGGAAGGAAGGAAAGAAAATGAAAGAAGGGCAAATCATCATCTCTTTGAGTGCTAGTATAGCTGTGATGAAGAACTTCCTTAGAGATTCAGGTCTTAGACACATCAAACAACAGCAACAACAAAACACTCAAGATCGGCATAGGAGAAGTCCAGCTCTTAGCCTTTGTGTGTGTGAATATTGCAGGGGAGGCTGTTGTATTTATCATGCCTTCTTCGTTGGGGTTCTTCCTCAAGACAGATCCAGGAAAAGCACTTTTGTGGAAGTAGTTTTATTGGGAAATGGCTCCATCTCTGCCCTTTGAGTCAGGGGAAGGGGAGAGCAGCCAAAAGGGATGCCAAAAAGGTTTTGGGTGTCAACTGTGAGCACCTGAAGCTCCTTTCTTTCTGTTACGGGTCCTCGGGGAGACTGAGCACTCACCCTTCAGACGCGTGCTGAGGGACCTATGACCCCTTGACTGACAACTTGGGTACTTTAAGTTGACTCCATCAAGAAGAGGTTTTGCCTAGATTTCTTTCCCTTGTAGGGATGCCCATTCATTTTGTAGGTGGTGTGCCACACAAATCAAGGGAAGGGAAAAGATTGAATGGCTTTATATTTCCAGAGCTGGTGGTATGGCTCAGTTGGTAGAGTACTTGGCTAGCATGCAAGAAGCCCTAGGTTCCATCCCTCATACCACATACACTCAGCACAGCCATGTACACCTATAATTGCAGCATTCAGAAGGTGGAGGGAAAAAGGAGTCTTGACTACATAGCCTGCTTCTATGAGATTATGTCTCAAAGCATGCGCCTGCCCCCAAGTTATGTATTTTCAACATATCTCTTTCCTTGTCTGCTTTGGCTAATTTAAGTGATATTGCAGGATTGGTTGGGAGCATCTGATGCCAGAATGCATAGCGGTTACTTCAAGGTGATGTTTTGGGGTGAATGTCCTGGTCTGTAATTCAAAATCCTCATGGGTTGAGGGAGAATATCCCATTTTGTGCCATGCAGGGGAGGGGGTGGCAGAAATGTTAGGTAAGAGTGTGCTATAGGCGCGACTACTATCTACCTGGGTTGCCAGCTGCCATTTTGGTCTGTCTACTGTTGAGAACACCTGAAAGAACACCTGAAGCGCCGTTCAGCATTGTGTACCAGTAGGGCATGTTTCTGCTGGCTGGATAATGCTGTAGCCTCTGAGCGTGGGTACCCATCCTCACTGATGTCTCCTTGAGGAAATAGAACCCTTTGTATTCAGTTCTTGGCCAAAAAAAAAAAAAAAGCATTTCAAGTCAACTGAGCCAAGAAATACAGGCCTAGTTTTCTTTTTATATATAAAATCCGCCCCCCCTTTAAAAAATTCTTTAAATTTGTTCCTCAAGAAGAAATAAACCTTTATGAGACCCTGTGTATGGCTGTAAATTTGATTGACCAGATGTTTGTCAGATTTAATTCATGCTGTTTAAAAGGTTGCTTTCTACATCTCAGTCCAGCACCGTTCTGGTAAGGGAAGGAGTTGGTTTATAGGAAACAATGAAATGGGTTTTAACACCTTACAGGTGCTCTAATCCTATTACAGACTGGAGTGTTTAGCATTCCTGATGCTTTCTCGGTTCCTTTATGTGGTATGAGAGATTTTTGAAGGGAGAAAGCCAAGACAAGAAAGTGTTTAAATGGGCTAGCGAGGGGTGGTGGGGAAAGAGGCACTGTTCGCGCAGCTGGGGACTGTTACATGCTCTTCGGGTTGTGATTTCTTTGAGCATTTCGCTGTGTTTCCCTTGCCTTCCGGCTCTGGCTGCTGATGATACAGAAACATCATTGCCGGAATATTGATCATGGATGCCAAGCTCTTGAATGAAACTCTAGGAAGTTACCATGCTCAAAGGACCTTAGGACTTGTTTCTTTCCAACCTCACTATGCAGAGTCTATCTTCTATTATCCTCTGGAGTTCTCTCCCAAACTGTTAGTATGTCCCCTTCCCCCAAGATGGCATATTGAAGTGCTGAACCAAACCAGACAAATAAATAAAAGCAACTGAAGTGAACCATTGAGGCAAAGTAGATACCGCAGGCACTCTGATTGGGTCTTTAATCTAGCACCACATTGACTCATAGGGATATGCACCTTGTAAAGAGATATCTCCCAATGGTGAACACAAACAACTCATTTACAAGCAATATTTTGCCCAAGAACCTTGAGTTTGTGTTGTAATAAAATATGTATAAAGAAATGTTCATCATACATGATATCACTGGGGCTAGCTAAATAGTTTTAAATTTTGGAACACAGGGGCTGGAGTATTACTAGCTCCTCAGTTAGGAGCATTTGTTCTTGCAGAGGACTAGGGTTTGGTTTCTGGCATCCACACTGGGTGGCTCACAACCACCCGTAAGTCCAGCTCTAGTGTCTGACTCCCTCGTCTGACCTCTGGGCACCTGCCTGCACATGTACACAAACACACACATATGCACATACAAACAGTGCACATCAATCAATAGAAGTAAGTTTTAAATTAAGAAAAAAAATTAGAACTTGGAACTTAATTTTGTTGCATGAGGGTATAAAAATGATAAAGTTACCATTTGCCAACGGTTTTCATAAAACACAGAACATTTAGATATTTCCCATCTACTGGGAGTCTCTTCTTCTTCCCACAAAGAATAGGAAAGAGATAATTTCAGACTTAGGGACAGCCCCTTATGATGCATAGAAAAATATCAAATCATTCTCTTCTCATTCCCTAGGGTGCATAACATCCCAAACTAATAGTGATCTGAATGCCACTTTCAGACTTACTTTGCCTGTTGGTATATGTGTTTGTGGTTCTGTGGCACTGAAACAGTTAAGATACACCTGGGTTTTGTCATCTTCATACCCCTCTGCCTCTAGCTTCTTGCCTTAAAGACCACTAGATTCAACCAGCTCATCTTACATTTAAAGAAATTATGTCATGGGCCACAGAACTCATTAACTTATTAATTGAGGTCTGTCACTATTTATTTTACATATGAGAGAAAGAAGACTTTTCAAATTATACATGTAATATAAGCAAAAAAGAAAAAGAAAAGAAGAGAAGAGAAAAGGAAAGAAGAGAAAAGCAAAGAAAGAAAAGAAAAAAAAATGTTGCCCCAGTTTTGCTTTTAGGGAGTGGCCCCTGAAACCCTTTTGGTGTGTGAACTTCTCATCTTTGTTCTAGATGTATATGTGTTTGTGCCCTGTTACCTGTACTTCTTCATAATGTGTTACGGGTTTTTTTTTTTATACTTTAATAATGTATTATGCATGTTTTCTATCCTGAATCATCTCCAAGAACACATTTAAATAGCTAACATTACATTTTGTGACACAACTTAATGTTTATGGTTAAATACTTATTCTCATTTTGAATTTTCTGAACATTAGTGTCAATGTCATTGTAGCTAGAGATGCCATCATCTATGTATTTGAGTTTGCTTATCCTTGCCTGGATTCTCATAGACTGCCACAAAATTTCCTTTGCCTAAACACAATTGCAGTTCACCTGTATTCACAGTCTAAATCATTTGAAAAGCAGTCATGGAACCATCAATGGAAGAGAATTCCTTGGCCAAACTGTGTGTTTGTCATAGTGACTATCAGTAGATAATTTGCCTAGTGTGATATTAAGCCATTCTGGTAAAAAGGATGACAAAGTCCGGTCCCATCAATAGAAGAAAAACCATCTGCACTTTGTACCATTCACCACATCTCTCTGTCCAGCTTTAAGACCATGCATGTCTGAGGAAGCCTCATAGACCAGGAAGGATGGACTCAAAGTTGAAACCGTGGGAGATATACGAGTAGAGTTTGGAATGGACCATCTGATTTAAATATTCTGCTTGGGAAGAGATGGGAGGATGAACCACTCTCTTAAGAGCTGGTTGTAGGTTGTGTTGTACTGTACTGTTTTAATAGATTGTGTGTGTGTGTGTGTGTGTGTGTACACCTTTCACAGAGAGATATAGATTCTCTTTGTGAGAGATTCAGCATGAGCAGGAACGTGGTAAATCTTCCTCATGTGCTCCTCTTATCCAGACTAAAGGAGGCAATTTCATTAAACGTGCCGTGGCTTAGATCCCCATTCAGAATCTTCTCACCATATAGATCACCTTTACAGTTTAGTTCTTCCTTACAAAAACGTGTTTCTTCCTTTCTTTTTTTTTTTCTAGAGATTTGGGCATATCTAATTTTCATGCCATTGTATTTGCCAGAGTGGTCTGTCTACTGTAGTTTGAGCTATCTTCTATGAATGGGAGATGAGGAAGAAAAGGACTTCTGCCTTTGAAAGGGCTTTCATTTTGCTGCCTAAGAATCAGAGCCCTGTGTGAGAGGATTTCTTGGTTCACAAAGTCAAGGTTAATTTTAGGAAAATAGTGTTGGTGTCCCAGATAGCTTGAAATTAAATTCAAGTAGTTAAAATTGGTTTCATTCCCTCTGTATTTTTCATAACCTCACACTGCACATGAGCAATGCTCCAAGGTGAGTGTTGATTGAATATCACATTATCCTCCTTGACCTTTTGAACAATTATCTCTGTCCACTGAACACTTGGGTATTGCATCTCCGTTCCATGAGGGTAGAGAATAGGCCCAGTGCCTAGCCTAGCCCTAAACGTATAGAAAGTATTCAGTTGTTGCCAAATGAGCAAATAAAAGAATGAGCCATTCAAACTAGGTATTTTACTAATAGATTATCCACAATGCTAAAGTTAATTTTCTTTAGTTATTAACAGATTGCAGAGTTGAAATGCTATTCTTTTTTTTTTTTTTTTCCTTTTCAAGACAGGGTTTCTCTGTTTAGCCCTGGCTGTCCTGCTGGAACTCACTCTGTAGACCAGGCTGGCCTCGAACTCAGAAATCTGCCTGCCTCTGCCTCCCAAATGCTGGAATTAAAGGCATGTGTAACCACGCCCGGCTTGAAATGCTATTCTTATGAATAATGGATCAATAGCTGTAAACTAAAGAATATTAATACCTCCTTGTAAGCATATTTAGGGACAAAGAACACATCCACAAAGAAAGCATATATGTCATATATAACACCTCACAAAGGAGGTGGGGGGACATCTTATTCCTGTGGACTTAAAATGGAACCATGCCCTCAAATTCCAAAGTACTCAACACCATTAATTTCCGCCTTGGGAATACCTTCTCTGGCTACTGCCTATGCCTAGGAACACTTATTTGGGCAGCCTGAATATCAGATTAACCACCTCCATGTATTCTATATTATGTTGAAGATACATTTCTTTCCACTTTAGTAATTTATTTCTGTGCCACAGTTTCTTTGTGCAATCAACAGCTAGAAAAAAAAAAAAAAAGAAATTAAAAGAAAGATGGTGCATCCGTACAGGAAGGATCATGTATCTCCATCCCCTACTGTTCCTCTTGATGTTGCTCTAGGCTTGTTTAAAATTGCAACCGGGACCTGAATACATCACTCAGTGGCTGAGAGTAAGAGTGCCTTTGCAGAGGACCTGAGCTTGCTTCCCAGCACCCACCTCAGTCAGCTCACTGCTCTCCACAGCACCAGCTTCAAGAAATTGTATGCTTTCCTCTGGCTGTCATGGGTGCCTGCGCTCAGTTGCATGTGCCTCACCCCCACCCCAACACACATCATTAAAAATAAAATGAATGCTGCTTAACATTTTAAATACAATTTTAATTAATTGGCTTCTTAATTAAAATTAAGCAATAGTTTAAGAAATCATCATGTAAGCAGAGCTCCCTTATGAGGAATAGCAAGAGAACCTAGAATAGAGGCTCCATTGAGTTTGAGAGAATGATAGCAAGGAAAGGACCAGCTGATATGCTATAGGTACTAGCTTATAGCTAGACCATAGAGTTAACCCATATGTGCTAATGGTATGGTAATAGCAATGGTTAACTCTAACCATCGAGTTAACCCATTATACTCTCACTATGTTTTTACAGTAGTGGTTTAAAGCATATATGGCGCCATGCCTGTGGTTTATGGCAATGCCTTGGTATTTCCAGAGGGACATTGAGCTTCCTATGTGCTGATGATATCACAAGGGGGTCCTAAAGCCAGAGTGTCCCATGGTTATCTAGGGACTCAGAACTCTGTTGATTTCAATGACTGGATCCATATTGTGTTTGTTCAACCAGCTAGATGGTGGAAAGACTAACACTTTAGTATTGGGAGGACTGAAGATCCATTCTGAGGCCTGTGCATTTCCAGTCAGAAATTCTGTTTACCACAGAGTAAGAATCTAGCTCACTAGCACAGACAAATGGCTGTCAAGCAGATGAAAGAACTGGGAAGCCGAGAGCTGATACAGAGCCTGGGAAGGACTAGGTAACGAAATATGGAAGAGTGAGGGCCATTGTGGACTGGGATGAGCAGACCGTGCCCAGATCCATTGAAATTTAAATTTGACAAAAAAAAACATCTGGCCAAACACCGTGTATCTGTAGATTATATGTGGCTCCCAGGCCGTTACTGTACTGGCTGAGAATGAAACCAGGACTTGTTTTCCCAAAGAGAACATGAGGGTTATTCACTTGGAAGGACTATAAATCTGTTTTTTGGTCAGAATAAAAATGAACTTCTTACCTTAGACTTTCTATATGCTTTCCTATTTTTTCAGTATATTAGTAAATATGGTTCATTCTAAAATGTCTGGAAGACTAAAAGGGTATCAGAGAAAAGAAAGGACATCTCATATCAAGGTGACCCCTTTTAGAGTTTCTCAATGCAGATATGCAATACAGACATCAGGGTCACACAGAGCAGAGACCACAGCCTACAGTCTTTATTTAACTCAAAATTATCATGTATCTTCCAGTGTCATTAAATGCTGCTTGATTTAAAAGTGTCACATGACACTTTATCAGGTGAGTGGGCCAAATTTTATGTCAGAATTTAACAGTTATCCACAGATATGAACATTTAGATTCTATATAGTATTTCCCCATTTTAAAACAATATCATGATAAAAATGATCTCATGTACATGTCTCTGTATGCAGTTCTTTAAGGTCTAGGTGTATGAATATTCTCCAGAGTACTGACAAACATGGGCATATGGTTCCTCAGCAAAGCTTTTACTGTCTTTGCTCACAATGCCCATGTCTATAACTCTTTCTATACTAGAAGTTGTCATATGGTGTGAAACAGGGTTAGAGATGTAGCTCAGTTGGCAGAGCACTTGCCTAGCCTATGTGAGTGCCTGGGTTCAATTCCCTGCACTAAATAAAAAGAAGCTGTGGGGGTGTGGGGCAGAAAATGCTATCTTTCAATTCTTATTTATGCTTCATTGATTATTGGCATTTATTAGTCTGTTGTTTTTTTGTGTGTGTGAATGTTACCTGAGTACTATTATTTGATATTCTTTGGTTTGCCCATCAATTGCATAGGCATTTACTACACGGCTTTCTGTCCTAGGTACTACTATTGATAACACTCCTCAGGAGACAATGCTGAGAGAGACAGCAAACACATTGTTGTAAGAATTACATGAAAGAACCTCTGTAACATCCTTAATGCAGCAACATTTGGTTCACATAAGATCTCACTAAGTTATTATCCATCATTTTTGCTATCACTCTAAGACTGTGTTTATAACACTGTCATTTAGGGATCCAGGGGTATGTCTGGGAGGGTTTTTTTTTTTTTTTTATTGAGTTGGCTAGCAATATCTATGCTTTCCTGGCTATGCCTATGAGACTCATATAATCCACCACTGGTGACCATTCAAGGATTTCTGGCTGTGGGAGAAACAGAGAGTTTGACAGAGCCAATGTGAGAGGAAGCAGCACTCTGAACTGAGGGGTTTACACATCTTACGTTTGAAAATTTGGCATATATATATATATATATATATATATATATATATATGTGTGTGTGTGTGTGTGTGTGTGTGTGTGTGTGTGTGTGTGTGTGTGTGTGTATGTATCTCCCCAGCTTCTATAGGATTATTCAGACCACACACTCATGCAGAATGACCAAGATCCTTCCATGTATTATGTGATAAACATTTTCAAATCCAGTGCACATTGCCATTCCAAGAGCTGCAGGCAGGTGTATCGTGGAGAATGGCACCGACTCGCCCACAGCGACAAGTGCAGTTTTCCTAGGACCAATCCTTAACATGTTTTCTGTAGGATCTAGTGAAGAGGGGCTGGCTTTTGTTCTCTCCATACCATTTCCTCCATAACCTGGCTACAAAAGACCCATGCCTGAGCTCTTATAGGTCTGCCTATTTTTAACATAACCCCAATATCACAACACCTTATCTACTTGGAAGTGTTTGTACCAAGTAGGAATAGGGAAGGAGTTGGAGAGATAATTGTGTTATTTCAAATAACAGATTTCTTGAAGTTTGGTTGTAGAGAGAAGCCAGGTGAAGGAAGAGGAATCATGAGACATTAGGTGTTGTGTTTATGTAATAATAAATGCCCCATCAAGAAAACACCCAGGGCTGAAGAGATAGCTCAGAGCTTACAGTGGTTACTGTCCTTGCAGAGGGCCTATGTTTGGTGCCCAGGACCCATAACAGGTGGCTCACAGCTGCTTGTAACTCTAGCTCCAGGAATTCTGATACCTTCTTCTGGCTCCTGCAGTCACTTGCACACATGTGGAAGATCCCCATGTGTGCATAGTACACACAGAAATAAAAACGAAGATCTTAAAAAAAAAATCTTGAGAGAAAACATCACCAAGTCCTTGCCTTTTCCTATAAGCAAACTGGTCGTGTGTGTGTGTGTGTGTGTGTGTGTGTGTGTGTGTGTTCACATGGGCACATGCACACATGCGTGTGGAAGCTACAGGACAACCTCAGCTGTAGGCAGCTGCAATTCTTAGCTACCATCTACTTAGTTTTTGAGCCAATGTCTCAGATAAGCCTAGGCTTGCAGTATAGCCTAGGCTAGGCTGGCTGGCTGACAGCCCTGGGAATCTGCGATCTCCTCTTCTTCCTCAGAGCTAGTGTTTATTTTTGTTTTTGTTAAACATAGGTTCCTAGGGATTGAACTCAGATCCTCATGCTTGTACTTTACTGAATTATCTCCCTAGACCTAAACAAGGCACTTGTCATCCTCTGTTTTAATGGCTTTGAACTGCTGATGCCAGAGGCTGGTGGGCTGTCTTCATAGTACAGGGTAATGGCACCCTTCCCTGTGGTCTGTGCACAGCAGCGGCTCCCAAGAACCCTAAGCGGCTATTACTTTTCATGGTTAATGAACTGAACAACTGAGAATGGGACCCAGAGCCAGTGCTCGGATTAAATCTTCCGAGCCTCAAATCTGGCTCTGATTAGGAACTGGGGCAAAAGGAAAGCCCTGAACCATGGATGATGGATAATAAGCTCTCACCTTTCCCAGAAGCCCTGCAACCTGTAAGGAAAGTGTGCCAGTGACCAGTGGTGCCAACGTGAACAAGAGGTGAATGCCAAAAGTCTTGCTGAAGGCTCTACAACATGTTTAGTGCAGTTCCTGCCACTGCTATTTTTCCACATAATTTTTTTAAAAGAGATTCCTTTTTATGTTAGAAATATTTGAGGTGAGGGTTTTTGTGTGCTCATAGGCAGATAGGTTTCCAAGTAGTACAGCCTCTGGTGATCACAGAGGAGAGAGTGGGCTGGGGCAGGGAATCACAAGAAACTTCCTGCAGAAAAGAAAGAAGAGCAGTAGGGATTGGTGGCCTCTGAAGGGTGGGTGGTCTGTGAACAAAAGAATTTCAGGACAGATTCCTTGGGGTGGAAAAATGAAAGTAACACACACACACACACACACACAGAGAGAGAGAGAGAGAGAGACAGAGAGAGAGAGAGAGAGAGAGAGGCATGTGCACAAGCCATACATGCATATACAAATACACACATGCATGCACACAATCCATACATACATACACACACATATGCACAGACATACATGCATACTTATATATACATGCATACACACACAATTCAATTTTCATTATTCTTCAGTAAGGACAGTGTTTGTAGGAGCTTCACTCCTTAGGGAGGAACGACTGACCTAGTCCAAGAGTAGCTACATTAGGAATATTTCTAATAGGCCTCCACCGGCTTCTCCTCTCCTCAACCTCCCCCTACCCACCCCCGTCTCTTGTTAATTTTTCTTGGATGTCTACAAAAGTCCCCTTTCCTCCCATCCTCCTGTGGTTCTGTGATGCCTGCACTCATTTCCAGCGAAGGACGTGGACATTCTTCCGTACGGCAAGGTGAAAATAATTTTATTTTCATCGTTTTCCTTGCATCGCCCCCACCCCAACCTTGTGATGGATTTCCTTGAAAAAAAAAAAAATAATGACGGAGCTTCACAAACTGGCCTGACAGTTGTGATGCGGAGAGCGAGCCGGCTGAGTGAGAACGGTGAGGCATCTCTGTACCTATTATGGCAAAAATCAATAATGCTTTCTGTAAATTGCTCCTCCCAAAGGAGACGAACAAATGCAGGAGACAGGGGAAGCCATCATTCTGTGTGAAGGCTCTGCACACTCGGACCAGTGCAATTATGAACAGGAGGGCAGTTAGCTTTGCCAGCATTGTGTGTATGTGGTCAGAGTAAGAATTCGGGGTGGGGGATTTTTTTTTTTTTTTTGTCATCAAATTTTAATTGTCTGCTTCCTTTTCTCAGACAGGCATATGTTTCTATCTGTCCCTTGGAGGAGGGAGCACCTGAGTCTAGACACCCCAGTAAAGCCTTTGGAAGTTACAATGGATGGGTTAAGGCCAATAGCCAGTTTATTTAACTGTTGATTTCCTGGAGAGAGACTAGATGCACTTGTGCATTTCTGAATACTCCTGTAAGCGCTATGGGAATTTTGCACTAGATCTATGTCTGTAAACCATCTTGTAGATTGCGCGGTGCTGGTCTTTAGGTTCCAAATCTCAACAACATCTTTAGATTCTGTACCTTCCCTAGTCTCTCACCCCCCACCCATCCCAATAGCCACGCTGCAGGGAAGTTGGAGGCCCTTCTCCAGTAATGTGTCTTACAGACGGCTGCTCTATTTTTCTCCTAGTAAGCAAAGCCTCAAAACCAATTACCGCCATGACACACACGTTGATAGACACAGATAAGTAATACTGTGAACGTCATCTTCAATCCAGGTGTCAGGTTAGGGGAAGGGAGCACATTGAATACAAGGGCTTTATGCAGATTGTTGGATAAATAAGATATAGAGGGCACTGAGTCTATGTGACTGTTCCTGGGAGATGTGAGCAAAGGTCTCTTTGATCCAGGTAGAGCAAGGAGGTCAGATAAGAGAAGCTACTTGCAAGGCTGCACGTGATGGCTTAACTCACAGCATCATGGGTAACTCAGCTTCTGCATCCCTGGAGATGCCTGGCTCTGTGGAAGTCTCCTCTTCCCCAGCAGTTTGTACAGAGATCATAATGACCTTGAGGAGGGAACTTCTAAGTGTCACAAGCTTCTCTCATAAGCAGGGACTGTTTTTAACAGAGGAGATACACTACACAACATATAAACATTGGTAAAGTTATTGAGTATAGAGGTCAGAAGACCTGGGGTTTAAAGAGCAGCTGTGCTGCGTGTTCTGTGACCCATAATAAATTCCTGCCTCCATGTCCCGATTTGTGAGATGGACAGTGATAACTACTGTGGCTCCCCCATGGGCTGTAAAAAAAAAAAAAAAGTTGTGTGAAAACTGTCAGCATAGACACGTGGCATGGATATAAAGGAGAAGTATTAATGAACAGAAGCCAAGTTAGCCCTGGGCATACTTGAGTGGAATGGCTGGGTCTGACTGTGGCCACATTTAGGATTAGGAAGCCATTTATTAAAGTCGCTGTCCAGATATAGAGTTATAAAAGAAACATTGGTATTATCCCATGTTGGAATTCAGCTGTTAGGTTGTTAGGGGGAGAGATAAGTAGTTATGAGGAGGCAAGTGTTTGAGATTTCAGCTAAGTACTATGGCGCGATAATGCCACATTTCCTGTGGCACCCTGCTTGGATCCAGCAGGGAGATTAAGGGTTGACATGGTATTCTCAAAGGAGGAAGGGCTTCAACTTCAGGCATGCCCAAAGAATAGAACTGGCAGAGATAGAGAGAATACAGACAATTCCTTTCATGGGCAATGGAAGCTGGGTGTGGCAAGACACACCTCTAGTCCCAGCACTGAGAAGGTAGATTACAGAAGGACTGATGATTTACATCCTTGGCCATAGAATGCGTCTGAGCTAGCCTGAGCTACACAAGACCCCTTTTAACGAAACAAAATGGAGCAAGCAAAGAAAAACAACGCAATGCAAGATTCTCGTCAAGATCTCGATTTTATCTGAAGAAATGAGCTCTCTTGCTAGGTTTTCATTCGTTTTGTTAAATTCTTCGAATTAACAGAAAGAGTAAAAGGTTAGCCGTCGTGAGGATCACCGTGCACTTCTGAATGAGGGAGAAGAGATGCAGACAGACTTCAGAAGACATCCACAGTCAGTACGTTGCCCTTCCTTCTGACCCAAGGTGATCACACAGTCCTGGTTGAAAACACGTTCTGGGTAATCAGGAAGTAGAGGAAGAGATGTTAGTATGCATGTAGAGATGGTTGATTAGATACTTTGATTCATTAAAGAACCGGAGAGAAGTTGTAAGGTGAATGGGGAAGACCTTGTGATTTGGAGGGTGGGGGGGGGTGATATTAGTGATATTAGAAGATGCGCATTTAGAAATACCTTGGGGTAAACAAGGTTCTTGCAATCCTACCAAGCCACTCAGACTCCAAGGTCTAGCCATCCTCTTATAGGAAAGGAGATAGGGTTGAGGGAGGTGAAGTCTTCTAACCCAGGCTTTGGCAGGATGGGAAGGTGAGTCCTTTCCAAGGGAAATGACTGATGTCTGCCCCCTGCTGGATGCAGCCACCATCCTTCTTAAAGATGGAGCGTGAGAAAGCAAAGGCAGAGGGATAAAGAAATTGACCCACTAGAGTCAATAATTCCAGGATGCTAATCTATCCAAGTGCATCCGCATCCCATATTAAAATTACCAAAATTGTCTTTTAAAACCTACCGATGTGGGTCACCCAAGCAGCTTGCTCCCAGTAGTTAATAATTAATACTGCACATCCCGGGGAGGAATCACTGCGGATAATTGTAGCCAGGGAGTACAAGTCTGGCAGCCCAGTGTGCTGTGGGTCAGAAAAGGGCAGCGAGGAAGGTATCATACATCACGCTGGTGCCAGCCGCTGGGTATCGGCGATCTGCTTCCTCTGGCTGTACTTATTCTTGGATGCGAAAGCCTTCTAAACAAGGCTGTGAATTGGTTTTCATGCTCGCATTGACAGATTGGGAAAGCAGTTTGTTCTACCAAATTTAACAATGATATATCATTATCACAACTTTGGGGGAAATCTATAAAATCAATAAGTTTGTAGCCTGAACAGGATTTGTACGGCTTGCTTGCTGTGCCGGTGTCAAAGCGCGAGCATATGGATTGAGTCACAGTCTGAGATCAATGGAATTTGTGGACAGTCAGCTCAATAACAAGCCCTTCTGAAAAGAAATAGATGTAAAAAGCAAATTTACTAGAGTATAAAAAAAAAAAAAAAAGCTAATATCTTTTCTGCGCCTGGCTGTAAAGTCCTGTTTGGCTGCTGTGGGCTGCGGGTACTTTGAAAGCTGGCTAGGTTATGTGCTTGCAAAGCCCAACGCTCCTTTGCTGGCTTCAGACTCTGCATGCATAGTTAGGCACTTCTCTTTGCAGGGTTCGTCCTAGGAAACTGGCCAAGAATAGGAGAGGGGGGGGGAGGAATAGCCCCTTTATATTGTAAACGGAATAAAGAATAAAAACAGTTAGTGTCTGCCGAGGGGAGAGACCACGGTGGCTTTATTTACTTTGTGCTGGTAGCACTTGCTAACAGAGAAAAAATAAGAAGGCATAATTAAAGAGTTTAATGAATTCGTCGCTCTTTTGTTTGAGTGGGACGGAAATGCATGTTCCAGAAAGGCCTCACAAAGACTGTGGCTGGCAGTGACTTAAAAGTAGGAAATCAGTTCTTTGAAGGCATTTTTATACTTCATTATCCCAGCATGTAAAATGACTTGTACTAAATGATCGAGGATTTTCTCTCTCTCTCTCTCTCTCTCTCTCTCTCTCTCTCTCTCTCTCTCTCCCCCTAAACAAAAGAGAGCATGGGGCGGCTGGTGTCTAATTCAGGGCCCTGAGCCTGGAGATTAGCCTGTCACCAGGCTGGTGGGCCAGTCCTTGCAGATAAGTACAATCTGGGGGGATCTGAACATCTGATGAGCCCCTCTTGATGGGCAATGACCCTGGGCAGTGCCCTAAGAAACAAAACCAGCCCTGACGGCTACTGGTGGTGACCTGATGCCTAGAACAGGGCTGTGAACTGAGCTGTGTTTTATAGGATGGTTTGGAAGAGTCCCATCTTACCCTTCTAGGATGGAACAAAGGAGAGAAAAAAATCCTGCAGGGAAATACAGCTAAGAAGGAAGAGTATGTACCCTGATTCTAAACTGTGGCTTGCTCTGGTTCTCTTCCATAAGGAGAATGTTTCTAGAGGAGGGGACAGACCCTTAAATCAGGACAACTGCCCACGACTACCCAGCCACCCCTTCTATTCCGGCCATAGGGTTTTCTCACTCAAAGAAGCGTCTAGTGGGCACAGAGTGGTTGATGAGGCACAGGCAGGTTCCCCAGATTAAGTCACAGAGGGCTCATAATGTATGTGAAGACACTAAGAAAGTCACCATGGAGATGACTTTCCAGTGCAGCTTGAGCAGAAGGCGAAGGGTGGACCAGAGTCTTCAGTGGCCTGGGTTTGGGTTCAGAATATTTACTGACGACCTTCTAAGGAAGAGGCCCACAGGAAGTTGGCCTTTGCTTCCCGAGGAAGTAGAGGGCCTTTGAGGGTTGCCTGGAAACTGAACATGATCCTAGTGGTGGATAATCAGTGGGGACACCCAAGAGCTGTTGTTTAAAAGCCACACCACAGAGTGACACCTAAGCTTAGCCTCACTGATGAGGGAACAAAGCCCAGGAGAAAAGGATGCCCAGGGTACCTCCCAGGGAATCTGTAGGCCTCAAGACCAGCCCTGACCACACTTCTGCCTTTCCACCTCCAACAGCAGAGCCTACGGATGGAGAGAGAGACAGCAGAACTTCCGTTCTAAGGTCTTGATGGTTTTGAGTGGTTGACAGGTGTCTGTCAATCAGTCTCTCCCCGGGATGTGTGTGAGCCCAGGGCTTCCTGGAGGATGCAGTCCTGAGTTGCTCTAGAGCCCCATCCACACACAGGTGTCATTAGCTCTCTCTTCAGCCTCAGCACCAGCTCTTTGGGGGGAGCTTCCTGTGGCCGAGCGCGCGCAGCAGCAACAGAAAAACAAGCCAGCCGACGTGGTGACACACTTAATCCATCTTTGCAGGAGAAAGGCCCTCTTGGGTCTGAAAATAATTATTGTTCCTGTCCATCAGCCCCGTTATTTCGCCTCCCTCTCTCCCTCCACCGTGCACGCACTTTGGTCTTTCTTCCACATGGAGAGCCACAGCATGGGTGTCTAGGCTGTCTTTCCACTCAGCCTCGTTCCAGGAGGACCCCTCAGTAGTGTTTCGTCACCCTCACTGCGGAAGGTCCACTCTTGGTGTCTGTCTTGCTTTCTTTTTATTTTCTTTTCCTCTTCTACAGGCAGAGTCAGCTGCCTGCAGGAGCAGATTTCTTTTTCTCGTTTCTTTTTTCTTTTCTTTTTTTTTTTTTTCCTGCCAGGTTCAAAGATTTGCATTCAGAGAGCCTCTGTGTGCTTATTTGCTTATAAACAAGCCTCATCGTTAGCTTCTTGTTAGGCTTTTACCTCATAAACAAAGATGACTAAGGAAGCTGTAGCGGATAATTGGTTAAAACGGAATCCTGACCCACCCCCCTTGTTTCATTTTACATACCTATAACTCATTGACTATAAACCCATGGTTTTAGCATCCTTACCGGATGACAGTTTTTCTGAATTTTCTGGAGGTTAGTCTCTGTGTGTTGGGGAACTAGAAATGTTTGGACTGAAGTACAGAAATACCCAGGTGGAGAAGGCCTCTGTGGGGATGGGCGGGGTCAGCTAAGGTTAAACAAACCCTACGTGGACAAGCCTTGCATTCCCTTCTGGTTCCATCTTTGACGGCGGTCCCGAGAAGCAGGAAAAGAGACACTGTTCACAATTAGCCCTAACTTTTGAATGACGACATTTCCCTCAGTAGAATGAGCCGGCAATGTGGTAATTTACAGCCAGTCCCTGGCCTTGCTGAGTAGCAGAGAAGTGACTGTTAATATTGATCAGCGAGGGCTAGAGAGAGTTGGAGACCCTCAGCACGGCCACTTAAAGTGGGCAGGAAACCCAAATTGACCAGTAATAAAGTGTTTCAGGTTGTACAAGGTGGCTCCTGGGGAACTGCTGTTCTGAGAGGGAGGCAGGGGTGGGGGGAGCTGTCAATTATGCTTGTTTGATACCCAGTTACTCAACAGGACAGAGCAGACCCTGAGCCTGTGGCACAGGCCTGCCTCTCACTGCAAAGCCAGTTCTGTCAGAGAAAGAAGGCAAAACAAGGGACCTCTTTCCCTGTCCCTCTGAGGTCACCTGCTCTGGGGATTAGTGTCACTTTATTTGGGAGGGGGTGGGGGCGAATTTTGAGGTGTTTGTAACCTTTTCCTCACCTGTGAGCTAGGTAATGGGAGATGATGAGACTTTGATTTCTATAACTGTTAGTGCTATGGGTGAAAAATAAGCAGGAAAGGAGGCAGATTTGGGGATGAAAATTAGCTTTTCATAGGTGTTAGGTAAAGTGGAGAAATGAGAAGGAAAAAAAGAAATGGTGTCTTTTTCAAGTCCTTAAATTCTTAAAGGACCCTGTTCTTGTTCCCGTTTAACACATTTGTGATTATTGGTATTTTGTTGTTACTGTTATTATTACTATTACTATTATTATTATTAATGTGTGCTCTAAATCCTTGATGTCACAGGGAAGAAAAAAAAACCTCATCCTTCTCTCGTCCATCCCAAGGCTCACAGCTGCCACCCCAATAACAATGGCCTGACGAACAAAGAGGGGAAAAAAAAAAGCCTTGGCAGTGTATTTAATCAAAGTTGTATGTGAAATGACAGCATTCAGAAATGAAGACTCAGAGACCCAGGGAAAACTGAGTTATTATGCTAAATCAGATGGAGGAGATGGTAATGGGGAAACCTGATTGGAGAAAAGAAGGGTCATGACCTCTCGGAATAAACTAGGGAGATCTCTGCGAAACCGATTGTGCATCTTCTCCATCCCTCCGTGTAGTATTCATTTCCCTGGGATGGGGCGAGGTTTCTCTACAATGAGAGTCCCACGCTGGGGAAAGGCGGATGGAAGGGTGGGTGCCTTTCCGAAACGCGCTTTTGATTCTCAGGCGTACAACCTGTTTTAATTCTAGAAAGAACATGATGATGGCGGTGGTTGTGGGTGCTCATTTATTGAATGAAAGGACCGAAGGCAGTGCTGGTTAGTGTCTCCACTACTTGGGAGAGAGGAAGAAGAGCATTCCCGGAGAGCATGTTACCATGGGAGTCTGAGGATGCACATCCTCCCCGATCTCAGGGATTACTGCAGGAGTAATAGGTCCCCTTTAATAGCATACGCCGCACCAGCTGTCACTTGGTGTTTGTTATGGTCAGCCTTTCAGCTCATTGTGTTTTTATTGTTTTAAAGCAGCTTCATATCTTCAATTGAGACTGTGAATTATTGTAGCATGGGCAGATACTGAATCGTCAACCCAAAAATGGGTGATTGCGATCAACTTGTCAAAATTACAAAATCAAAAAATGTACTGATAAAAGGGAGCGTTTTTAAGGGTTCAGGTAGTAATTCTGCCTTTTCTGCATTTTGTCCAGTGCTACTTGGCTCTCTTTGTTAGGTCATAGTTCTTAGGTACACACCCACTTGGAAATCTTTGCGATACAGTCATACATGCCCCTCCCCATTTCTTCTATACAAAAAAAGCATAGAGATTAATATCTACTTTAGCTACCAAACTTTGTCAAATCTAAACTTTTTTCACATTTGTTTTAGACTTTACCACCCAAATATGAGGCTTGAATGGCCCTATAATTCAGGCCATTCAAGAGGGTGAGGCAGGAGGATTGCAAGTTCAAGGCCAGCTTGGTCAATTTAGTGATAGCTTCTTTCAATATAATGCAGTCAGGAGTAGGGATAGCCATCGTGACAGATGTGAACAGGACCAAAGGTTCCAGTACTGGGAGAAAGTTAGGCAGCCTTCTATGTGGGCTTCTCTTTGCTCTCATGCCTCGTTCTCTTCCCTTTCCTTACCTGACCGCCACCCCCAAGAATTAATATTGTTCCAAGTTTGGTATTTCTTGCTGCTGGCATGCTTCCTCTTTTGCCAGCAAGGTGGCCTCCACAAAGGGCCGGGGTGTGTCTATAAGAGCATTTCCAGGCAGGACCAACTGAGGAGGGGATTCCCACCTGTAACGTGGCTCTCTGCAGAGGCTCCCTGGCCACACACCTACCCATAGGATAGAAAATAGAAAAGGGGGAAAGTGGAGGCCTACATTCCTGTACCCCCTTTTCCAGTTCCTTTCTAACGTAACTGGCTCGTCAAAATGCTCACTGCTGTATTGGGCAGAACCCCCTGAAACCACGAGCCAGAACAGGTCCCTAGACTATTTGTCTTGTGTATTTCGTCTAAGCAGCGGGGAAAGCTATGTACTCTGGCACCATTTTTAAGGCATCCATTTGTTGATTGACCTTGGGACTTGGCTACAGAGCACTTGATAGTCCATTTCCTCAGTCCGTCTACTTCTGTCCTGACAGAGCACAGGGAGGCAGACTTAGTTGGCTCCACACACAGGCGTTACTCTGACTGATGTGTTGTTAGCTTCAGTCCCAAGCGGGGGTGGGGTGGGAACTCAACTATGAAGAAAGACAGATAGCATTTTTGTTTTTTTAAAAAAAAAATCAACTGACCATTCAGATGAGTTGAATTAAGGTTTTTTTGTTTTTGTTTTTGTTTTTAATCTCTGACTAATTCAACCACCATGTTCTGAAACACAGATAGGTTTTTGGACTTCCAATCTGGATTGTCTTTTTTGGATCGATATGGGCTGCACATTAATTCAGCAGGCACTGAAGTCCAGCACTTCACTGCCAGGGACCTGAAGGAGGAGAGTTAGAGTAATGGAGAAGAGAACAGGGAGAAACTCTAGCACTAGTTGGCAGAAGCACCGTGAACCAATGAGGGAGAGGGAGAGAGAGAGAAAGAGAGAGAGAGAGAGAGAGAGAGAGAGAGAGAGAGAGAGAGAGAGAGAGAACACGAACACGAACCATTACCATGTGGAATGGAAAGGATCTGGCTTTCCAGTGAGAAACAGGTGCATTGACAGGGTGGACTGTGATTGCTTTCCAAGGATGGAGATGTGGCGAAGATACTTTGTGGAAAAGTACAGAGGAATTCAAATAAGACATTGTTAGGGAATCCCATGTAATTTCATTTATTACTTTATCCAGGTTGTGAAGGGGACTGGTGGGGAGAGTGGCAGAGCAGAGAGAGGTTAAGCTCAGCCTCTGGAGTCCTCAAATACACCTTTGGGGCCAGCTCTGTTCTGTAGTACATGGATGAGTTATAGGTTATGTGGATTAGCCCAGATGCAGATATCCTGCATATCAGATGTCTATACTACGATTCATAACAGTAGCAAAATTACAGTGATGAATGAAGTAGCAATAAAATAATCTTACATTTGCGGTGGTGGGTCACCACAACATGAGGAACGGTGTTAAAGGGTCACAGCATTAAGAAGGTTGAGAACTGCTGGTCCAGAGCATCACACCATGAATGAGATTTGGCAGGCAGTCTACAGAACTTTCTCCAGGCTGGGGGTAGAGGACTGCAGGTGCTATAACAGTTCCAGACAGCAAGAGATGAGCAAGCTGGGTAGAAGAGTAATAGTTCCGTAAATGGAAAGACGGAAGGTGTCATGGTTTGCGGAGTGGGCATGGGGCCAGGGTTAGGGTTATTTAGGCTGCATGCAGTCTTAATGCATGAGGGCCCGATTCAGCGAATGCGGATTCAGATTCCAGCAATCAGAGAGCAGCAGGATACTTAGTGAAAAACTCAGTCTTTCTGGTTAAGAAGCAGCAATGCTCCTTACTGCAAGTCAGAGACGATTAGGTTGTCAGGAAACACAGCAGGCCTCGCATAGCATTTCTGGGGGAGCGCTCCAGGCCCTCTCACCTCTACAACACAGCTTCAGGGTACACATGCAGCGTCCACCTGTTAGAACACTTCCTCTGACCTTGGAGGTTCACTTTATCACCTGGGCCCCCCCATAAGAAATGTCCCCCCCCCACTCCCTTTGGGGGATCCTTCAATCTGTGACTTGAGTAGAATATGTGTCCTGGGAGTTTGAGAAAACCACTTTGTGCTGCCTTCTAGAGCTGATTATTAACTTTGCAGGGATTTTGTGCTCTGGTTTTTAAACGCAGCTGTTATTAAAAAAAATTAAATTACATACAATTAAATAAATTATAACAAAAGCAAATGTAATTGATGACTACTTCCTAGTTACTTTGCTACATCTCGCTATTCTCTGTGCTCTCATCTTGAGATCATGAGCCTTGTGTCTGTTGGTTAGATATGCACATTGAATGATGCTGGGATGCTCTTTCTAAGCCCTTTGCGTTCAGTGCTGTCCTGTTGGAAGACAGCCATGATGGAAGTATGTAGATCATGGATGTGGACAAATGCCATTATGTATGTCCCTGCCGACCTCCTCTCTGAGCTGGTGTACCAGAATCTGGGCTTGATGAGACTGGCTCAGTTGCTTAAGTGCTTGCTGTATATCCATGAGGATCAGAGTTTGGTCCTCAGCACTGACACTGAAACAAGGGGGTGGTGGTGATGGCTCACAGCTATGATTTCAGCATCCCTGGGCTGGAGGAAACAGGTGGATATATCTGATGGCTTACCAGCTAGTCTTGCCAGATTAGCAAGCCCCAGATACCACCACCACCACTATAGATACCCATGTGCATGCACACATACACACACACACACACACACACACACACATCTCAAATGGGGTGCCTCTGAGGTGACATGCTCTCCTGGTTCCCAGGTGTAACCAGTGAGACAAAGCATAGGCAATAAGTCAACTGGATCTCTCTTCCTAGCTGGCTCCCTCACCATTGAGGTTAATCCTGAAACAAAAGACTTACAATTAATTCAGCTTTGTCAGCTGAAAGAAAGGCAAGTAGCAGGAGTGGTCCTTCTCAGAGGTAAGAAGAAATAAGGCAAGAACCACAAGCATATTAAACCCGGTGGGTGGCAGGAGCACTGGCTTGGCTGGCCAGGGTCTCCTGTCTAGGAAGCGCTGTTGTTGCAACTCTAGAACAGCTGACTTTCAGCTTTACCTTATTTCTTATTATTTTATTTTATTTGCTTTTGAATTAAAAAAAAAAGTCCTCAGGAAAAGTCTCACATAGCTTGGGCTGCCTTCGAATTTGTTATGCCACTGGGAATGAGTTTGAGTTCTTGATCCTTCTGCTTCCTGACTGATGGAATTAGAGGCCTACACCAGTATGCCTTGTGTGTGAGTGTGTGTGTGTGTGTGTGTGTGTGTGTGTGTGTGTGTGTGTGTGTGTGTTTGGGGATGGGGCCCAGGTCTCATGCATGCTAGTTAAAAACTGCTGATTGAGCTGCACCCCCAGACTTAGTTTATTTTTTTAAAGAGTGCTCTGTGAGCAGTTTTCTGCTTCTGAGATTTGTTTTCAAGTGTGTGTGTGTGTATGGTATGTGGTGTATGGTGTGTTTGTGTATTTGTATGTGGTATATGTGTGTATGTGTGTGGTATGTGTCTGTGTCTGTATGTGTGGTATGTGGTGTATGGTGTGTTTTGTGTGTGTGTGTGTGTGTGTGTGTGTGTGTGTGTGTGGTGTATGTATGTATGTGTGTGCTGTGTAGTGTGTGTGTGTGTGTGTGTGTGTGTGTGGTGTGGTATGTGTGTGTTTATGGTATGTGACATATGGTATGTGTGTGTGTGTTTGTGTATGTGGTATGTGGTGCATGGTGTGTGTGTGTGTGTGTGTGTGTGTGTGTGTGCAGGTGCCTAAAGAGGCCAGAAGGGGACATTGGATCCTCTGGAGTGGAAATGACAGGAGGTTGTGAGTCACTTGGTGTGGGTGCTAGGAACTAAATTCTGGTCTCTGCAAGAACAACAAATATTCCTCTTATCTGTTTAGCTGCCTCTCCAGCCCACTACTTCCTGATTCTTTCCAGCAGTGAACAAAAGAGGCTACACATCTCACTCAGGGCCTAGAGGTTCCCAACCCTGAAACATTAAAACACCAGGAGAAAGTCAGCAAGCAACTGCATGTGCTTTGTGATTGATTGGTATATTGCAATGTGTGTGTGTGTGTGTGTGTGTGTGTGTGTGTGTGTGTTTGCATGCGCACACACTTTAAAGATGAAGCGAAGCAGTCTTACTACATGTTTTCTTGAACTCACTATATGGCCCAGGCTGGCTGAGAACTTATGATCTCCCAGTCTTAATGTCCTGATGCTGGGACTACAAGCCCACACACCACACACACACACACACACACACACACACACACACACACAGAAACTCATTCATCATGAGTGAAGAGAGTCTTGACCTTTTCTATTTAGAATTATATAATCTAAAACTGTATAATTTCTGAATCTTTGTCAGAGCTGCTGGGACCCAAACTTCCCATGTTTAGGTGGGCTCCCACTTGACTGTAGGATTTTAATTCCACAAAGTAAATTCCAGCATCCTTGGGCATGAGAAGAGACAGCCACATGGGTGACCAGGCTGGTTTACAGGGCAACCTCGTGCTCTCTTTCCCCTGGCTTTTACTTTTCCTACTTTTAACTCATCCCATATCGTTATGACTGAGATCTCCTGAAAAACATACCACACAGAGGCAATTCTTTTTTAGTGGATCTTAAACCTGTATTGCCTGTCTGTGCTTTCTTTCCTTCCACCTGTGCGTCTACCTTAATGGACTTCTGTTTAGTTATCGGGAAGTCTTGTCTGTTGTCTGCTGAGAACCTCCCAGGACTCCTAAATATTTCTCACTCCTCAAACGACTCAGGTAGGTACAGTCTCCCGATCTCTGCACACTTCTTTATTGCTGGATCGTTATGGGTACTGTTTCATGGCTCTCTCCCTCCGCTGGCACTGCAAGAAATTACAGACTCTGTTTCTATAAACCTACCCCTTCCTCTCCCCACATCAATTTTTCTGCTTTCTTTTGCACTTTGGATTTCAATTCTTGTTTGAACCTAGAAAACCTATTTTTAATAGTATTAGCGCTTATATATATATATATATATATATATATATATATATATATATATATACTAGTATATAATAATATGTAGCATATATATATATATGTGTGTGTGTGTGTGTGTGTGTGTGAGAGAGAGAGAGAGAGAGAGAGAGAGAGAGAGAGAGAGAGAGAAGAATGACTCCTTCCCCCCTTAGGTGGGTTGTTATTTTTAATGATTGCTTTAATGGTAGTCTGAGATGTCCCTGCCTGGAGAGGCCCTTTCTTTCTGTCTGTAATGAGACTTACTTCATTTGCACCATCCTGAGATTTATGGAGGGATGGAGGGTGGGAGGGGGAAACACCCTTCCAATTTATTGCATCTTAAATGAACTGCTTCTAGGGCAAAACCTAAACAAAACAAAAGAAGCCATAAAGCAGTGTCCTGCATACCGTTTGAGTTTGATTTTGTCTATTGAGCCGCAGAGGGGTTTTGTGAAGAATCTGAGGTTAGGAGGTAGAGGTGACAATCATTCTTCTGTGTTCTGTTTGTCCTTTCCTCCTCTCTTTCCTACCTTGTCTGCCATACTGCCTGTCACCACCTCTACTGGGTGAACTTGCATTTCCACACCCTCTTCCCCGTGGTTTTAGCTGGGATGGTTCATTTTGCCATAACTTGGGTTTTGGATAGAAACAGGACAAAGGAGGAACCTCTATTTCGTGCCATTTTGCAAGTGACATCAGTTTTTAGATCGAGTATCTCAAGAGCATTTGTCATTTAGAAGAAACTGTCTTGTCCTCATTTTGGGTGAAAGGATGATACACATTCCATTCAGGTCTCCACTACCATATTCTCAAAGATCCCACAGCCACATTTTGTGCTCACCCGTTCTTTTCATGCTTCGTGGTTACGAAGACTATCCCCACAGCACGCTGTCTTCCCCCTGTCGGCTCTATTGTCACTGGGAAAGGGCAGCTGCTTGTACAGGTGGGAAAACTCGGACAGAGGGCGTTTATGGATTCTCACCTATTGGCCTTAAAGAACTAGAGGCCAAGTATAAGGGCACTATGACAGCACCCCCTCCCCCCAGGCCCCAAGTCATCTGCTGCTCTTTGCTCTTGATTGGCTTAGGGTTGGTTGGTTTGCCTACTTTGTTCTGTTTTTAAGTCCTGGAAGGAAGGAGTCAGCTCTGCCCTTCACCATAGTTTTGACACTTCCTAGGCGGTCCAAAGGTACAGACATCTCCTCCTGGCTGTACTAATGCTGTCAGTGAAATATGCTCCCACCTCAGCTCCAGGGAGCTCCTTCTCTTTGGTACATCTGAGCATTTAAGCCGGGATCTAGGTGCCCAGCCTGCATTGTTCATTTGCCCTGCTTTTTCAGCCTTTCACCCCCCCTCCCCAAATCTTCCCTTCACCTATGTGAACAGAAAGGGTGGGGGTTTTATCCTCCACAGCACCAACACAGTCTAAACTCAACACAAGTTGCTGTTAGGTGGAGTGGTACTCTCTGCGTCCCTGATTTGGGAAACAAGGTATTCTGTTTCTTCTTCATTCTACAGAGATGCATTCCACACAGTACAAAACACCAGCAGAACATATATGGATTGCAATATTTTTTCATTAAAAACCCTTTGGTGTCTTCGCCTCACTTCTCTTGATAGGCGAGGTGATAAGAAGTCTCTACCTACCTAAGCTTCCTTTCTTCCCCCCACCCCCCACTTAGACTCCAACTTCAGAATATTTTCAATATCTGCAACATTATCTTTTGAATAATAATTACCTCTTATATTAAATTATAAGACAGCAGGATTCAGGATTAGATCTCTCCATATTATTCTAGTGAAGGAAATTATGACAGGGGTCATTTTTTAGAATTATGGATCAGGGTAAAAGGTCCCAGGCAGCATTAGAAGGCAAAGGCGTTTATAATTAAATTGTAATTTAGGCCTGTGATTTATCGTTTTCTCAATGAAAAATTTGGTGCTGCCGAGAGATCCTAAGAGGAACTTTAGTGAGATACAACTTAATGAAATAATAAAAAGAAAAATTATTCTGGAATAGATTGCATTATAGAGCAGTACAATCGCAGTCCGCCTTCCGCAGGCACCTCTGTGATCCATCCTGCATTTCAGGGGTTTTTCATTTTAACCAGAATTTTCTTTTGAGGCTATAGGAATTTTAAGTTTGATATGAAAAACACTTTTGTAGACTTGAGAAGTACAACTCAAAAATCTGATTGGCTGTATTTTTTGCACGTCCATGTACATATTTGCAAACATTTGCTGATTTGCTAAAGGCTGCCCAACTTGAAGAGATGCTGCCAGGCTAATCACTGAAAAAAAAACTTGATTGATTTGTATTAAAATAATAGGTGATTTCTTATGCCTTGTTTATCATTGAGGCTTATGTCCATGAAGGCAGACCTCCGGTATTTTTTTTATTATTATTATTTTCCTTTGTGCCTAAGCTTCTGAATCCGTGTGAATACACAGACATAGATATATGGATATACAAAACCAGAAAGGAGAGCACAGAGAATGAATTGTTTAGATTTTATGACATAAAAAAAAGTAATGGTAGAATTAAAAGAAAAAGAATAGAGTGCTTGGCTTTAAGAGGGAAAAATGGCTTTTACAGGCTTTCAGTATGAAGTCAGCGACTTTATAAAAAAACTAATTTTGACCAAAGATTTGTTTCATGATAAGTCCAATTCAGTGGGTGTTTTGAACGAAGAGATTAAACAGTTGAGTTATTAAAAAAGGAGTACATCTTGTACTGGTGATAAGATTCTTGCGTTTATTGTAATTCAAATTGTTCACTTATTGTTATGTTTTAATTGAATCTCCCAGAACCTTGATTGCTTTAATGAGCATGGGGCTAGTTCCTTAAAAATAATCAAGCTAATAAACTTTTAATGGCATGTGTTTTAAATAATTGATTGGAAGCGAAGTAAATATCTGTTTATCTAGTAACCTCTAGCAGCTTTCTTACTAAACACCTATTGTGTGTTTAAACTGAAGTGTGTATTTATATGACACATTTGAAGTACATTAAGAAAACATGTATGTTATATTTCATCTAAGTATGTTTTCCTCAGGAGCAAACATTGGTCGTATTCACTGAATAAAGATCAGATGTATGAGGAATTATCTAAATGCAGGGCTATAGAAAAGTCCCTTGTACTTCTCAAGCATCCTTGACGTTGTGTATGTCTTTGATCTCATAAGCACCTGGCTGACTTTGGAGAACTAAAGGGACTTCTGTTTTCAAGAAAACAGGCTTTTCTTTCTGATCTAAGGTCTCATTTGTTCAAGGCTGATGTTGAACTCTAGCTGAAGATAGCATTGACTTTCTGAACTTCCCAAGTGCTGGGATTATAGGACTGGCCCTCTATGTCCAGGGCATATTGTGCTAGAGATAGAACTTAGGTCCTTGTGGATGCTAGGCAAGCACTCTACCAATGGAGACACTTCCATAGGCCAGATGACTTCTTTACTAATTTTTAATCCATGATATTTAACAATGTTCTTTTTGAGTATCATTTCTATAATAACCCAAGACTTTTTATTCTGTTTTTTTTTTTAACTCCAAACTTCAGGCATGATGAATGTGATGGTCTTACCACTGTTTTCTGGTTGACTCAGTAGTGGTTAAAAGCACAGGCTAGTAGCATGGCCTTCTCAGATAGTTTAACTATCTCTCATATGTAAAAATTGGAGGAGAAAAAAATATTGTTTACCTCCCAGGACTACTAGACACATGCAAGAAGCTAACAATTTAAGATGCTTCGTACAGTGTTCGATATATAGTAAGTACTTCATATGTGCTTTTGTGTTTGTCTACATGTAGCATGATTGATTTCCCTGAACATATTTTAACAAAAATTTTATAGTTAGGGCCAATAATAATGATAATAATGGTGATGATATGATATAATACTTAGCTATTTTTATATTTTGCCCTAAATGAAATGACTAATTCTGAAGGGAGCCCATATAATGTTGTCCTTTCATACATGTGGAATATGTTAATTTCTCATTCTCTCTTAGACCCTCACATTTTTTCCCTTTTATTTTCAAATAATTTAGGCTTATAGAGAAATGGTTATGTTTTGGAGATTCTCATCTTCTCTTCCACCGCTCCTACTCCTCCTTCTCCTTCTTCATCTTCTTTCCCCCACACCCTTTATTCCTCTCTCTCCCTCCCCTCATTCAGCCAACATTGATGAGATTAAGTGGCTCGAGATTAAGCCCTGCTTGTGACTGAAGAGCTGTCCTAAACTCCACATTGCATTTAATTGTCATATGTCATTGGTCTTCAATCTGTCTTTAATGGCTGTGACCTTGACAGTTTTGAATGGTACAGGTAGGTTAGTTTATGGACTGCCCCCCCCCCCCCTTGTTTTCCTTGGGATATCAAGACTATATGATTTGGCAAGTACCCAGAGAGGCTACACTCTTTTTCATGCCACTGTGTTATGATCTGTGTGTTTTATTCCTGGTGGCATTACCTTAGGAAGGTGGCTGCAGATTTTCTCTGCTGAACAGTTGCTAGTTTTCCCTTGCTGGTATAAAGATGAACTTTCTGATGCTGAAGTGGTTCTTCTGCTTCTTCTCAGCTTTTCATCTACCTATTTTGACATCCATCACTAGGTCTCATGGAACCATTCTTGCTGTGAAAAGCTAAGAGCAATTTTCTACCCATTCTGCACCCAGATTACTCTTAATTATCAACTTGACACAGCCTAGAGTCACCTGAGAGTAGAGTCTCAATTGAGTGCTTATCAATCTGCATGGATGTGTCTGTGGGGGATTGTCTTGATGGATAATTGATGTAGAAAAGCTCAGTTCACTATGGGCAGTACCATTCCCTAGGCACATGTTCCCAGGCTGTGTAACAAAGTTAGATGTCTATGAGCCTTCAGGACTCTGTAGTGGTCTCTAGGATTTCTGCTTCAAGTTAGTGCTTCCATCAGACTTGACTTCCATCAGAGATGGAGTGTGACCTGGATGTATAAGAAACAAACAAACAAACAAACAAAAACAAAGCAACAAAACACAAAACCTCCTCCAAAAGTTGATTTTGGTCTGAATGTTTCATCACAGTAGCAGAAAAGAAAATAGAATGTCCTTATTTAACCTATATCTAGTAATTATAAGAGCTGCCTGTTTTCCAAAACTAGTTAGTTTTTCCCCAGATGACTTTCAAAATTAAGGATAGTTAGGACTTTTCTCATTTCAGTCTACATGACCTTTTTTTCCCTTATTTTTCTCCACCTACATTAATTCTCAAATGTATCCCCCTTTGATGGGCTATACATACAAATATTATAATTAGTTGCTACATGCTAAATATAACAGTTACTATTGATTGCTGTGTAATTTAAGTTTGGTGTTTTCTGTGCATTTATTTCAACCTCAGAATCTCTATTAGAATCTCTCTTAAGCCTGGTGGCTTAAGCCTGTGATCCTAGTGCTATGGAAGCTGGAACATGAGAGTCATTGTAATCTACACAGAGACTGCCAGCCAGCCTGGGCCATACAGAGATCCTGTTCCAAAATTATCTATCTATCTATCTATCTATCTATCTATCTATCTATCTATCTATTTATCTATCATCTATCTATCTATCAGCCTAACTATCCACCTATCTACCAACCTATCATCTATCTATTTTTATCTATCTCCCTATCTCTCTATCTCTCTATCTCTATCTCTAGATATAACTAGAGGAAGATGTTTGACTGCCACTCGCTGTGTTGACACATTTGACATCTCTGGTTGAGTTGACACCACATACAAAGGCACACCAAGATAGCAATGATTGTAGCTAAGCCACATCTGTATCCCATTCCTGTTGATGTATCTTAACAACCAAATCATATGAGGCACTTTCCAGGCTTAATCAGTAAGTGATAGTGTTTCCATGCAGAATTCTTGATAGAACAGCCTGTTTTCCTGGCTAATGTCCATCCCAACAACCTCCAGAAGTGGCAAGTGCCACAGTATCTGCTTCATAAAGAGTCACAAGCGCCTCCATAAGTTGAAAGCCACATTGGTCACCATGGCAACCTGGGAATGCTTTATCACCCATATCTTATAGTTACCCATGTCACTATACTGAACCTTGCAGTGAACAGCTGTAATCCATAGTAATTGGGTTTGGGCTGGCTGAATGTTTAACATAAATGTGTATAATAAACTGGACTTGTCACAGTCTTGATGTCACTAGACGTAGCCCTTATCCAATGACCAATGAAAGGTTCATAGATAGACCTTCATTTTTCCCTTGTTTGGACTAATATGTTACCTCCAATGTCCCTGCCACAATTTTTATTTATGCAGAAGTCTGTAAATGAATCGTTTTTATTAACATCATAGTCTAAAGATTTTCTTTTGGGGCTGAACAGACTTCTGCAAGGCCAAAGAAAAAGTAAGAGAAGTTGGGAGGTGAAGAAATTTTCCTTGGTCAAAGTTCATGTTCTCTGCACAGAGACTCAACAGACCCAAGAATGCTCTGAGTGACATTCTTGTTCTTCCCCCTGTAAGTCAAGTGTTGTCACAGATACTTTCTCAGTCCTCCTCCTCTTCCTCTTCCTTATTCCACCTCCTTTCTCTTTTTCCTTCCTCCTTTCCTCCTCCTCCTCCTCTTCCTCCTCCCTCCCCACACTCTCCCCACTGAGTGATGTCTTCTGGGTTACTCTGACCTCTCGTTTTATTAATTACTTCCATGAGAGCTTGGTGTGAGCTGTTGTGCAGGATAGAAGGCACCCAAGGGTCTAAGAAAACAGACATTGTAGAGTCAAAGTAGGAAAGAAAATCATGACCTAATTAAGGACTGGCTGTAACCTGGGCCCTGGAAGAAGGGGCTAGGTGGATCATCCCTATTTTGGAGATAAAAAGAAGCTGGTACGAGGAATCAGAGATGCATATAAAGTTACAATCCTGCTAATAAGTGAAATGAGGTTTAGACCTCAACTGTAACTCTGTCTTCCCTGCTATCTGGCTCTTCTACAGAGAGACTTGGATGAAATCCAGAAAACCTGGGCTTGAAGCCGAGATGTTGTAGGTTTTAGGCACAGAGACCCATTTGATCTCATAGAACCTGTTCTCTCAACTCAAGGATGGGAAACAACAGGGCTATAGGAAATAAATAGGTTGCTTTAAAAAAAACCCAACAAACGATTAAACATTAATGTCAACTGGTTAGGTGTATTGAGGCCATTATTTTCAAGCACAAAAGCAGTAGTATGCACAATTTATTTAAAAGCACTTCTGACAACTATATGCTGATTAACCAACCCATCAGAGACAGTAGGAGTAGATATGCTCTAAGCACCTGGCTCCTGCAAGTCCATGTATAAATAGCTTTGTAGCCAAGGGACAAAGCCAAGCACAGGAGCATCCCTTACAGTGAGTTGCACGGGAACATCCCTTACAGTGAGTTGTACAGGAGCATCCCTTACAGTGAGTTGCTTCATCTTCTTGAGCTCTTGTCTCCTTTTTTTTCCCATCGGTCAATGAATGGCTTAACCATCATGTGACCTATTGCTTTGTATCTGTCACTGTCAAGCCGGCTTTGTGTTTTGGAAAGCTTCCAACACTCATTACAATAATGAGACAAAAGTAAGAGAAGCTGGGGAGTGAGGAAAGTTTCGTTGGTCAAAGTTCATGTTCTCTGCACGGAGACTCAACAGACCCAAGGATGCTCTGAGTGACATTTTTGCTCTTCCTCCTGTACAGCAGTCTCCTTGAAAACTCTGAATTGTAGATCTCACTTTGGTTCTGATCCATTTACCCTGCTCTTTCATTTCTTCTTGGTCAGGAGTCATTGGCAAGTGTCTTACAGTCCATTAGGAGACACACAGGCTCATGAATGGCTTTCTTTCGTCACTGTAAGGGAAGCAGGAGGTTTCTAAGGAAGTCTTATGGATGGAAGATGGACATTTGTTTTTGTGTATTGTAACTGGGATCTTAATTGAAGGGAAGGAGTGACCATCTACACCAACATAGATTGCTTATATGGGATGGATAGAGGTCAGCACAGGGCTGCTCTGCCCTCCATCCCTGTGGTCTTTATGAGAAGAAAAGGAGTTGGCTTTGATCTCACCCTCGATGGTTCAGGATGTCACTTGGTCCATATTCTCGCTTGTCATTTTCTTGCCTGCTATGGTGCTGAGGGCTGCTTAGCAACACTTCTGGATGGAGCCTCAACCAAAATATCTTAAAAAGCCTTAATCCAAAGTGAATCTTCTATAAATAATAAACAGCACATTGGCTCCACTTACTTCTATTAATCCCCAAATAGGTCAGTCACATTGTTTAAAAATGCAAGCATCACAATAAGGCACATTCCCCAGATGCAGAACTTGATGTGCGGGTGAAGATTTTCTGGACACACCATGGAAAAAAGTAGCCCACACCTCTACTTCTCTACTTAAAATATTTATATATTATCTCTGAAAAGTGCTACTTCTGAAATGCAATTTATTATAAGCTGATGGAGCTCAAGGGCTCTCCGTCCTCTGAGAAGTCCTTCTTATCCCGTGACTGCTGAGTAGTTCATGCTAACTTTACTTTCTCAGGCAGGCCCCGCGGCATCCTTGAGAGGATTGAAGCCCTGCCAAATTTCTCCCAGCCTCTTGCTGAACAACTTGACTCTCATCCCTGGTCCTCTTTTACTTCTTCAGTGGGTCTGATTTCACACGTTGGGGTATCTCATTGTTTGCTAGCCAAAATAAAACAATGTAGTTCAAAGCTCGTTACACAATTCAGAATGCCACACCCCTCCCCCACCCATCCCACCCTCAATTTGGAGTTTAGCTGCCTTTCCTTTCTGCTCAAGTCCAAGGTTAACTTTGTCTCTTTCATGCCAAGAATAATTAGACAATTATGTGTTGACATTTTGTATGTGAGATGTCATATTTTCTTTGATACCCCCACCCCACCCCACCCCACCCCACCCCACCCCACCACCGCCCCAACACCTGAAACTCAGATGAGGCTTCATGGAGAGTGAGTGCTTAGAGCCAAGTGTATCTACTTGGATAAAAGCACCACAGTACAACTCCACTGAGGAATGATGGTAATTACTTTTTCTGAGCAATTAATAAATAAATGCAGGTTACTTCCATTACTGTGTTTAAACCTCCTGACCCTTAAAAACTAGTTACTTCCTTTAAATTTGCTTGCATTCCCTCCCGTTTCCTTCTCAGTCCCTAGAAAGGCTATAATTAAGAATGAAATAAAAGTCCTGTGTAGCTGGGACTGAGTGCACATCTGGCTGGATCCATTCAAATAAAAGAGATATAAGATCGTTTGCAGACTGGTTTCTAGAGTGCCTTCATTTGTTTCCCATATGAAGTTTGCACTGGTTTTTTAATAAAAAAGAAAAACCTTCGAGATCCCGGAGAGCATCCTTCCTCCCGAATCCACCCTTACCTTCCTCACAGTTCATTCACACTGTCTTCTGATAGCACCTGTCCATCATGGATGAGTCTCTAACTCCAAGCTTCACTCAAAGAGGGGGATTCATTTATACTCTGGGAGGGAGATGTAGCCAATCATTTGTGGATATAACTCATGGATACCAGAATGCTGGAGAAGGATCATAGGCAAAGAGACTTAGGACATGCAACAGGAAAAGGCTGATCAGAAAATAAGGTGTCCTGTGCTGTCACAGGGAAAAACTGAGTCATTTGTTTATAATCTCCTCTTCCTGGTAAGTCTGACATGCTGTTAAGGCAGGGTCTATCTCACCATTGACCCTCAAATCTTCAAATCCTTTATGAGTAATAGATATTTGCTATCTCGCTCCAGTATTGCATATTGAACTTTAGATATTGCATGTGCTAAGCATACACTTTACCACAAAGACATCTCCTTGGCTGGTGTAAAAGGTATTCCTTGGCTACGTTTTGCACAACTAATTAATGGATCAGTAGCTCAAAAAATATTTTAAAAAAAAGCAAATAACATAATAATACATGGCCCGTATGCCACATACCTTGGGAGTCAGTTTCCTAAAGTATCAGAGAAGGTGCCTTTTGGAGCCATCCTGACTGGCTCCACCACAATCCGAGTGTATTGTTTTGGAAGCTTATAGAATCATTCTAAGTGTTGTGTAGAGATGAGAATATTAACAGAACCCTTCCCATATAGTTATTATAAAGATTCCAGGCTAGTGATTATTAGGCACCAGATTGGATGCAACATAGACACTTAATAAATCTCACTGGTTTTACTCAACTTCTCTAGCTACTCAACAGCAGAGGGGGAATTTGAATCCATGCTTGTCCCAGTCTAAACCTCATGGAGCTTCAAGACCTCAACACTGCAGATGAATTTCTTTCATAGACAGAAGTAGTTAGCGCTCTTGGAGTTCCACTGGCCAACATTTTAATGCATTACAATACTCACTTATCCATTCTCAGAGCCTTTTAAAGCCTTAGTTGTAGGTGAAGAGTGAGGAGCTTCTCTGGAGTGGTGATTTCCCAGAACCTTTGGTCTGATACCTAGACAACAGCAGGTGACCATGGCAGCTGGTCTTCTTGCTTTGTTTAAGGCACACTTGTCTCTACTGAAGCTGGCCTCCTTGGGACAGAAACAGCAGTGAGGACACATTGCAGCTTGGTTTTGAAAACCCAGACAGCCTATGCAACCTGTGTCAAAGAGCATCTGAACAGTTTTTAATCTCTGTGGATATGGATGACTGATATATATATATATATATATATATATATATATATATATATATATATATATATATCCTTCACAACTGAGTGGCTATGATAAGGACATCAATCTGGTGATGGGGACAGTGATAGACTGACTACATCTCTGGTGTCCATCAGGTTTTAGTCACATGATAGGTTCCAGATTCCAAGGATAGCTCAAAGAGAGAATGTCCTAGTACCCAAGTACATTTCAAGCCCCACCTTGCATCATGTTGGCTAATTGCTGTTCAGTTGGCCAAAGAGAATAATACAACCATGCCCAGGTTCAAAGGTAGAGAAATGAACACCCCTCCTGGTTGGGGAGCTTCAAGGTCAAGTTGCAAAGGTATGATACAAACCATTCTGACCATTTTTGTAAACAGTGGCCCATGTATGAAACATGGTTTTAAATTTATGGCAGCAAGGCATGATTTGAAGCTTTTAAACACCCATGGAGGCATTTGTAGCTCAGAAGTTCATTGACCCCGAGTTGGTTTGAAGTGTATTTGCTACTTCAGGCATACTATGTAGGGGTCAGATGGCTTCAGTCAGGGCTCATAGAAATCTTAATACATATCACAATGATATGACCAACAGAACCTGGACTGGTCGTGGTGCATGTAATGAATCTCCTTTATGCTTCTGAAGCATTGTGTCTATGGTTGTGGGTAAACTTTGCTAAGGAAACCTGATGGTCATGATTTTCATGGTTTTTATGAAAACTAAAACCCTAGGAAAGTTGGTTAAATGTCACATATTCCATAGAACCTTTCTATGGCTTTCTGGAAGATGCTATGCTGTGCCTTGCCCGAGCCACACTCTTCCGGTTCAAGTTCCCTTGACTCTTTGTCTCAGAGAAGCAGCTATTTAGATGCTGAGCAAATTGGGAAGGAGATCATTTCCTCTCAGAGTGAAGGAGGCTTCTGAATAGAGCCTGACCCACTTCTACTCTTACTGGGTCAGCTGATGGGCCTGTAGTGATCCCCTTGATTTTGACCATGCAGCTCTGACTAGCTACAAAGGCAGCCCTTGGGGTCAACCTGTGGGACCATGTGGCTACTTCTGTGGGTTGTTATAAGTTCATTTAGGAGTTTAAGAGCTTCTTAAAACACAAGCATTTGTGGAGATCAGGAGGCAGCTGAGGATGCTGGTCTTCAGCTTGTACCTTGCTTGAGGCAATCTCATTACTTCTTTGCCACCTGGCTCATGGGGTTTTGGAATTCTTCTCTCTCTTCCCCCCTCCCACATCTCCTCTTAGGGGTGCTGGGATTGAAGACACCTGTACTCCTAACTCCAGCTTTTAGGTGGGTTCTGGGGATCTGAATTCAAACCTTCACAGTTGTACAGAAATCACTCCACCCATTGAGCTGGTAGCCTAAATTCTTATATGATACTTACTCAGAATAGTATGCATGGACCTTGTAGTGTTAGCTCCTTGGAGAAAGTATTCAGTGCCCTGTATTTTGCTACTGTACCATAGATCCACTTGAGGGGTCCAGGGAATGGCCAACCGATGACTGGCCTATGGCCAACCCCATAGGCAAGAATCAATCCCTGACATTATTAATGATATTCTGTTATGCTTGTAAACAGGAGCCTAGCATAACTCTTCTTTGAGATGTTTCACCCCCAGCAGTTGATGGAAACAGATGCAGAGACCCACAGTCAAACAGTAGACGGAGCTTGGGGAGTCTTGTGAAAGACTTGGGGGAAGGATTGAGGGACCAGAAGTGAAGGAGGACTCCACAAGAAGACCAAGAGAATCAAACAACCTGGACTCTTGGGGGTTCCCAGACTGAACCATGAACTAAAGTTCAAGCATGGGCTGGACCTAACTCCCCCATGCCCATTCATATGTAGCAGATATGCAGCGTGGTCTTCTAGCTGGTTCCCCAACAACTGGAGCAGGGGCTATCCCTGACTCTGTTGCCTACCTATGGATCCTGTTATCCCAACTGGGCTGCTTTGGCCTCAGTGGAAGAGGATGCTCATAGTACTGAAGTGACGTGAGGTGCCACTGTGGGTTGATACCCAGGGAGGCCTCTCCCTTCTCAGAGGAGAAAAGGGAAAGGGATTGTGATCAAAATGTAAAGTGAGAAAGGAACGGAACGGAACGGAACGGAACAGAAAGGAAGAAGGAAGGAAGGAAGGAAGGAAGGAAGGAAGGAAGGAAAAGAAAGAAAAAGAAAGAAAGAAAGAAAGAAAGAAAGAAAGAAAGAAAGAAACTAAGGATCTGTTATTGTGACTACATGCTTGGGTATTGTAACCCATATTATCACATAATGATAATATCTATCTATCATCTATCTATCTATCTATCTATCTATCTATCTATCTATCTACTTATCTATCTACTATCTATCATCTATATACATCTATATTATCATCTATATACTATCTATTTATATATTATCTATCTACTATCTATCATCTACCCATTATCTAACTATAATCCATTATTTATCATCTATTTATAAATTATTAATCTACTATCTATCTATATATTATATATCTACTATCTATTTATCTATCATCTATCTACCATCTATTTATCATCTATTATCTATCTATATATCATCTATCATCTACTTATTATCTATCTAATTATAATCTATCTCTATCTATTTATCTACCTATCTATCTATCATCTATTTTATATGAGTATGCATTCATGTGTCCCAGTTCATGAATGGAGGTCAAAGGACAATTTGTAGAAGTATTCTCTCCTTCTACCATGTGGGCCAGAGGAATTGAACTCAAGTCCTCAGGTTTGGTTGCAAACACCCTGACATGCTGAGTGACCTTACCAGTCCCCATATAGTCATCTCTTGAAATTGTTCTGGGAGATTATCCCATACTTAATGGGTTTGCAGGTAAATACAACTGATATTTATCATCTTACATTCTATAGGTAGGTCTTGCTTGGCTAAAATTATGATGTGATAGTGGAGTGATCTTCTCTGGGGGCTCCAAGAATCATTTTTCTCATTTGATATGGTTCTCTGGGTATCAGTGTTCCTTGACCTATACATCCTAGATCTTCAATGCAGGTTGGTTCAGTGTCTGATGAGTCCAATTCTGCTTTTCATTCTTCTTCTCTCCCCCACACTATAAAAGAACCACTGTGTTTATAGCACCCACTTCAGTAACCTGAGATAATCTGACTATAACGTCAGCTGATGACAAATTAGACTCCCCTTTGCCACAGTACTTAAAACATTCTTAAGGGTTGGTATTGGATGTCTGTCACTATCCAGCAGGTAATTTACTCTCTTTACTTTGACCTCTAGGATGCCCTGGGGCATCAAGTAACTGGGCCATCTTTCATCTTATTCTCTGAACACTTTTCTTTTGGCCCTCTGTTCTAAGTCATGTTGTCCTATATGCCCACATGTATGTTAGCCATACTGAAAATTGATGTAATCCAGGACATGGGTTAGTAAACGACAGCCCATAAACTAATCCTGGCTCCCTTTCTGTGTAGGGAAAGATCTTTTGGAACAAAGCTACTGCTTCACCACTATGAAAGTCAAGTTGAGTTAGTGTTGTAACTAGCCCTTGGTCTAGTCACTCTGTTGGGGGGGGTTCAGTGCATATCATTGTTCCCTCTTTTTATGTCTTCCATGTTGATGGTTCCCTTAGCATTCTTGGAAAACATTACATAGATACCTCCTTCGTTTCTTGCAGATCCTGATTGCATTTAGGGATTGTAAGATTATCCACGGACTTTGTGACATGTGGACTTATCAAATCAAGTGGTAGTTACAGATTCACAGATGGTTCTCTTGAGGCATGAGGCTCTGACGAGACTGTTCATCAGGGATCACTCTCCATACCCTAGCACCCAAGTCTGCCTGACCCCACAGCTTAATCCCTGGAGGCCCGAAAAGGAAGTAAGTGGCGTTTGAACTAGTTTAGCATTCTATAAGAGGCCTGATGCTGCTGCACTCACCCATAATTCACATGGAGCATGGTTTCAAAATACAGCGGCAATACTTTAATGAACAGCATTTGTTTACTAGGCAAAAATATAATGAAAGACACCTGTGGGTGCATGCATGCCAGGAGTCTCTGGTGTGTATAGTCTGTCTTTGAAAAAATAATCTCACAGTTGTCATTTACCTTTTCTTGAAACAGTGTAAGCTGGCGGGCTGTATAAATAATGGCATTCCTTGTGACTATTCCAGGGGAAGTGGAGTTGAATTTTCTTCTAAGAGACTACTATGTTTTACATAATCATTCTTCAAAGCACCTTTCCTGGGGCCTTATGCATAAAAATATCTTGAGTTTGGAGTGTGGTTTATACACATAGGGAGGATTATATATTGAGTCTGGAGACCAGGATCAGTTACCTGTCTAAGATACTTCCTATCTTAGCGAACTTAGTTTGAGTGACACTAGGTTTAGCTCATAGGAAGAGTGTTCTCATCTTGAAGGTGGCCTAGAAACAATCAACTGTAGCCACCCCTGAACTTGGTCAAGTCACTAGTGTGTTCTGAAATAAGTTCTATCCTCTATTTCTGTCTCTTTCTCCTTAGTTTTGGCCATTCTTACACCCTTTAACCTCCATCTCGATTTCCAGCCGCTGTAATTGTGATGATACAGTTAAGGTGTATGTTTGACTTTCATAATTGACTCTGTGCATTTCATCTTGCTTTGACTTGAGAAAGTCCTTCTTGAATCTGTCTTGCAGAACAGAAGACAACTAGATCAGTAGGCATTTCCCAGTCTTCTAGAAGAGTTGCCCTCCCCTTCCAATCTCCATTCATTTGTGTACCCATTATAGTCTAGGGGTAAGAATAGCAAGTGCTTCTGAAAATACTTTTGACACCCTCTGGGTATCTTGACTTTCACTTCTGCACTTCTGAATAAATCATGACTAAGTAGGTTGTTCTCCCTTTAAGACTAAATTATGATTAATTCTTACACTGGGCAGCATTACTGATTTTTTTTCTAAATAATTTGGGCTGGTGCTATTTTTGTTATATTTTGGACTTTGGATTTTCTACTTTGCAACTCTGTTTTTTTTTTCCCCTCTCTCTCCGGTACTGCTACCCCAGTGTTGTTGATAAGGGAGGGTGATTCTGACATATACAGAGCTGCTAATGCATTTATTTCTGTATCAGCATTAAGTACAAATGTTAGGTTTTTCTGTGACTTACACATATAGCAGTGACATACATACTAAAATCCACCAACTTCGCCAACACATGGCCTAAGGTTTGCCTTTTTATCCTCTCTCTCTCTCTCTCTCTCTCTCTCTCTCTCTGTGTGTGTGTGTGCGTGTGTGTGTGTGTGCGTGTGTGTGTGTGTGTGTGTGTGTGTGTATGTGTGTGGTTATTTTTACCATGCAAAAAAAAATTCCCTTTTTTTTCTTTCTTTCCTCCATGAAAGCCAGTAGGGAAAAAAAAAATCATGAAATCCCACCCATTCTTTCTCACATTGTATTTAATGATGAATCGAAATGTATCCATGACAAGACACTTATTATTTAATGAGAGCATGCATCGTCTACCATCTTCCTTCTCTTTCTTGGGAAGAGAAGGCATTGGCTTTCCCAGAAACTGGAAGACTTGCTGTCATTCTTAGTGTGGCGCATCTTCTGCTTGTTACGCCCATCTCACCCACGGCTTTGAAGACTTCTGACAATGGTCTATAACCTCAGATATGCCAAGTGTGTATGCTCTCGATTTCTACAGATGATTTTGAGTCCCATCTTCTAGATCTTTTCCTTAAACCTAACTTTTTTTTTTCCATATTTACAGGCCTCTTGATTTTTTTTTCAACTCTTCTGAGACCAAAAGAAAAATAAATCAAAGAAGACCTCTGACCTTGGTATGTAGACACATCCCAGTTGGGGTGTCCCAGAAATGATCCAGGGCGCCTCCTCTGAGTGCTTTGTTTTATCCAGAGTTGAAGATGGCTTGAAGCTTGAAGCGTGTGCTCCTGCTGGATTTCTCAGATTTCTTAGACATAGTGATTTGGAATACAAGTGATATAAAAACGAACAACTTGAACTTTAATGGATTTGCTTTTAAAAATCTCTCTCTCTCTCTCTCTCTCTCTCTCTCTCTCAAAATCTCTCTGTCTGTCTGTCTGTCTTTTTGGTTCTGGATAAGTGAATCTAGTTGCTAAAGATTATCGCCATATGTAAATAGATGCAACAGACAATTTCTAAGGCAGGTGTTGAGCTTTTAAGACACCTATTTGGATCATTTTGGTATGTACTCATGACTGGTCTGGGTGAATGCCCACAGATGGTTTAAAGCTGCATTTCTTGTTGAGACTTGGTGTAACTCTGGACATTCAAGGTTCTAAATCTATAATGAAGCGCCATGATACATTCGCAGTGTAGTGGTTTGGAGTGTTATTTCTGTGTCTGCAGGTAGATGAGGATATTATAGATCCACTCACCAGAAGACTAAGGTAAGCTTTTCTACAGGGGAAGCAGAAAATGTGGAAATGTCAAGGTTTCTTGGAGTTGACAGTTGCTTGGTTGACAGTTGCTTTTCCTGAGCCTCTTGACTACCCTAGAGAAAGACAGTGCTTATATAATGCTCTGGACCCTGGACACATTTTACCCATCCAACATCTTTCTCCCTAGCCTGATATATAGGAGGCAAAATTGTACAGTGCTTTGGTATAGACTCTCCATATTTTCAGTTGAAATGGTGGCACTTACAAAAGATCAGCAACCAGGGTCCAGTTGCAGACATAGAAGACCATCATTTTTGATGAAGTGTTGGGTAGCCCAGAGGCTTGCTATCAAGTGCCTTGATGGCATAGTTTAGAAACGAGAGCTGTTTCTCACTCATAGAAAATAATTCCCTCTAGTGAGATTGTCTTGTGCCTTTGACCACTCTGTTTTCATTTAGTCTAAATAGCTTTGCAAAGGAAATGTGGCTATAAGCACAAGCCGAGCTTGGACCATGGATTTGAAAGAGTTACCCGCTTGACCTCAGATATTTGGCCCCTGTTGGTTGTCACCAGACCCTGTTCATTCCAGTGGGCAGGTTAACCTTGCCTGAGACCGAGCGTGGACCTTTGTATTTACTGAACCCCGCAAACACTTGGATTTTTCTAGCAGGGAGGATTCTGGGTGTTTCTCTTTGTGTGTGCTAATGGTATGGACTGATCTTGCAGAATCATCGCAGCAAGCTGTAAATGATGTATGAAATGAAAAATTCCTGCCCAGTGCACAGAGCGAATAGATACACTTCTGTGCAATCACGGCAGTGCTGAGCTATTCATTTTAATATTTCCTTCAGACATACAGTCATTTTTTTTTTTGGTGACTCACATTCATATGCTTGCCGTTGCCACACTACTCAGATTTCCTTTATATATGCTTCCAGTGAATTTCCGTGCTGTATACGCATATGTGAATGAATATATACTGCACAGCAGAGGAACCAGCCTTTCAAAAATATTTTGAATAAAGACAACATCAGCACTTTCGGGTTTGAAAAAAAAATGTTGAAAATAATGAAAAATCCAAATAGCAAAAGCAGAAATGATTCAATTCTATATATTCTATATTGGGGAAATGCCTTTGTTAACATTTGGTATCTGTCCTTGAAGGTATCTCTACCTCTGTTATTAGATAATGTACTTATTCTTTTTTTTTTTAATCCTGTAGATGTACTTTGTAAAATTTTATATTCTCAATTACTGATAGGGCTTGAATTTTTTTTCCATGCTTTTCTACACTGTAACTTTCAACCATCATGCGTTGTCCAATTATGTGAGCCGAGCACACAGTTTTACTGGTTTTATTGTTGGCTAGTATGTATTTATTTTTCCTAGTTTTGCTAATATAAATATTTTGTCTCAGTACTGTCTTGCTCACGTGCCAATAGCAATTTTGCTGTTTATTTCTATTAAGCCAAACTTGATTCAGACTTCTCTTTCAATATTTTCTGACAATTGAATTTGTTTTTCCATGTTGGATTTGGATGATGACTGGGTCGTATTTATAAATTGCAGGATCAGAACTGTCATCTACGTGATATGAAGTCATTTCATTAGAGAACAGTGTGTAGCTTCGTTGACTGTATATTTCCAACATTAATTCATCTTTGCATTCTGGACTGAACCTCCCTAAGACAAGAGGCTTATTTTACTTAGTGCTTCTGAAAATTATAGTTACCCTTGTGTAGTTCTATTTTTATTATTAATTTTCTGGTCAAGAATAACAGTGGCCTCATATTATTGACTAATAGAGACTCTGCCATCTCTCCTGAGCTCTGGAGCAGGTCAAATAGCATGGAATGACCCCTTTTCTTTAGATGGGAGAGAATTAGTATGTGCAACTGTCTCACTGGGAGGCAGTAAATTATTTGAAGCCTCTAATTTTCTTTCAAGATTTCAATATGTTCCTGATTTTTTTTAACCTCCGTTGAAATTAATTTCAGTAATTTATGGTCTTCTGTTGAAATATCAGTTCCTCTGGAGAAACTGGTTGTGCATACGGTTCCCACAACATGTGAGTTTACAAAAGTGAGTTTTGGGCAGATGGAGTTGAATCACTTCCCTTGATCGTAGATGTCATGAGTCGTTACGGAGAACCAGCCCTCCAGATTGCTTACTTTTAACTTCAGCTTTGTACTTCCTTGCCTGGGCTCTTCGGCTGCAGGCTTAATTCATTTCTATTTTGTTTCTTGCTGTTTACTGATAAAAGTTTGTGGAGCTATCAACTTTCATGTGGTTTTCATTTTGGTTGCTGCCACACAGTCTTCTAGGTGGTAATGAAACAAGGACCACAGACATATTAACATGGTTGAAGAATAGGCTAGCAAGTCCATGGCACACACCGTGTGTATCTTCTTTGGTAGCTCCAATCTCTCCATCCTCCTTCTCCCATGGCACAGTCACTATTCAGAGTCTTGTCCTATGGCTCCTTGGCCTTTCAAAATACTGTTTAATTTGCTAGATATTTTGAATTCAGTAGTGTATTCCTTAAGTGCTTTAAGTTTCCAATATTACAAAGTCTTTATCATACTGAGTACAGGTTGATATAGATGACATGACGAATTTGCACTTAACCTTGTTTCTACGTTTGCATCTGTACTAACATAGTTGCATACACTCCTGTCTTTTTTATGGCTACCCAGTAGGCCTCTGTGTGAAACCTTGTGTTTTTAAATTCTATTTATTAAATTGAAGCTAATATTTTTTATTGCATAAACATAGTTCTTTAAAACATGTTCTCATATAGTCCAAGCTGACCTCAAACTCAGTGAGACTGACCTTGGGCTTCTGAGTCTTCTGCCTTGCATGGGGTACACTGTTAGGGCCCAGTTTCTACAGTGCTAGGGATGATGGCGGCTATGATTTTATATATACTGAGCTCCACCATATGAGCTACATGCTCAGGCCGCTCTCCCCAGTGTTGCTTTGAATATTGTTGTATGTATGCTTTTTGGAGTATTCATGCATAAGGATTTCTATAGCTTCTATGGGTACTTGGTCTCCATCAACATGGAAAGTGTAGAAGACGAGGTGACCTTACAATATTCCTTGTTGTGTCTTCAATATTGAGTGTTGATCAGCTATGCCATGTGTGCCCCTCTGGCCTTTAGATTCTATACCATCATAGATTTTCTCATTTTACTATGTTTGCTTTATCATCTTGATTACTTGCTTTAGGTGTTACTTTGGATAAGGTTTTGTAGCCCAGGCTGGCCAGAAACTCAGAATCTTGCCCCCACCTTCTGGCCCCGGGCCAATAGTTAGGGCCTGTGTCCCTCTTGGCTCAGGACATCGGTTTTTCTATTTTACTATTCCCTGCCATCACCTCTTCGTTGACATGATTTCTGTGTTTGGGAGCGTATGTATAATTTGGCCAACTGAAGAGCATTCAGATGCTTAAATATTTGCCAGACATAAAAGCATTCTTGATAGTATTCATGGGAATGTAGGAAATGCTGTTTCAATGTGTGCTTTAAAATTGCCCCATCCTGCTTGGTACCCTGAAGTTCAGAAATGTCAACACAGAACTCTTTAAAGCTTAAGGTCATTTTATTTCATTTGAGGGTGACTGACAATATTTGAGGTCTTCCGTTTGTCTCTCTAGCTCATTACGTTTCTCTTGTCCTCGGAATGTTCTAGTCTCTTCTTTCCCTCTGGTTCCTGATGAATTCTGCCTGTAAGACAGAAATAAGCTTCCAAGGTATGTCAGATTAGAAATTACATGTTGGACAGTGTTTTTCTAATTGATCCGAGGGGCTACCCTGATCTTTCTTACATGCATAACTCCATCTTTAAGCCACCATTGATTTTTATTGGCCTCTGTTACCCATTCTGCCCAACACGTAATTTTTATCTGCTTGCTTTTAAGTTCTACATTTCCCTCAGTTGGTTTTTCTGTCTTTGGAAAATATGGACAGAGGATACCGTCAAATGTGCCATTTAGCCCGAAGAAATGGTGTAGCGGCCCTTCTTTTTCCATATGTATATAATGAGAGCGATGTGTACAGGTTAATGTATATATTTAGAGAGGGAACTATTACAGCTATTTTATGATATTTAAAACTAAATGCCACAGTTGTATTTTTTTCCCCCTAAGTAAGTCAAAACTTCCCTTGAAGGAAAGCTGAGCAAGGTAGTAATTTGGGACTAGTTGGCTTAACTTAAAAAGCTCCCTGGTGTCACCTGAGCTCACTTCATGCTATTGCTTCCTTAGACTTCCTCATTAAAATATTGACTACTCCTTTTCTTCAGTAAATGCTAATCCCAGCTCCCATGTACATGTGTTTACGTTTCACCACAGGCAGCCTGCCAGGCTAGAAAGAAACCCAATTTATTAATTTCACCATTCCCTTTTCAGCACAGAAAAGATACATTAAATTAAAGGTTTGCTAAAAATAACAAGAAACGGTTCCTGTCCATGCCAGGCATATGGCGCGCTCTCTCTCCCTCCCTCCCTCTCTGGCTGAGGTAGGGATGGCTCCCCATGGAGAGGTCTGTACTATCTGCTCATCCATGTTCCCATCTTCTCAGTGTGGGGTTCTCTTCTCTAAAAGATCTCCCCTGTGGGTCCTGATGTTGGCTTTTCTTCTCCTCCTTCTTCTCTGTGTACTTCGACTGGCCCCTGCCGATGCCCATCTGAGGAGGCAGAACCTTTTCTGTTCCAGTTGTTAAAACACAAAGTGTGGCTAATCGTCGCAGAGTTCATGCTGCCCGTGTTGGGGCACTCTCCCCAGAAATCTTGGAAATTTGGGGGAGCGAGGTGGTTTCCCATTTGGTTTATGATTCATAAATGGATCGGTGTTATTACAATCCACAGAGGTACTTTGTTCACCTAGTCCTTCGGAGGGCCACCTATCACGTGCTTCCTTTTAGTGCTTTGAACTGAAGCATCCTCACAGAGCCCAGAGCTGTTTCTTACATAACCCTTCAGTAGAATTCAGCCGATCATTCAGCTGAACACCTTGTCCTTTGGGCAACCACGCTTGGAATGAGTGTGTGCATTGTGTTATCTAAACTTGCAAAGTCAAGGGAATTTTCGACAGAAGTCAACCATCATTAACCTTATCAGCATCCCTTGCCTGGCTGGCTGGCACTCTTCACCTTGTGGGATATTTAATTTATAAACTGTCTTGATGGATGCTGACTGCGAGACCCATCACCCATACACACAAAGGAGTCGTTTGCAAATGTAGCTGTGCACTTTTGGTGCCGGGACCGAAAGTGACACCTGTGATCTAACAAGGGGTCTGAATGTTATCTCAGTCTTGCCTGCTTTGTCCCCCATAATGCATTATGCTTTCCTGTTGTCTCGCTTGCTGGTCAAATGGTGGCCTTCGCTTTAGCGGGGCTTGAAGAACAGGTGTTATTGATAATCTTTGTGATCTGTTTCTGCTTTGGGGAAAATAGTTTTAAAAAGAAAGAGGGTTTTCCCATTGATGGTCTTTGTTCTGTCTGTTTTTTAAATGGCTTTAAGATTTGAAATCTTCAGCGCAAAGTTTCTAAGGACTGTTAAGTTCCAGAACTCAGGCAGAGGAGATGGCTCGTTCACACTCACTCACACTCATTCTCACTCATTCACACTCATTCACACTGCTTGCTTTGCAAACACAAGGACCTGAGTTGGGTGCCCTAGAAACCAGAATAAAAAACAACAGATAAACAAACAAACAAACCACTATGTGACCCCCAGTGCTGGGCTGTGGATCCAAGAGGATTCCTGGGGCTTACAGGCCAGCCCTCCCACAACACACACACAGAGAGAGAGAGAGAGAGAGAGAGAGAGAGAGAGAGAGAGAGAGAGAGAGGAGAGGGAAGGAGACAATGTATTAGAAATGCTTTTCCTTCCAGAGACCCTGCATTATTTTTGCTATTTTTTCTTACTTCTATGTATGCTTATATGCCTGTGTGTGTGTGTGTGTGTGTGTGCCCACAGAAGCCAGAAGAGGGCATCACATCTGCTGGGGCTAGAGTCAGTCCCAGTGGTGAGCGGCCCAGTGTTGAGAACCAAATGCAGGTCCTCTGGAAGCCTGTGCCTTTTAACCACTCTGCCCCCTCTCCAGCCCTATTTAGGGGAAATTTATTCTACCTCATTCTCGCTCCGTTCGAATGAAGTTGTCAAACTCCTCTCGCTCCTCATATTCATATCTAGGGTGGGCACATTTTCATGTTAGTTGCTAAAATCTGGACAGACTCAAGGTGGATGCCACCCAACAGCTTAATGGTCTCTCTGCTATAGCTTTGCTCCTCAAAGCGGTCAACTTCAGGATGCTGCTCGGGAGGACATATTTAGCTGTGAAGTGTTGTTTTGTGAGGGAATCGCGCCTCATCCAGCTGGTAAGCAATTTATGCCCCGAAGCATGAAGATTTCATAGCCCTTGTAATTTTATCCTTCCTGGTGTCGCTGCAGGTGCTATTTTTATTCATATAAATATTTAATCTTCTATAAAACTTATTAGGTTGTTGGCCTCAAGAATAATTTTTTTTTTTGGCAAGTTTCCTAGGTTAAAGGACAGAGTCTAGCATGGCAGCTTAGCTCGAGATCACAGTTTTAAATAAAAGTATACAAGGCGATTTTCTGAGATTTAAAAAATCGACCCCAGCAAAGCTGTTTGGGCTTGGCTGGGACATTCCCCATCATCCTGTCAGTCTCCTGAGCCCTGGGCTGCTATCTGAGAAATCAGAGAACAAACTCAGGGAAGCTGTAGGGAGGGAGCGCAGTTAATGCCTGCCTTTCTGTAGCAGTAACAACGGAAAACAGAGAAAACATGCGATCAGTGCTCAGTGCTTTCTTAGCATTTAGCTCTTCATGGTGAGCTTCTTTTATTCTTTTTTTTTTCTTATTGCTTGAGAATTTCTTGCACACATGTAATGCTTTTAAATCAAATCCATCCCTTCCAATTCCTTCCCTATCCCCACCAACACCCCCACCCCCAACTTTTTGTACTTTATAAAAAAACAAACAACCCCCCAAAACATTGATTTCACTTAGGGCTGCCTGTAATGTTCACAGTACAAAGCATCTGTTGGAACAAGGAGAGCATTACAGGGGTTGCATCCAAGAAATCACCTGACTCCCAGACAATTGTCCAATGCCAATAGCTTCTTCAGCTAGGGGCGGGATTTCATGAGTCCCTCCCCCCATCCCTGTTAAATACATTTTAAAATCTCTAACCCTCTCTAAGGTGCTACCTTCTTTAAATGACATGTCATGTGACCTTTGAAAGTCTCTTGACTGACTTGGGATGCTAACCAGGCATCTACTGGTGGGATCTTCTTCCCTTGAAAAGATTGTCAAGAGTACTCTCTGTCAAGTGCAGATTCCTCCTGTTGAATTCATCTAGACTAGACCTACACTAGAGGTCTTCAAGGTAAGCAGCATTTTTTTATGTGCACGGATTATCTAGGTGGACAAGAAATTGCTATAGTTGTACAATTTCCTTGTCTTCCTGACCCTTGGGGCCCTGACACATGATGGGTACTTATACCACAGAATAGCTTGTGACCCACGGCAGCTCAGAGAGGAGTAAGAACAAGTCAATCTCTTTTGGCAGACCCAACAGAGAAAACACAATTCCCAAGACATAAACAATGAATAGCTGAGTGGCTGCAGAGATGTTTCAGCTATTAAGAACATAGAGTGCTTTTCTGTAGGATCCCAGTTTGGTTCTCAGTACCCATGGGAGGCAACTCACAACCACCTATAACTCTGGCTCTAGGAGATCTGAGTCCTCCGGCTTCTGGGTCCCTGCTCTCATGGGCACAGACCCTCAGTGACCATCTGGCTCTAGGAGAGCTGAGTCCTCCAGCCTCTGGGTCCCTGCTCTCATGGGCACAGACCCTCAGTGACCATCTGGCTCTAGGAGAGCTGAGTCCTCCGGCCTCTGGGTCCCTGCTCTCATGGGCACAGACCCTCAGTGACCATCTGGCTCTAGGAGAGCTGAGTCCTCCGGCCTCTGGGTCCCTGCTCTCATGGGCACAGACCCTCAGTGACCATCTGGCTCTAGGAGAGCTGAGCCCTCCAGCCTCTGGGTCCCTGCTCTCATGGGCACAGACCCTCAGTGACCATCTGGCTCTAGGAGAGCTGAGCCTTCCGGCCTCTGGGTCCCTGCTCTCATGGGCACAGACCCTCAGTGATCATCATCCCCAGTGACATATTTCATCCAAGAAGGCATCTCCTGAGGGTTCTATTCCCTCCCCAAACAGCACTACCAACTGGAGTTAAGGCGAGTCCACTGTTCAAGCCCCTGTCCCTGTGGGAGACCGATCTACCTTTTCTTTCTTTCTTTCTTTTTTTTTTCTTTCTTTCTTTCTTTCTTTCTTTCTTTCTTTCTTTCTTTCTCTCATGTGTCTACTTTTAATTTCCTTTTCAAGCTACAGTAGTCCTTGAGCACCTGTAATGTCCCTCTTCATTGCATTTTCTGCATCCCATTTTAAATTATTTCTTCTTCTTCTTCTTCTTCTTCTTCTTCTTCTTCTTCTTCTTCTTCTTCTTCTTCTTCTTCTTCTTCTCATTTATATTAGTTCTTTGAGAATTTCACATGATGCATTTTAACTAGATTTGCCACCCCCTCCACTTCCTCCCAAATCCATACCACCTTTTCTACTCATCTAACCTTGTATCCTCTTTGTCTTTCTTTTTACACCAACCAAGTACAATTTGTGAAGCCCATATACCCTTGGATGTGTGACCTCCCACTAGAATATGATCTACCTACTGGGAGCAGCAACCTAGGACTGATGGTCCCTTTCTTAGGAGCTGTCAATTGCCAATAGCTCCTTAGCTGGGGGGGGGGGAGGGGGCTTTGTACCCACCTCCCCTCTCTATGCTGAGATTCAGTTGGGCTTGAACCTATGCAGATCTTGTGCTTGCTGTTATGCACTGTGAGGTCTATGTGCAGTTGCCCCGCCTTGCTCAGAAAACAGTTCCATGTAGTCATCCACTGCCTCCAGCTTTTACAGTCCTCATATTTCTCCCCCTCTTCCTCAATGATCCCCAAGCCTTGGGAACAGGGGCATGTGGTCCAGATATGCCATTCAGGCTGAGCATTCCACAAGCTCTTATTCTCCCCACTTTAACCAGTTGTCTTTGTATTAATCATCACTGGCTGCTGAAGGAGGCTTTCAGATGAACGTTTAGAGCAGCACTAGTCTATGTGTGTAATGATAAACCACCAGGAGTCTGCTTAATTCTGTGCTCACTTGGCAGAGTGTAATAGCAGCAAACTCTCCTTTAGAGCCTAGAACTTGTCTAGTCACAGATGCCTGGCTCTGATGTTGATGTCAGATGTGGCTATCAACTTGTGGAGCAAGCCTTAAATCCAATAAGAAAAGCGATTGGCCAATCCTATGACATGCCTGTTGTGCCAGTTGGCATGCCTTATCAGACAGGCTGTTATTGTGCTTTTCAGGGTTTGTAGCTAGGTAAGATTCGTGAACCTCTTTCTCTTCTGGCAGAGCCCTAGCACATTCCAATCAGTAGGGATGAAGCTTCCAGGTGTGTACCAGCATGATTTTTTTTTCAATGTTCTATGACTCAAGTATGTGATGTCTTCAGCCACAGTGTTTTAACACTAAGTTCTGGGGGGTAGCCAAAAGCCCTGGTAATAACCTGTAATGTTTCAGGGTCTATGGACCCCTTTGTCCAAGAACTCCAAATGAGGTAGCCATTCCTGGCAGTAGGCTTTTAATTTGTTAGTCTGTGGTTTCCAATAAAAGTATCATTGTATATTATATGGTAATTCCATTTAAACTCTTTATATCTCTATATCAATCTATATATGTATATATACATACATGCATATATATATATATATATATATATATATATATGGAAGCTTCATATTATATATATGTGTATATTTATGTTTATATATATGTATATATATATATATATATATATATATATATATATATATATATATATATATATATATATATATATATATATATATATATATATATATATATATATATATATATATATATATATATATATATATATATATATGGAAGCTTCTACAGTATTGCATTTCCCTATGACTATTTAAAGAGGTCTTTAGTGTTAATTATCCCTCCCATATTTATCTCCTCTTCTGCCCTCCCATCCCCCACACAGTTTAATCATTCCTGTTTCATTATTTCCCTTTAACACTTTATGCTGCAGAATTCTATCTCCCCTGCCTTGAAATCCCTCCCCAATGGCCCCTTAGTAATTTTCTGACTTCAATCGGCATTTTAAATTGAGCATATCTATCTGAAGATTCACAGCTAACATCCACAGATTGGTGTGGGGGTGGGGGCTCGTGGTTTTTGTCTCTCTCTGAGTTACATAATTCAGAATGATTGTTTCTGGCTCCGTCTATTTACCTGCAAACTTAATAATCTTGTTTTTCTTAAAAGCTGAACGATATTCTGGTGTCTACGTGTAGCATATATTCATTATCTACTTCTCAGTTGATGGACATCTATATTGTTTCCATCGCCTGGCTTTTGTGAACAGAGCAGCAATGGACATGACCTACTGGCATCTCTATAACAGGGTACACTCCTTTGGACATTTGCCTGAGAGTGGTATAGCCAGATTGCTCTCTCTTACCTTGTAAGGAACCTCACACTGGTTTCCATTGTGACTATACCAGTTTGCATGCCCAACAAACAGCAAGGAATAAGAGCTCTCCATTCTTAACATTCACACCAGTGTTTGTCATCATTTGAGGAGTGTGCTACCGTGTGCATGTAAAGATTAGAAGACCACTTGCAGGAACCACTTCTCCCCTTCCAGCATGAGTCCCAGGCCTTGAACCAAAGATGGCCAGGCTTGGCAGCAAGCCTCTTCAGCCACTATGTCACTGCATTGTTCCATGCTCTAAGTTCTTTTTACTTCTTTCATTAGGCACGAAGATCTGCAAGAGAAGATGACACCCTTTTAACCATTTCTTCTCTAAGACACTATTTTTGATTCTTTCTTTTGGTTGGGTTGAAGGGATGTGATAGTTCCTTCAAACAAGAGCTCCACAGAGGTGTCAATGTGTTGAGAGGAAAAAAAATGGCTGCACTTTTATGAAGTTATTCCATTTCCTGTCAAGGACCATATAGCTCTTTGTGTTTTGTTTGTTTGTTTTTATTTTGTTTTTTTTTTAATATACTTACTATTAAGGGTTTACTCTGATTTTCAGATTTTCATGCCATATATTTTCCAATTATTCATCACCTCCCATCTCAGATGTATTCAGGCCCTTGGGATGTGTGAAACTACAGGACAAGAGTGAAGCCTATTCAAATACTTGTCCTTGTCCTTTGCCCTTACAACCATGGAAAGTCAGCAGATCTTTCATTTCATACTCCCACTAGGAAAGGAACGAGGGTCTGTGGCTTTCACTGGGAATGCACAAGATGTTACTGCCAGATTAGGGCTGGAAAGCACAGCTCTGTGCTCCCAACAGTGCCCACCTTCCTTACACCAGGCAGGACCTCAGAGTGAGGAGCAACAGTGGTCCAGATGGCCCTGAATCCGTCCCTGCTGCATGTCTTTAGATTGTGACCTTCTGAAAGGCCAGCTGACTTCTCTTCATCCAACACTCCACAAATGAAGAGTCAGTCTCAAAAATGGTAGGTAAGATATCGAGTTTCTACTTTTGGTGTATATGTATATGTACATGTATATATATAGTATAAATATATGTATGTAATATATAATATGAATATGATTCAGGAAGATAGTGTAAAACAAAAACAGCTTTTTCCCAACTCTGATGTCTGTCAAGACAAAACTAATCAGAATGGCTTTCTCTCTGTGCCTCCCTACGTCTGTTATTTTTGATGTTTTTGGAAGGGGAGGGATGGCCCCGCTGTGTTTTGGAGTATGCCTATAGCAGCTTTTAGCAAATCACAACCTCAGCGGTAGGTTCAGCTCTGAAGAAAGATTTACAAATCCCTCACTGCTTTATAAATATCTGCATTTATATCTTAAAGAGGAAGAAGAAAAAGCCCCTCACGGTTGCTCCCAGCCTCCTCACCCTCTCTCCCCCGCCCACTTTCCCCCCTTTTCTTGCTTTCCTCTTTCAGAAATTAAAGATTGTGATGTGTGCAGGAAATGAGGGTCTATAAAATTGTGATAAAATGTTCCTGCAAAATTGCCTTTGAATTTTCGCCCTGAATTGCGGGCGAAATGAAATTGTTCGCTTTCAGCGTTGCTTTGTTTTTGACCCCTTTTTGTGAATTCTCAAAGGAAAGAAACATGTTCCCATCTTTTATAGTAATCAAATTTATCTGGCATCTTTCAGCCTCCTGGATTACTTATGCTAGAGTTGGCTAGCCTCCGGAAGGCTGTGGCTGGTTTATTTATTTATTGTTCTAAAGTGAGGGTTTTTGACATGACGTTCTCTCCCATCCTCCTGGGGGTGTGCGTGGAAGGAAGGGGCTTTCTGTGGTATGTGTTTGCATGTGTGTGCCTGTCTCAAGAAAGGTAAACGGTGTCTAGCTGATGAGAAATAATTGGGGGGAATTTAACAATCCCAGGTCATAGATGTTTCATTTCCTATTTTATCATGGGGGGAAAAGAACTCTTCTTATCACTGATAGATTTTACATAAAGAGAAATTCTAGTGACAGAGCTCTGTATGGAAGTCTTGGTGGTTGGCTATGGCCTGTCAGTGAAGAGCTGGGGTTAATACAGGCTTTTCCTGGAACAGGTAATCCAACAGCTTTGTAGCATCCTAGTGTTACCGGGAATCTTTTCCATGATAAATGTGCCATCTGAGACGGCTTGCCTGTCATGCCCGTGCATGTCACCTGTGGCAGCATTCTGTCGCCTGCCGACCCAGAGCTCTGGAAAGGTCCTCTTGTCTTTTTGTTATTTTCAATCCCTTTCCTCTCTCGGTTCTGAAATGAGCAGATGGAAGAGGCCGAGGGCACAGACCTGCAGAAGCCAAATCTGGGTTTCAAAACAATCTCTTTCTTATGCTAAGAAAATAACATTCGGGTAAATATACAAGTGTTACTATTTTTTGCTGAGAATGTCCTTTAACCTCAACCTGGCTGGAGTTAAACATTAAGCAAAAAGATTTTTTTTTTTGGAAAGGTGTCACCAAGATGCCACCTGTTCTTTATTAAATGTTGTTTAGGAAAGAAAATGATATATCCAACTGCTACAGATTTTAAATCATGCTTACAGACCTCTGAATTATATTGAATCAACTCAAGGCTGTCTCCAAGCAATTAATTCTTATTTTTTTCTATTTTTTTGTAATATAGGCAAAACATGTTTATGCAACAGTCTATTCTGCATACTAATTTTTTTCAACCTTTCATTGTGGTTTTTTGTTGTTGTTGTTGTTTTGTTTTGTTTTGTTTTGACTTTTCTCATATGTGTTTCTTAGGCAGAAATCCACATGTGCAAGAGGACTCTTCCTTTACAGAAATTAATATTGGGTCACTGAGACATCTGCATACATTTCAGAAACTACAAAATGAAGGTCCCCAGAACCTGTATGTCCTGGGTAATTTGAGCATCTCTCCTTTAGCTTTTGCTTAGACCCTGGACAAGGTTTAGAATCATTAGAATGGAGACTAGGCTGGGAGAGCATTTGCAACACACCTGCATCCATCTGTACCAGGAGTCTACATTGAGCAGGGTTTGGTAGAGCAGAAAGTCTGTGTGTTCAATATACATGGGAAGGTCTATCTATATGTGGCTAATTACATCCTATTTACTTGACAGTGATTCATTTGCAAGATTTAGTTTCTAATTGACTTGTATAATCAAAGGAACAAACTTTACACGGTGTCACATTAAAAAACAACAACAAAAAGTGGTTTTAGTGAAGAAGGGAAGAAAATGGTTTGTCAGGATTTATATGCAGAAGTAGTTTTCAAAGCATTTCCTGTGGGGCCACAGATTTAAGGATGCAGTGTTTTTGCAGTCCACATACAAGACAGTCGTAACATGCATGTATGTTATTTCTTCTCTCACATATAAATTATATGCATATAAACATACACATATACACATACATATATATGTACATATACATACACATATAAATGCTTAAATCCATCAGAGGATTAGGGGTTAGTGGATCCTTAATTGTGAGGATTCCAGAAGCACCGTGTTTATCTGAAGGATTTACAAAGCCTTTTTTCTCCTGTCCCCTCCAACCCCAAGAAGGTGGAACACATTTCTGGGTCCTGCATAGTCATTTAAATGTGTCCAGCTTGGCCCCCGAATCAGTGCAGCGCAGCCGATCCACGTCGGAAGAAAAGTTAACCGCCGACTTTGAAAGCAGAGCAACCTTCCCGTGGCCCTCCTTCACTTTCAAACGCAGCTCGCACTTGACTATGAACCTTGAAAGCTTTCATAGAACTATTTTACTTTTTCTGTTCACAAAATTCACAAAGAGCTGTTTTGTAATCCCTTCTCCTATGCCTCCCGCCCCCCCCCCCAACTCCTTCCTGGTTCCGTCCTAAATTTTGCCTCAGGGGAGTAAACAGCTGCAGTATTCAATTTCTCTTTCCCAATGTATACGCCAACACAGAGAGCTTTTATTACAAGGAAAGAAATCAAATCATTGTCACCTAAAGTGCTAATTATGTCTGATAAATGTATGGCATACACTTAATGCAAAGCGCTTAGGAAATGATACACCTTCAGTAATTACAGTGACCAACACGGCACCATCAATCTACATTTTCTTTTTTCAAATCTCTGTTCATTTGGGTGGCTCTATTTTTATTAAATGGCTTTCCGAAGTCTCCGCAGCCCTAGTTGTTGCTAATAGGGGAAACTTGCACTAAGCATTTCGGAACTATGTGTCACCTTTTGTTTCTAATGACTGTTACACAATACACGCCCAGATGCATGTACACAGAGGGCCATGAACCACACACAAAAGCAGTTACATTTTGATATGTCCCTTTGGGGCACACAAGTGCAGAGGAAGCCTGTTTGCCTATCTTTTGTGTCCCTAATGAAATCTTACATGGGGTAATACCTGGGTGTCGGTAGTTCATAGAGCCTGCAGCAGCATCCCGGGAGATATTAAGGGCTTGGGTATAGGTACCTCCCTAGGACCTCCGATGTGACAACACTGCAAAATGACTTGACGACACCCCCCCCTCCCACCACCACCCTCTTTCTGCTTACTAGAGAAAGCCAGCATGCTTTCTGAAGCCCACTCGTACCCAGGATCAACCAAACCTGACATTTTAAAACAACAGATATAAAAGTAGGTCGTAACTAAACCAGGGGACATTGGTTTCCTTTGATGCTGCAGTAGAGTCCTTCCTTGTTCGTGGCCCTGGTGGACAGGTAGGGCCTGCCTACATGCCGGGCTGTGGGAAGTGCGCCAGGACTCACTGGCCTAGGGGGCGTTCAGATTATTACTTTCCTTTTGCCCTATGACCCCTCTGAGGTTTGTCCCTTAGGTACCCCCAAAGGTGCACCCAGCAGGACAGTAAACACCGAGTGATGTCCTTACTACAAATGAGTGCAGGCCACGCCTCCTCCCGCCTCCTCCGTGGTTTTTCTCTTTTCTCCTTACTTCTGTTCCTCAAGTGCTCTCGCCTCTTCACCAGCTCAGTTCCTCTTCACCTCACGTGCTCACCTTCAAGGACCCCCTTCTTGATGCTTTCTTTTTCCCTGGGAAATATTTCCTGAATATTTAAGAGAAAATGGCACGTCCTAAATATGGGGCGGTAGTAGGGCGGGGTGTCCCAAATTCTCCTACTTCCTCATGCTTGTCTTTCTTTTGGGGGGCCGGGGCTGGGAGTGGACAGTTGCCTTTATGCAAACAGAGTGAGACTCCATCACACCAGTCTCTTTAGGTTTTGTCTTAAATCTTTTAGAGTTGGAAGGAGAGCTGGGGCAGGAGAATAGCTCTATTGAGGAAACTGGTTCCCAGCCTTCCCTACTTAGGGAAAAAAAAAAAAAGAACATCATAGAAAATGAAGAATATGCTGGAATTCATTGTTTCATTTATTACAAGGTTGTGTAAATAAATCTGGGAAGAAGTGTTTTTTTTTTTTTTTTTTCTAGAATCCTCTTTTTCTTACTCTTTGTTTAGAGTGAGTGCCCTGCTAAATTTGTAAATTGCCAGTTCATTTCAGCCAGCTTTCAGAAACCTGCTTTAGGATTGTGTGGGGTCTGGTCTGGTTAAAATACAATAACGTGTTTAGACTTACTTAGTTGGATTCTCATTACATGATAGTCCGCAATAAAGAAAACCAGGAGAAATTTTAGCCTAGCTTGGAAAATTCTCAAGGACTTGGGACTATTTTAAGAAAGGTTCCATAATGATAGAGTAGGACTCCTTGAAATTCATTAGTTCTAGCTGAACAAATTTAATTACATTAGTCAGAAGGATAAATATAAAGTTAGTTACAATGCTGTATTCTCATGGTAAAAGCTATATGTCCTATATATGCATAGGGTGATGCAGTAATAAGTGTTAGAAAACTAACTTTATTCACAGACTTTATTCCCTAAAACAGTAAAGGAGAACTGTGCTTTCCAAATTATATTGTCATAGGTGTGAAGCTTAAAGTATTCAGACTAATTCTGTTTAGTGACATATACCACACAGATACAGAATATGTATATACCACACAGAGACAGAGCATGTATATACCCTGCAGAGACATAGCATATATACAACTCACAGAGACAGAGCATATACACACCCCACAGAGACAGGGCATATATACATCCCACAGAGACAGAGCATGTATACACACCACAGAGACAGAGCATGTATACACCCGGCAGAGATATAGCATATATACACCCTGCAGTGGCATATATATATATATATATATATATATATATATATATATATACATACATACATACACACACCACAGAGATAGGGCACATATACACCTCACAGAGATAGGGCACATATACACCCCACAGAGATAGGACACATATGTACCCTACAGACACAGATTATATATATATATATCCCCACAGAGACATAATATGTATACACCCTACAGATACAGAGCATGTATACATTCCACAGAGTCAAAGCATATGTGCACCCCACAAAGACAGAGTATGTACACACCCCACAGAGACAGAGCATATATACACCCTGCAGAGACAGAACATATATTTCTAGAAGTTACACACAGATCTTTATAGTAGCAGCACTCATGCCAGCTTAAACTGAGAGGAAATCAGATGCCTATCAGCTGACAAGTGGATAAAGAAATGGTGGTATATCATAAAATGAAATAGTGCACAGCCATGAAAATGAGTGACATACTGACATGCAATATAATGATTGACATACAAGTATGTGATATAATATGGATAGCCCTCAAACACATCATAGTTAGTCAGAGAAACCACACCCCAAAGAGAATATCATCATATAATTCATTGAGAATAGGCAAAGTTTGAGACTCAAAGTAGTTTGTGTTTCTTCAAAGGATGAGAGAATGTTCTAAAATCAATCGTGGTGATGGTGGTACAGCTTCTACTGTGAATGTTCCAAAGTCTGTGGGGCTGTGCCCTTTAGGTGTGTGTGTGTGTGTGTGTGTGTGTGTGTGTGTGTAGTATGTGTGTGTATTATGAGTGTGTATGTGCATGTTTGTATAAGTGTGTATATAGTATGTGTGTGGCATGTCTATGTGAGTGTATGTGTGTGTATGTGTATGTGTGTGTGTATATAGTATATGTGTGTATATGTGTTTATGTGTGTTTATGTTTTGTAGTATAGTAGTTATGCCTCAGAATAGCAGTCACAACTGATTTTAAGATTTGTATTATGTTTAGAAACACTGACTAGCAAAGAAAACCACCACATTACTTCCACAAAGGAAAACCTCTTACCTAAAGGCACTTTGTATAGAATCAAATTTCAAGCTAGCACTTGGTGGAGCTGTGCTTTTACCAGAATTCCATCCTGGGTCTTCCACTTCCATCAGGAAAACAGCAGCAGCAGCAGCAGCAACAACAACGTCCCAATATTGTATTGTGTGACTGAAACTCTGGAAATGGTGTTTCTAAAATTTTGATAGAAATTATTTCTGAAGTTCCGGAAGATAAACTTGGGTCTGCCATACGGTTATGTCGTCGGCTGCCTTGGAGTATTGTTAAAGTGTCTCACTTTAAATCGTGTCTTGAAGTCATCACTAGGAATTGGCAGGGCTGGTCTTTTCAGACTATTATCATTTTAAAATGAAATTTAGCATACCCCAGAGTAATACACTGTATGCTCTCTCACACACACACCCTTCATCAAGCTATCGAGTAATCCACATTCCCTGTGTCTCTACCACAAGATTCGGGACAGGCCTACTCCCTCCCAAAAGTCCCCACAGGTACCTCTCCAGTGTAGCCTTTCCTTTATACCAGAGATCTGTGACCATCTGATGACACTGTTTAAACACTTGCCACATGCATGTTCCTCTCAGAACAATAGGATTGTCTGCCAGGCTGTTAGCATTATATATATATATATATATATATATATATATATATATATATATATATGCTCAACATTGCACCTCCAGAGCTGAGGAAGTTGCTATTTTATTCCATTAGGTGAGCTAGTGAAAGCTTCTTGGGTTTGCAGACCACATGGTTTCTGTTAGCAGTTCTTGGCCTGTTCCTGCTTAAGTGACTGCATGACTATTGTTCACTCTTTATCCTTGTTATATAATATTCCACTATGTAAGTATGCCACCATTCACTTATTCACCTTCTTCCTCCTCCTCCTCCCCCTCCTTCTCTCTCCTCCTCCCTCCTCTACTTCTCCTTCTCTCCCTTCTCCCCTCTTTCTTCTTTCTTCTATTTGCTTTGCCAAAATGTCCTGCTTGGTGCTTCTGAAGCAGTATTGCTGAGAATGTACAATGAATGTTCAGACTTTTTATTATTTTCATGGGGCAAACATTCACGTTTCCAACTCATCTGTACACTTGGCTCAACTACTCCTCACATTCCAGACCTAATTTTCACCACTTGGCATTTCCAAATGTCATGGAATCTCTAGTAGATTCCTCTATGGGATCGTGGCTAGTTTCAACTACATCTCCCTTAAATCTATACATGTCTTCTAGTCCTTCCTTTGTGAAGTGTAATCCTGGCTGGAGTCTGGAATATCTGATCAGCTGGTAGATATCATTGGTGACTTGAGTTTAGGAACCATCTTATGGGAGGATTGTATATGCTCTGCGTGGGCATGAGAGGGAACAGCCACGTGGTTAGATGGTTGAAATCTTCTGTAGTTCTTTTGACTTTTCCTGCCATCCATTATTGATCCAGACAATTATGAATTAAATCTGTAGCATTGTAGAGTGACATTCTTTTATAAAGATTGTTGTAGTGCTCCCTCCCCGTGTGTGTGTGTGTGTGTGTGTGTGTGTGTGTGTGTGTGTATAAGCTAGTGGTTCTCAAGCTTCCTAAATCTGTGACCCCTTAATATAGTCTCTCATGTTGTGGCCACCCCCAACCATAAACTTTATAACTGCAATTTTGCTACCTTTATATGTCATAATATAATATCTGTGTTTTCTGATGTGAAAATGTAAAAGGGTCATTTGGGTCACAACCCCCAGGTTAAGAATGACTGGTGTCAGCGTTCTCACATACCAAGTGTATATATGTGCCCACAAAGGCCAAAAGAAGGCATTGGATCCCTGGTCCTGGATTGATAGGCAGTTGTGAGCCACCATACATGGATGCTGGGAATGGAACCCTAGCCTCTACTAAAATATTTTCAAGTTTGTGTCTTCTTTTCATTTTCTTGGGATAGAAACACCCAGAACTTGTGGATTTGTGTCTTTTATCATGTTATTTTCTTTACAAAGATGTACTTCCACCCATTTCTCTCCGTTTCCCTTCTTGATCCCCACACAGCATTTGTATCTTCTTCACATGTCCCCCAGGGATACAGGGAAGTTCAGCATCAACTATGATATTTTTATTTCAAGGGTTGGTCCAAAAATTCCTAGCCCACCATGTTTCAAGAGAATGAAATTTCCAAATTGATTTTTAATTTTCTTTTAAAGATATTGGTTGATAGATTATGTGATAGATCGATGTTGGGTCTGGACCCCAGCGACTTACATGTGCTTGTCAAGTGCTCTGTTCCTGAGCTGCCTCTGGATTTCTCTGAGCCTTTGCTTACTTGTCTGTTTTGTTTTAATTTGGGGGGTCAGAGTCTTGCCCTGTAGCTCAGGCTGGCCTCATAGGTGAGAACCTCCTGCCTCAGCCTCCCAAGTGCTGGGATTACGGGTGTGTAACATGGCATAGGCTCCAAACCTAAGTTTTGAAAAGACGGGTATTTGAGGGACCATCATTGGTGTGAGTAGTCAATTATCCTGTTCAGCCCGAGGGAAAGATCTAGACCAAAGACAAAAACTCTGCACCTATCTCTTTTGGATCCTGCCTTTATCTTTGTGGCAACCATCATCTTTGTGATAATGTTAGGATAGACGCAATTGTCCCCTTTCTAGTGATAAAAGTGCCAAGGTCCAGATAAGCAGTGGATTGTCACATACCTTTTTGAAGTCATAGAGATGCAACTCAATAATAATATAATCTTCGCCTGCACATGGCAGCAGTACACACATCTTCTAAGTTCAAGTTTATTCTACCTTTTGCATGTGTGCCTATCTGCATTGGTGTTGGATTCCATGTGATCTTGTTGGGTAAAAGGGCGGGTCTTTCTGCGGTTTGCTAAGCTCCTTGCCTCTGGTCTCAGAAACCTGACTACTAACCAGTAGGAAAGGTGACCTACGTTACATGGATGTTACAAAGAAGCAATATGGTGGGCTGAGGCCGGCCCTTCGTGATACAGTGCTTGTCATGCTTGCATAAGGCCCTGGGCTCCATCTAGCCAACTGGCAGGGACATGTGGTGCATAAACTTTAGCAGTTTCCCATGCTCCATGAGTAGGCATTACAGACCCCAAACTAGAAGACCACCAAATCTATTGAGTGTTTTTATTTTTAATATAAAACTGACTTCTCACTGTGGAAGTCAGAAAACACAAATGAGCATAAGAGCAGATGACACCTGGGATGGCACGTGGAGACAATCTGTTATCAGCCCTCTGGATACCTCCTGAGCTCACACACACTCTGTATACATCCTGATCTCAGAAAACAGTCATGCCACACCTGCTGCTCCATGGCTGGTTTTTACCAATGTTGAATCCATTGGGAGTACCACTGAACAGTGAGGATTGAGAATAAACCAGGTGAGCAGCCAGAAGCTGGACCAGAAGCCTTTTATAAGCCAGTGCAGTCTTCACTTTGGACAAAGGCGGGGGTGGGGGGGGAGGCAGGAGGGAATACAGTGTGTTTTATTTCCGTATACTGTTCTCCAACATTATACAGTAATCACCGTTTGCCTATGAACACGGAGATAAACACACCGATTCTCCTGGCAGCAGAAATGGTTATGATAGTTAACACAGAAAGCTTGGTCTCGTGGGGGTTAAGGCTATTGTATATTGTTCCTGTTTCTCTTTCTATGCTGAGTGAGCATAGTAGTTATTTGAAAGTCTATAACATAAAAGTGATCACTCTGATATATGAATGCAAAGTTATTTGCATCTGGGGAACTTTTTTTTTTCTTTAACAGTTCCTAAAACCCCAGGAAAATTAGACCATGTTTCCATGTCCCATTTGACAATCAGGCACTGTTGAAAAGAGCTGGTTGGTGGGGGGGTCCACACCGTTGGTCCCATAACACCGGACCTCTGGGGCTTGAGGCTCATGAGTTTATAGCCAGCTTGAGTTACATAGTGAGAGCCCGTCTCCAAAAGAAGAAAAGAAAGGGCTGGGGAGATAGAAAGGAGGAAGAAAAGGATAGAGGAGGAGGGAGGAGGAGTGGGGGGGGCAGGGAGGACTAGTAAGAGCGAGTGGGGAGGGAGGAAGAAAATGCTAAGATGCAAAGTTAACTCATTCCAAGGGAAGAAGAAATAATTTTGGAGACAGAAGCTGACTGGTGGCAAAGAGTTAATACATGTGATCCTTTAGAATCCACAATTTGGGGACTACAAACTCTTTCAGCTTACTAAAATCTACACATGTTAGAGTCCCGTGTTAAATGAGATCGTATTTTGTACCACCCACACCTCTCCTTACACCCATTTTAAAATAAGCCTCCAGGTAATGTATGACTGCTAACACAGTGTGCCAGTGCTGTGGAAAGAATGTCCCAGGAGCCTGCTCAGTGCATAGCAATGGGAACAACTTAGACATGGGTCACACAGAAGGACTGTTAGCTCACAATGTTTCTAGCACACCCTTGCCTGCATCCATGGATAGGAAACTTATAGGTTCAGAGGGATAATAATAGTATATTCCTAATGAAAGGATCATAAACAACCACAGAAATCTTACATGGTTGGCATTGATGAGCCCTTGTATGGTTTTTAAAGCTGTTGGTTTAACTGAACCCTTCTGAGGCCAGTGGAGCCCACTGAAGGGCAAACATCAGTTATATGTCACTGTGACAGCATCATGGTACTGAGTGCCCTCAGGCATCATCTGTGTGCATTTGATCAAGCTTCTCTGCATGTAAATTCTCAGCACAGGGAACATATTCCATCAAAGGATTTGCATATTTAAGTTCTTGCATGGTTACGGGTATGTGAGGTTGTATATGCATGTGTGTAAATGTACATTGGAAAGGCTGGCTTTTTTGTTTGTTTGTTTGTTTTGTTGTTGTTGTTTGAGACATGGTTTCTCTGTGTAGCCCTGGCTGTCCTGGAACTCACTCTGTAGACCAGGCTGGCCTCGAACTCAGAAATCCACCTGCCTCTGCCTCCCAAGTGCTGGGATTAAAGGCATGTTCCACCACTGCCCAGCAAGGCTGGCTTTTTATGTGGGCTCTGGGGATTCAAACTTTGGTCCTCGTGCTTGCCTGGCAACCACTTTATACACTGAGCCATCGCTCCAGCCCTATCCTCTAGAAGGTAGCACTGATTTGCAATTTTGCCAAGAGCATACAAAAGATTGCTAGTTTTGACATTTAATAGAAGCAACATTGTTTTCAATCAGATAAACTAAAATATGATCATTTTTATTTTTGTCCATCATTACTAGCGGGTTTGATCGTATTTTCTTATGTTTATGATGTCCTCATATTTACTTTCTGTAAATTGATTTTGTATCTCTTGAGCATTTTGTCAGTCGGATTATTTCTTACTGATTCGTGGGTAACATTTGGGAGTGTGTGCAATGAACACATTGGGTTTATTTATCGTTTATTGTAGGAAGATGAGTCTTTGATCACAAAGTGTTTTGTTCCTTTTCTCTCTTCTGTGAGCCTTGTATGTGAGGCAGAAAGCCTGCAGTCAGCTCTGATCCATGACTTTGGAAAGATTTGCTTGTGGGAAGTGGGTACAGATGATGTGGCTGTTTGTTCTGAGTCTCCAAGAGCAGTTCCTGTCTTCTCTCTTCCCAGCTCAGTCACTGACGTCACCATCTCTCTCTCGTTTGGGTGACCCCTTCCACAGTCACCCTGATGAGATTGATGAGATCACATTCAGGTTTTCCTGGATCTGAAGCGTTCTGTTTTCTAGTGAAGGTTGTTACTTATTCTGATTCTTTTACTTGGTTTCCTTTTCAGCTAACTGGAAATATACATATTTTCTTAGGATGTGACTTGTGATTTTGATCAAAATGTAAATATGCTCAAAATACATCCTTGAATTTCTGTTTTCAGGTTAATTGTAAATATCACCCCATTTTGGCTTCTACACTTTATGTTGCCAAGGCTCTTTTTTTAGCACCTAATACTGTCCTTTTATATATTTAATTTTTATAAATAGATTTTTAATATTTACTTTTTATTGTTGGCAGATATTTGTCTGTTTTACAGGATCTTTCCCTTTCATTTGTAAAATTTGATGTTTTTGTTTTCTTCTCCAATCATCTCTACTTCCTTTGGCTATTTTGTTAACTTCAATTTTTTTTTTAGACTTTTATAGTGAAGTTACAGTTAATTTCTCTTGATTTTTCTATGAAAGGTGATATAGGTGGCAGGTTTTGATGTGCGTACCATTATTGGCCAGAACTCTTAGATGATGAATGGTTGTCTCTAGAATAGTCATAGAATAGAATAGAGATTTTTTTCATGTCAGTTAACAGCTGTTTATCATGGCAGCCCTTGAGAGGACACACCCTCTTCTCTCTAACTCCACTGCCTAACTTTGGAAGGTTACACTCTAATTTTTTCCCCTCTATAATAAAGATCTTCCCCTTGTTCATTTGTTTCTTAGGAATAAAGTCTTAGGGAAGGAATTTCGCTCAAAGAAAGCGGCCAAGGTGTTATCCATTTGATGTGTGGAAGAGTGCCCCCTAGCTCTTACCTTTTAAACTCATCCACAGACTGGGAGAGGACTTGCTTCCACATATCCCATGAAAATGGCAGGCTTTCAGGCCACCTGTCACTGGTGTGTGGCGGTTGCTATGGTGTTGCCATCGCCCTCTTCTAAGCAGAAACACTGGATTTAGTGAGACAGGACACAGCCGCAGTGTTCTCCAGCAAGGAAAAGGCCCAACTCTGCCTTAGTGAATTTAAAGCCTTGTTCAGTATATCAAGTCTACAAGCGAGTAGCATTAAATGCATGCTTTATAACCTCTCTAGTCAAGCCAGTAGGTAAAATAATTGTACGCGTCTGATTTTGGCTCGTTTATTAAGTTCACAGTCATCTTTGTGTATTTGTTGTAAAATCCCAAATGGAGATGTTGTCAGGAGTAAGCAGAGGACGGCCATTACCCTTCAAACCATCTCTAAAAGGGGGGCCATCTGTGTTTGTGCTTCTGAAAGGCTGCTGTCACCTAAAATCTGATTTACTTTATTTCTTTATTTTATTTTTTGAGACAAGGTCTCATTACCCTAAGCCAGCCTTGAACTTGCTATTTAGATTAAACTTTGCATCCTCCTGTCTCTACACCTAGGATGCTGATGTTATAGATCTCACCTCCGGGGCCATATTTATGATCAAAACAACTTCTTTGAAGGACTAAATCTCTAGATGGCTTCCTCACTTCAAGATAAAACTTGTCTCTTTCTTACTAGTGTAAAGGATATGTTAAGTGTTTTGCCTAAAATAGTGTTTTTAGTTCTGTTACAAGAGGTGCCAGCAGAGCCTTCCAATAGCAAATGTCACTGCTTCTCATTCCTCTATGTGACCTTAAGAGTTAAACTACTACACTGGGGAATTTTTTTTTCTTTAAAATTAATTTAACTGAAAAAAAATCTCTTCAAATTGTATTGTTGGATTCAGCGCGGGCCATGAAATAATTTTCCATCGGACCCCACCATTCTTGGAAGGTCAGACTCTGAATTGGGCTGCTGCGGCCCCGCTGCAGAGTTTCCAAGCTACGTTAATTTTGGGTCTGCCGTTGATGGATGGAGCAGTTTGAATTCTGACATGTAGCAGGCTGACGTGAATGACCTGCATGGGCAGATGTCAGCCTCCTATTTCATGGCCGTTTGTCAGGAAGGAAAAACAGCGTCTGTTCAGGCTGCTCTGTTCTAGGGTGCCTCCGAAAAAGCATGCACACATGCCTCACACTTCACGGGGCTGGAGCAAGGGTGTATGCATAAGACTTTATGTGACACATTGACTCATAAAAGAATAACACAGTGATGTGCGCATTACAGTTTTATATGCTGGTTTATATCTTGGTATATATAAATGTTTGTGTGGATGCTAACAGAGGGGGCTGTCTTTGAATACACATATTACAAAATTGCTTTTGGAGGACAGGGGTAGAGCCATGAATCACATCCTTACGCAACCTTCTATGGACAGCGAGATAGCTATATGGCGATCACCCAGAATATCAGTGTGGAAAAGGCACAATAGAGTGTGCCCACCCCACAAGGCGGGGAAGTGACCCCTTGGAGGTAGGAAGGAAGCAGGGAAGCGTGCAAGAAAGTGAGGAAGTGAGGACCCAGGAAAGATGCAGAGATTAGGAGCCGGCATCTTTCAAAGACTTGGCCCAGTGCCGCAGGCAAGAGCGTGCATACGTAGGGCTGGAATAGGCTGGTGGGCTGTCTGAGGAAGCCGTGCTTCCTTGCGATCCGGCTGCTTTCATGAAAGAGTTGAAATAGCTTGAGTTCATGAATCACAGTGACCTGAGGCCACTCGGGCCCAAGGATCACCTTCCCTACTTAAGTGGGAGCCTTGAAGAGGAGCAACAAATGAGGTGGGAGGGTTCCCTGACACTGCCTTGAACGTAGTAGCTTTCTCTGCATGTGGACCGCCCTCTCCATCCCAGCCCAGAATGGGCAGCCTTTCTCCCACTCCGGCATCTACATCTGGGAATTTTGAGGAGTCCGACTCACGGGCAGAAGCATGCTTATGGACTGATGTTCATGGCTGTAAAGTGATCCCACGCGTGTGGTGGTTTTATTTTTGTAAGGTGATAGATGTACAGCCTGTTGAAAAAGCAAATAATGCAGAAAGCTTATGAGCATAAATAGCACCTCCCTGACCCACCCTGATCCTGAGTCACAAAGGAAGCTGTCCCCTCTCACTAACCTATCTGTTCCATTATTTCTCGGATGGTCTGTATAAGACATTATCATTGGGCTTCTGCTCCAACAAATGCAGCTACAGCTCCTAAGTCTTCACCACCCCTTCCTTCCTTCATCTATCACCCCAAACTGGGATGCTAAGGTGTATATATGCAGTATGGTAATAGGCTTGGGGAAGTTATACTACTGTTCTTTAAAACATTTATCTGACATTTATTTTTCTCAATGATTCTTTGTGTATAGTCCAACCCCCTCCCCAATAAGATCCTTCAGCCAGTCATGTCGGCCATTATATGGATGGGTGTGTTCCTCCTGAGACCTTTCCTGTCCACGCACAAGCACTCCTGAGGGGGCTGTCACCTGATTCAAGATTCCTCCATTTTTGTTTTCCATTTTTCGTTAAAAATACTATTCCCTGGGCTGGAGGGATGGCTCAGGGGTTAAAGGAGCTTGCTGCCTTTGCAGAGAACCTGGTTCGATTCCCAGCACCACTCATTTTGGGTGGTTTACAACTGCTGGCAACTCCAATTCCAGGGGAAAACAACCCCCTCTTCTGGAGTCCCTAGGCAACTGCACTCACACACACACACACACACACAGAGATCTACACATAAATAAAAACAGTTACCATTCCCTCTCTTTGATTGTTTTTCCTTGATATTTTTGTTGTAATTTCCCCTAGATTATAGGCTGTCTACATTCTTAGCTTTATCCTTCATTTTTAAGAGAACTTTATAAGTACATTCCTCAGAAACAAACAAAAAAAATGGATAGAAAGATAAGTGTTTTGAACACATAAATACATAAAAACACCACTTCTCTGCCTGATGCTTGATTGGAATTTTGTTCTAGAACTTGAGTCTTGAAAACAATTTTATGTCAGATTACTGAAGGACCCAGGTCTGTTCTCTCATTTGCATTGTTGCCACTGAGAACAGGGAACACATTTGCTTTCTACTTGGTTTCCTATGGTCTTTTCTCACTCAGGAAACCTCTAGAATATTCCCCATTTCTCCCAATACTTTGTGGTTGTACAATGGTGTGCCTGAAAGGTGGGTTTGCCTTCACTTAGCTGGATGCCTGGCTGGAATGTTTTAATATGGAAATTTTATATCTTTTGGTTTGAGAACCTTTTCTTGGGTAATTTCTGAACCTCTGTTTTTCCTTTTTCTCTCATAGGGGTTTCTGTTATTCACTGTCGAGCCACCCGGGCATGGTCTCCATGTCTCCTCCATTGCCTACACACAACACACACACACACACACACACACGGAGACTAGAGGAAGACTGTTAGGTGTTCAGGCCCATTTATTTTCTTCAGTTTTATCTTCTATTTAAATTTCAAAGATAACATTTGTATTTATTTATATGTATGTAAGCATGTGCGTTTGCATGATGTGTGTGTGCAAGCGTGTGTGTGAGTGTGCCTGGGGTATAAGTTTCTCCAGAGGCCAGAGATGGCTTTCGATCCCTGGAGTTGCAGGTTGTGAGCCATCTAATGTTAGTATAGGGAACTGAACTCATGTCCTCCAAATGTACAGACTCTTAGCCACTGGGCCATCTGTCCAGCTCCTGGTCTGTTTTTTAAATTTTGATGGAACGGAATTCCAGTGTTGGGATTGATTCTTTGTCTAAAGATGCTGTTCTTGCAGAATTAATCTCTGACCCCCATCACTCCCCACCCCTGCCTCAGTGTATGTCAACCCTCATTGTTCTTCTTCTTCCATACGTCTGAGGTGCTGAGGGAAGGCCCACCGGCAGCCTTGCTTTCTGTAGGGTGGGGCAGCAAGCCTGTGTCTTCACTGGGGAACTAGAGAAACAAAACTCGGATGAGTAGGCTGGGGAGCAGCACTGTACAGCTTGCAAACTCCACCTTCCTAATGTTCTGTCATTCTAGGAGCCTGAACCACTTCAAGTAGAACTCTCCTGGTGACAAACCAGGTTCCATCATCCAAGATGCTAAGCAGAAAATCTGAATTATAACAGCTTCTGAACACAGGCTTCCACGGCCCACCTTCTAGTTTCAGACTTTTTTTCGTGTGTGTGTGTGTGTGTGGCATATGTGCAGTTAATACATATGTGTGCGTGCATGTGCGTGTGTGTGTGCGCACGCGCGCGCACACACACACACACACACACACACACACACACACACACAGACTAGAGGAAAACTGTTAGGTGTTCTGCTCTATTTCTCTATGCTTAATAACTTGAATCAGGGTCTCTCAGTGAACCTGAGACCCACCCAGCCCCAGAGATCCCCCTTTCTCCCCATTTCCCCTCATGGTGCTGACTTTGCAGGTACCTGTGACCACACCCAGCCATTTAGATGGAACTCAGGCCCTCCTCATGTTGACACAGCAAGTCCTCACACCCACTCAACCATTTCCCCAGCTCCTTTTCTTAGCCTGTTGGAGATTCTGTGAGAAGAATCTATTCCCTTCTTGACAGAGACCTGCATAAGCTTGGGTGCTCTCCCAGGGCAGGTTCTCCCCACTACCTTTCCCTTTCATTTCTTCCAAAGATCTATACATCTTCTCCTGCTCTTTTACCTCTCCTCCAAGTTCCTTCTCCTAGTGGATTTTTACCTTTAAACAAATCCTTTTACTACCACGATCTGTTACTTGTCATTCTGTCTCGTGCCGATTGCTTTGGTGGGATCGGGAGAGGAAGCAGAGACAAACATGTTTTTATTCTGCTATGTTTAACTGGATGTCCACAAGACTTTGCCTTCATGGCTGCTTCTAATGCAGTTGGATTTGTACAGGGAGGGCTCCAGCCTTCTGCTGAGAGAAAAAGCCTCATTTCTCATTCTGCCCTTGCCACCAGTCCACACGCAGCCCGGTAAGGTGGCATGTTTCTGTTTTAATATTAACTTTCAGGAAGGGATATGATTAGACCACGGTGCTCTCAAGAGCATGCCAATGAGGAAGTGTTCAGCGATGGGAAGCCCTCTGGAGCTGCCATAAAGCCAGGCTTTAGAGAGTCTTGGCTCAGAGTTTTGTGTTTGTAGACAAATGGGTTTATCTTCTCCAAAACATATTAGTGGCTTCTGTTGCATACACAGTGAGGAAGAAAATCAAGGAGACGGCATACGCCAGTGGGATGTCTAAGCAAGGGAGCTGCTACCCAGCGATTGGTTCTGGGCAATAACAGCCAGAGTGGCTGTGGGATAAACAGGCTATGGATAGAGGTTCTAGAAAGTTCCATGACCAGTTCTTAGCTGGGAAGAAAGTGGAGTCTGCAAAGAAGCAGGGCACAGATTTTTGTCCCATAGTTTTTATTTGGTGTGGTTTCTTATAGTCAAACCTCAGACTCAATCAATCACTTGTGCACTTGGACTAAATTGCTGAGAAACAATTTCTTCTTCATTTGCCTCTTTTCAGATGCTGTCTGTCCCTTTCTTCAGACGTCAAACCTATACCCTTGGTGTGCTTTTCGATGTGCCTTTATTTTGGACTCGTGTTTGAGAACATGTGTGTAACCGCCCATTTCTGAAGTGACCCATTGGCCTTGTATATTGTTAACTCATTTAGCAAACCTTTGCATGTGTCCTGTGCTTTAGGGTGGGATCCGGGGAGGGGCAATTACACACACCCCTGCTTTCAGAGGGCCATGATTTCCTGAAAAACACAAACCTTGAGGCAACTGCAACAGAACTATCTGCACCAACGGCTATAATGGATTTATTTATTTCACAAATGCCCATTAAAAGTAAATTCTGTGTAACACTCACTAGTCTATGAAATAGAACTCTAAGAATCTGGCCATTTAAGTTCACTTAAAGACCTAGAGCCAAAGTGCAAATAAAAATACCTCACGCCATAAATATTAAAACACACACATACACACACACACACACACACACACACACACGAAAAACTTGAAGTACTTACGTTGCTTCATTGATGTCTCTGCTAATTCTCTTTGATATGCCACTGAATACAGAGGGCTCAGAAATTCTAATGAGTATATTCCAGTGTTTACTTGCTTAAAAAGTTCTATTCATCTCAGGTGTGAAAAAAAGAAACCTGTCATGGAAAGTTTCTATGTGCCCCTGTGCTAAGCTATACATGGAGATTTGAACTCAGGTCCCCATGCTTGTCAAACAGATGTTCTTGGCCACCTTGCTAACTCCTTAGGCTTCATTTATACAGTCAGTTCATGATTGTCTATAGAATAAAGTTCTATGAGAGAACAATCTTCTCTCTCTCTCTCTCTCTCTCTCTCTCTCTCTCTCTTAAGACAGGTCTTGCTATATAGCCCAGACTGGCATCAAACTCAAGGAGTTCCCTGCAAGTGACTCGGCCACTCCCAGCTAATTTCATGACTGTTGAAAGATACTTCCCCAACACCACCTTCCATATGTAATCTACAACTTCATATCATAACATATGGGGAGGTGTGAGAATGTTTTTCAGCCTGGACCCTATCTGACTGTAGACGAGAGAGAGAGAGAGAGAGAGAGAGAGAGAGAGAGAGAGAGAGAGAGAGAGAGAGAGAGAACATTGTGTTATGGTCATAGCCTGTGTTTATCAAATGAGCTGTAAGTAGTTTCAAGTTTCTAAACTGTTTCATTATTATCTTCTTCTCATTGAACTGCCTAAACCAATTATCTGTCTTCCTTCCAGTTAGATATCCACCATATGATACTGTTTCAAAACATGTAGTCTTTTGCCTGTTTAGAAAGAATGCAGGATTGATTTCTGATTTGTTCTTGTGATATCTTTTCGTGTCTCAGTTTTACATCTTTGTAGACATACTTCTACATCTACAAATTTTCTAGACTCATAGAATCTGGGCTTGAAAAAAAATTTAAGTAACAGTAGATTTCAAATGTTTCAAATGTAATGTGATAGCACCCATGTACCCACCACCCTGCCTTAACATTAAACACAGTGTTAGACATAGAATTGTTCCAATCTATCTTTGGAAAGGATAAAACAGCCTTCACCTCATTTCCCCCCACCAATAGTCACTAACTCCTGTGTATTTGTTTAATTTTAGTGGCATTTCCTATTGATTTGAGACTTTAAAATATTCAGTCTGTATACATATTGGAGGCTACATTGTTTCTTGTCATGTTGTTCTGTGGTTTCAGCCATTGCTAGACTAGAACTTCACCACTGTGCGTTTGTTCAGTAGCTGCCTGCATCAATAGTTTCTTGGATGGTCCTCCTTATGGATTCATGCCAATTCATACCGATTTATGCTTTCCCCCCAATTTTCTAGCTCATCTCTGGCTGTTTATTGTTTTCCGTTGATTCTTAGAATCGTTCACATCTCATTTTCCTTCTAACTTGAAGAAATAAGCAGAGGGAGTAAGCAAGATAGACAGCAGTTTCACTGGTAAGCACATCAAAGCGAGTGATTGATCAGCATTGCAGATGGAAGTGGGAGAGGGTAGACAGCCAAGGTGAGGAGTAGTTGATGTGGGCAGGTGGCTCATAAGAGTGATGGACTAGCTTGTGGTCAGTGGGAAACAGTGTAGATCTCAGAGAGAGGGGGCCCACCTCTGGAAAGGAAAAGCCACAGCGGGGACTGTTTAGAGATAGGAGAGAAGCAAGGTCATTTCATCTCCTGTCCCCCTGTTAAGTCTGTGGTAAGCTCATATATTAGCTCCCTTCACATGGTTTCTCTGAGGCTGCTGGGGATTCAACCTAGGGTCTTGCACATGCTAGGCAAGCACTCTTACTGGTGAGCTATGTCCACAGCTCTCTCTTGTATAGTTTAGTAAGACTCTGGGATGAGTGTACACATAGATAGATAGATAGATAGATAGATAGATAGATAGATAGATAGATAGATAGATAGATGATTGATAGATGGATAGATTTTGTGTGTGTGTGTGTGTGTGTGTGTGTGTGTGTGTGTGTGTGTGTGTGTGTGTGTGATTTCAAAGGAGCTACCTCTTGGCTCAAGCAGTCTAACACATGGTTCTTTGTGCCTTGGAATGAGGTTGAGCAGTTGCTATCTGCGTGATGTGGGGGAGCATCAATACCAGTAGCATTTGGCTGGAGCTCTGAGCACATCCCTCTTTTTTACCTTTACAGGGTCTTTCTGAGCTTCTCTTTCTAATTCTATGGCATGAAGACCTTTGCCTGAATTTATTATTTTTGTGTGTGAGGGAAGAAACTTTGACAAGATTACCCAGGAAAAAAATACCATAGTTTGCAAATTTGAGTGTTTCTTCCACCTCTATCAGCACAGCCCATCATCTCAAAGTATTGATTTTATGCTAATGCTGTTACCCTGCCAATTGTAAAGGAAATGACTTGGGAAGGCAGAAACTACATTCTTCATATTACTGCTCAGGTTTCAGGGGACCTGAGCTTATATCTTTATGCTTAACATAGTGTTCCCATCTCTGACTTGGTAGGGCTTGCTTCTTCTGAGAAACTTATCAGCTGATGACCCAAGATACAGAGATCCCATAGGCCATTAGGAGTGGCTTCAATGGAGAACATAGAGAACTTATCCAAACTTCTTTTTAAAATGTTTTAACTTTAATTTTATACATATAAATGTTTTGCATGGATATATGTGTACCAAATTCACCTGGTGCCCAAAGAAGCCAGAGGAGGGCATCAGATGCTCTGGAAGTGGAGTTACAGGTTTGAGTTGCCATGGAGATTCTGGGAACCAAACCCAGGTCCTCTACAAGAACACTTAGGTACTCCTACCTGCTGGGTCATCTCTCTAGCCCCTGATCTGCTATTGTTTAACTCATGGGGTCTGCCCATGCATGAAATCCTATGAATTTATAATCTCTATTTTTCAGGAACCATATCTATAAAACATCTGAATAAATACACAAGCTGCTTGGGAATATGTGTGTAACTGTATCTCTGTGAGTATACATGTCTACAGACACACATATGGCCAGATCTTTTAACCCAGCTTTGATCACATGGCAACCAGTTTTGATATTTTTTTAAATATATATAAATGTCAGGAATATTATTGGTGGAGCTAAAGTTTTCATACTAAACTATATATGATTTTTTTTTAAAGAGTGTTGAGCTGCCTTCTCTATTCCTACCTCTTCCCTTCAAAACATGCTTCTTCTCCATCTATTTCTTAAATGTCATCAAATTCTCTCTATCGACTACGTGGAAGTAAAAACTTTTCTGAGGAAGAGAATAAGATCACTCTTGTCTCTCTCCAGAAGGGAAAAGATTAACTGTTTTCAGGAATCTCCCCTCCCCCATGGAAAGTGCTCATCTCCAAATTTCATATTACAAAAAAAATCACACCCTCACCTCTTATATGCTTCTGACCTTTATAGGGAATATGTGTGTAACTGTATCTCTGTGAGTATACATGTCTACGGGCACACATATGGCCAGATCTTTGTACCCAGCTTTGATCACACAGCAGCCAGTTTTAATATATTTTTTATATATACAAATGTCAGGAATATTATTTAATCACTTCATAAGAGCCCCTCCTCTACATGTAATATGATTATTGCACTGTTCCTTGTTTGTCATACTCATGACGCATTTTAAATATTTTACTGTTAGGAATGGGGCTTTGCTAAACATCACTGCTCTTAAATGTGGGTTTCTGTGTGAGCTTCCTCCAAGAGGATACTCTGAGCAGTGGAATTGCAGTCAAAAGCCATTTTATAGGCCTTGATGTTAGCTGCCAGTGTTTGAAGAAGGGCCCTAGCCATTCCTATCCCAGTCACAGCCACTGGCACTGGACAATGTTACATTTCTCTCCCTGCTAAAAGGACTTCTTCAGTTGCAGAAAAGCTCTGGAGAGGAGCATCCCGGTACCTGGGCATTTGCCTCCCACCCCTCCTCCCCCATCCTTTTCCTCCTCCTGCATCTCTGCACTTGGGCTGGACCAGCTTTTCTAAAAACATTTATTAGTTGGGCAGATGACAAAGTCCGTCTTTTATTTGTTTTATTTGGTTGGCATTTCTGAAGTTACTCCTGAGTCTGAAGATATCCCAGTGCTTGGTTACTCACAGTTCCTACTCCCTCCATGTCTTTTTTTTTTTTTTATGACTCTTCTTAGATGTCCAAGGTCTGAGTGGTAACTTTTTAGCAACAGTTGCAGAAATGTACTTACTTGCTGCCTCTTTGTTTCAGATGGTTTCACAAACCACAGAAATTAAAGTATGGCAAAGCTGTCCGTCTTGCATCCTGAGGGCTTCATCCATTGGGTTAAGGACACTTAAGTCCCCATGTGAAGACTACAGAGTCATCTAGTTTTCTACCAGTGTTTGAATTTGAAATTGGTTGATTTTTTTTTTACCTTGTAGAAGCTACCTGTAGTCCCTGCTACCGATTGAACAGAAACATTTTCCAAACTAAAACCATTTCTTCTGCTTCCCTTTAACGCCCTGCTTACCCTTCATCCTCTAAGAGCACATAAACTGTTCTCACTACTTGCTGATCAAGGAAGGAAATGCACGTAACATCTCTTCTTATTCTGTGTGCAGGCTCTCTAGTACAAACATGTTCCACCCCATTGGAAGCCTGTCCTGGAGCCATTTTCTTTCTGCTTTGCCTCTTTTTATCTTCATTTTAAAAATTAGATTGACATTTTAAGGAAAATTGTTCCCTTGCTTTTTTTTTTAAGTAAGGCTTATGTCTGATTGGGGGATGTAAAACATTTTATTATAGACTCACCCCAAAAGAAACAAATAAAAGGAACCAATGTTGCACTTCTTACAAATGCAAAGAGCTTCTTGTCCTCTAACCTATGTTATGTCTGAGTCTAAAACACACACACACACACACACACACACACACACACACACACACTTACACAAAATATATCTTGGACAAGGCATAGCTGAAATTAGACATGTAGAGATAAAATGTTTCCAGTTATCAAAGCTTCTGGTTGGAAGCTTACATTTTCATACCATATTTTTCTTGAAACCTGCAGCTTTGAATACTCCATCCCAAATTCTTAAAGAAAAATACATATTTTTCAGACATCTAGAGAAAAGAATTAATAATCACAGAGGATTCCAAATGTCTATGGGTCACATGACTTTCAAATTGTTTGCATATTGATGCTTGGGTATGTGTGCGAAACCCAAAGCTAAAACCTGCATGAGGTTAAGATCTAACTTGTAGTTTCTCTGGCTTTCTGGGCAGTGCTGAGAATTAAGGACCCGGTGCCTGCATCTCAGAACTCTCCTTTCAGATCTTTCACCTCTGCTTCACCTTCAGGAATACTGATGTATATTCAGGGAAACCCCTGACGCTGGACCACAGAACCTGCAGCAGCCAAGAGGCTTCTCAGACAGACAAAGGAGGATAAGTAGATAGGTGTCATCCTCTCTTTCTCAGAAGACTCTGTGTGTATTGCATAGCCATCCGTTTCTTATAAAGAAATACACACACACACACACACACACACACACACACACACACACACACACACACACACAGTGATGCTTCCTGACAACAACCAGGAAATTAAAAGTGGAATTGTTACTTGGTTCTTAACTGAGACCGGCAGGCACTCTGAGTCTTGTCTGAGTTTATGAAGGAACATCTAGACCCCAGTGAAACTTAGCTGAGTGCCTATGCCACGTCTTGGTTGGAATACAACTTTTAAACATACTTCATGAGCTGTTATTATTCCTGGTATAAAAGTGGTGGCCAGCCCACGATCCTCTAATTCTCTTGCTGATCTCCTTTCTATTGTAATAGCACAGGGTCTGGTGGCATCCGTTGCTCAAAAAGACCAGGAGTGGCCTTGAAATCACATGCTAATATAAAATAGTCTTTAATCTCTCTATGGCAAAGTGATGCTGGCATTGAGATTACAAATTTGATTTCCCTGGCTGTCGATACAGAGAGACACAATAGAGACTGTGAACTTCTCCAAATACATTTCCAGGTGGCGACATTTCCAACTTTGCTTTGGACTTAATAAGGGCTTTTTGTTTTGTTTTTGAGGTGGAGTTAAGTTTGGAGATTTTGATTTGCTTGGGGTTTTCTTGTTAAATGAGAAGACTGAAGGGAGGCTAACGTCTTCCAAAGTGTCTCGCAGTCTCTCAGTCTCACAGAAGAGAACCTCTGAATTTTTTTTCCTACCGATGTGCTGAAATATCATGACACCTGACTAGACCAATTAGTGTGCGAGCGGGCTTGAGTCCCCACAATGGAAATGATGGATGAGCCGTGGCTGGTTTTAGTAACTCATTAGCCAAATGCTACAAAGAAATAAAAGTTGTTGTGGTTTTTATTTTTTCATTTACATCAAGAGGCTGCTTAAAAGCTCCAGCATTTTCTCCATTACTTTTTTTATTTTGCAGTTGAAGAAAAAAAAAAAAAAAAAAACCTTAGCAGGTTCAAACCAACTTCAAATTTCACATGCATCCTGTCTCAATGCCTTGGCCTTTTTAGTTAGCCCCATTGTGTTTCCTAACTAATAAAATTTCTGAGCTAGGGAAGGAAACCACGGGGACTTGCAGTGCAACTTGAATACACTCTTGATGGCCCTTCCATTGGCAGGAGACATTGGGATGTTGTCGGGGGCCTTGCCCTGCCCGGCCCCACTTTTCTTTCACCTTTCTTCTTTATTTCACACCAACTAATCTTTTAGGGGTTTGCTTTTTGTCTTTTAGTATCGATCCCCAGCCTCCATCTTCTTCCTGTGAGCCATCCTCTGGCATGCATATTTCTTTAGTCCCTTGGAAAACGCTAAGCCATTCTCCCTATTAGGTCCACAGTATCATACATGAACTTTCGATTTGGGTGTCAAGGTGGCCATGCTTGTAATAGGAATCTTAAACATCAATGTAATCTGAAGGTCGGTGTCCTTGTCTCTGTCTCTCTCGTGCGCGAGCTATCTCACTCTCTCTCTCTCTCTCCCTCCCTCTCCTCTTTTTTCTTTCTTTCTCTCCTTTCCTCCTTCCCTCCCTCCTTCCTTTCTCTGTCTCTCTCTCTCCCTCCCTCCATCCCTTCCCTCCCTCAAGAAAGCAAGGAGGGAGGAAGAAAAAGAAAATGTCTGAATCTGTTGGAGTCTGACGCCCTGGTTATTCACACTGAACAAAGGGCTGGGGAAACTCAGTGCTTCCGAACACCACATGAAATTCCAGGCAACTCGCAGAGCAGGAGTGGAAACAGGGTGTGTGGTGGGAGATGGATTGCGCCTTGCTCTGTATTTACGTATTGGCGGCCTTGTTTGTGTGTATGCGCATGCGCGCGTACATACACGGACACCCTGCCACACAGGAGGTGGAAGGAATTGGACTAGATTTATAGTCCCCATCACTGCTTTCTATCCTTTGGGATCAACTTTGTCACGGGAACAGCAGCGGGGGTTTATTACAGTGTGTGACAGCAGGTATGGGGCTGTGTGTGCGCGCTGGCGATTCATTGTCCTCCTGCGTCAGGATTTATACAGCCACACACCCCTTCCTTCCAAGGGCCTGCTTGGCCATCATTCTTAGATCTACTGGGCTGAGCTTGGTACTCTGCTTTTTCGGTCCCTGGTAGGATTCTTTCTATCTCAAAGAGGGGTGGGGGTACATTTAAATAGGTTTGCTTCTCGAGTATTGTTGCTTAAGGAACATAAATACCATTGAAAGCAGTAGTAGAAACACCATGAACCAAGAAATTCAGAGATTTGCTGATATGAATCAGAACAAATAAAATAGACTCCTGTGTTCACCGAAGCTATAGCTGGCATCAAAGAGAGTTTATTGCGCATCTACACGGTCATATCCGGCCTAAGGCATGGGTGCAGGAGAGGACACAGACAATTAAGAATTAAGATAATTTCTCAGTACTCTTAAGATCTGGCTCTCCTCTCCTCCCTTTGGTCCCTATTTTCTGATACAGAAAACTAACAAAGATTCAAAGACAAGATCTGCTGGGCTGGAACCCTGTCCAGAAAATTATTTTTTTCAATCTTAAATAAATAGATATACAAGCCGGGCGTGGTGGTGCACGCCTTTAATCCCCGCACTCGGGAGGCAGAGGCAGGCGGATTTCTGAGTTCGAGGCCAGCCTGGTCTACAAAAGTGAGTTCCAGGACAGCCAGGGCTATACAGAGAAACCCTGTTTCAAAAAACCAAAAATAAATAAATAAATAAATAAATAGATATACAATTTTTTTTCTTCCTGTAAGTAGATCCATAATTCAAACCCCCGGACTATCATTTTAAAACGGTTGAAAATAACTTTTGAGATTTGTTTTATTGTTTTTAACTATGTATGGGTGTGTGGCGCATGTGTGCATGTTCATGTGCCTGTGGGTGTGTACACAGGAGATGTCCTATCCCTTGGGAGTAGAGCTCTAGGTAGTTGTGGATCACCTGACATTGGTATTAGGAACTGAGCCAGGGTTCTCTGCAAGAGCATTAAATGAGCCATCTCTGCAGTCCTGAGAAAATAATTAACACACACACACAGAAACACACACATACACAGACACACACACAAAACAAAAAACATAAAAAAAACACAAAAAACTAAAGAGTGCTAAGAGCAAGGAGGGGTGTAGAGGGGAGTTTTAAGAGAGGGAAGGGAAGGGAAGGGGAAATGCCATTATATTATAATTTCGATGAAAACATAAAAATATAACCATATTAAAAATGAACACATACATACACACACACAGGCACACACATACTCATGTGCATGTGCATTTTCTAAACTCACATACACACACACCCTCTACCTCCCAGTGCACATACATGATTTGAGGAGATTCCATTAAGTGTGTTAAGTGCATGTATTGCAAAGAGGAAGACATGAATTTAATCCTCAGAATCCATATTAAATAATTTAAATCCAAGAGCGGTGGCACATGGCTGTAATTGCAGCACTCAGGAAGCGGGCAGCAAGATCCCTGGGACTCGCTGGCCAGCTGGCATAGCCCACTTGGCACATCCCAGGCCAGAGAGAAACCCTGTCTCAGAAACAAATCAAAAGGTACATAGGGCTTGAGGAACATCACTCAGGGTTCTTCTCTGGCCTTCTCACCCATGAGAACATACCTAGATATGGACCATTAGCTCTGAGGATGCCCAAGTCTAGTATTAGCGCAGCCCGTGTCTTCCCACCATGCCAAAGCCATCTCTCTACTGCTACCTGCTCTCTAGCATCCTAGCAAGGGACTGAAGAGATGGCTCAGCAGCTAAAGGTGTTTGTATCAACCTGGTTATGTGACTCCAACCCTCAGGAACCATAAAAAGACAGAAGGAGAAAACGGACTCCCCCAATTTGTCCTCTGAGCTCCATACACATTCTGTGCTTACACACATAATAAAAAGTAAAACGATTAGACGCAAATCCAAGGCACCTAAAATTTTCATGCACTGCAATCTACCCCTTTACTCTGAATACTTTACATTTCACTTGTGAAATATATGTGTTTTTTAAAAAAAATCCCACTAAGCCATTTCCAGATGTGATTATTTATATGAATAAATAGGTTAGAAGATGCCTTTTTTTTTTTTGCGTACCTCAAGATAGTTCACTCAAGAGAGCGACAATCATAAGACTCAAAAGTCAAGTTGCTCTTGAAAGACTGATGAGCTGTTTTCTCTCTGTACATCTCTTGAGAGAACTTGGAGGGCTTATCCATGGTAGCAGCACACTGGTGGCCCAAATGCCAATCTGGCGATGTCTTTTACATCGGTGTGTGAATAAGACCCTTCACCTGTGACCTCTGTTCATTTCTTTGGTTTGTCTCCTTTTCCCTCCTCCTGTCCCCAGGATCAGCAGTCATAGTTCTAAGACCACCTATTCATTGGGCTATGGCCTCTGTCTGTGTCTTTGTGTTTATTTTGTCCTCTCCTCTTCAGTGGGACTGCCACCGTTTCGGCATTTTCTTGAGGGAAGTCTCCTATCTCCTTTAGAACTTAGCAGATGCTTCTACTAGATAAGGGCAAAGCCATACTGGTGTCTGTCTTTAACCCTTGATCCCTACATTCTATATGGGGCCTGGCATAACATCAATGCTCAGTTAGCATCCATTGCCCTGGACATCAAGGGAGGTCATGAGAGTTAGGGGTAACATCTGGAAAACAAAAGCAGACCATGGTATCAAGTGAAGGGCAGAGTCCTAGGTGTGATGGAGAGGGATATGAAGCTGATAGAGGTCAAGGAGTTGCTGAGCCTTTTTGAAGCAAGTGTACACTACTTTAGAAGTAGGAAGCATGTGCCTCTTGGTAGAGTACTTGCTGCACCAGCATGGAAAACTGAGTTTGGAGTCCCAGTGTCCACATGATAGAAAGCTGGGCATGAGGGATTGTATGTGATCCCAGTGCTCAGAAGATAAAGGCAGGAGGACCCCTGCAGATCATTGGCTGTAGTGTCTAGCCAACTGATGAGTTCAGGGTGCGGTAAGAGACCCTGCCTCAAAACCAAATAAGGTTGTATGTGTTTCTACTTGATAACCATGATAGCAACTGTTTTCCTTTTAATGTCAGTGGAGAAAGAAGGGAAAAAGAAATCATTGTTGACCTCTGGTCTTCCCAGGCATGCACACACCTGCATAGACAGGTACACCCTCACATATACAGATATGCACACACAGAAAATGAGGCGTGTTTATCAGGCGGAAGGAAGGGATGAATCATTGTGGAAAGAGCTCTGGGGGCAAAGGGCCCTAACCTATCCCTTGGTGATTACATTGGCTAGGTCTTCTAGATGGCTCCAGTTCATGGGATTTAATTCTCTTTAATGAAGGTCATTGATCATGCAAGTGTCTGCATGTAATTTCATTTTTCTATCTTTTAAATTATTTTTATTTTTTGAAATTAAAATGTAACTATACAATTTCCTTCTTTCTCCCCCTCTAGCTTCTCCTGTAGTCTCCTTGCTTTCTCTCTCTATATATAATATGTGTGTGTATAATAGTAACACAAATGATTTTTATACTTAGAAATCTGTTCCTATAGACAGATTTTTCAAATTAGAATATATATTTCAATTTTAGGTTTAAAAATATTGCTGCACATTTCCTATGAAGATTTTCACGAAGAGGTTAAAAACCTGTTGTGCAAAGAAATGAATTCAAAGCTACCGAGGGCTAGGTGTTTTTCCTTTATGACTCTGTTATCTGCGGCCTCCACTTCCTCTGCATCCATCCTCATTACAAATGGCCACCTACATCACTTAGTTCTCTGCTAGCATGGTCTGAGTGTGCTCTGAGAACCTTGCTGCTCAGTGGTTTCAGAATCATGAGCTCTGAGCATCGCTTGGAGTTGACTGGAAATATAGAACCCCTGGCCCCGCCCTAGCCCCACCCAATCAGGTTCTGCATTTGAAGAGGCCCTCTTGGGTTACACGAGTTCTCCTTGGACTCATCAGGCTTGAGGACCTTTATCTGAACTATGAAAACCTGGGAAATAATGTGAACCTGTTGTCTCCGTCACACCAGATATGGATGTGACTGGTCCCTCCTCTCAATGCTATTGTTGGAAATTAAAGTCTTTACTTTCCTTACTTATACCTCCTAGATTTCTTGGTAGGGCAGGTCTTAATTCTCTCACTGATTTTTTTTAAACCAGAATCCTGAACTTGAAGGCAAACTCAAGTTATATCTCGTCCATCTAAACTTTGTGAGGTACAGATGCGTCGAGCAAGGCAGGTGCGAGCCGCTGTCTCACTGTGAGGCGTGTGCCTGCTCGTCGGCCGAGAGGGTTTTTCAAATATTATTCTGAATTATCAGGAAACATAACCAGCTTTGTGCAAACAGCAGCTTTCCGAAAGTCGAGCACGCCTCCCGTGCTTGATTTATAAACTCCAATGATGCAAATCCAGCGGTGGCTTGGTTGAGTAAATAAGGCGCGCACGGCATGCCACCGAGTCTCTCATAGCGCCGCAGTTATATTGTATTCAAATGACTTCAGAATCCAGACATTTTCCGTTAGGTACCTAAAATAAAAATCACTCCCCCTGCCTCGCAGAGGATCTAGAGCATTCACCAGAAATGTGACAATCAGAAAGATGAAGTGTTTCCATGTCCTGAGTCCATGAAGATGGAGCCATAATTGGTGCTTTGGAAAAAAAAAATATCTCCTTCAGCATTCATTTCTACACTTCCATCTGTCCTACGTGTGGAAGTAGGAGTGAAGCTAGATGTGGGGGAGAGAGAAATGTCCTTGAATGCGAGGCAATAGTTGACCCTCACTATCTGGGGGAAGGAATTAGGAAGCATGGGGTTCCTTGACTGGTGGGTGGGGTGAGGGGGGCATCTTACGGTGACCGACCACAAAATTTAATTTGGCTCTTCCTGGGGAGGCATATTTAGCTCACACACTTGATGAGATGGGCTTATGAAGTCCGTGTATTTGCCAGATTCCTTTCTTCTCTTTCCTTCCTTCCTTCCTTCCTTCCTTCCTTCCTTCCTTCCTTCCTTCCTTTCTTTCTTTCTTTCTTTCTTTCTTTCTTTCTTTCTTTCTTTTTTCTTCTGGGGGATAGATTCTTTATTGTCTGCTGAATTCATTTCGCTCTGTCAATATTCCGTAGAAAAATGATGGACATTCTAGCATCTTGACGTTGATATTAATTCACCCTTTCGATGGGTCTACGGTGGGGCAGCCTTCCCTCTCCTCCGGTGTTCTCGTTTTCTCCTCCCTGTGCTCCTGACCCTGGGTCTCAGCTTCTTCCACGCAGCAGCCGAGTGTATGGCAGCTGTGTCTGTCCTTATTACCTCTGCAGACTGCAGGTCTCTTTGTATATTAAGCCCACCATAGCAGCAATGAAATTCAGATTTATAGCTGGAAATCAGCCTATTTGTAATATAAACATAAACACTGAAACCCTAGAAACAGATGAAAAATAGATTTTTTTTTCTTGCTTTCTTGCTTGCTTTGTGTTTTTCCTTTCTTGGGATTTTATGACTTGGGCCTTACCCTGGTCCTATTTTAAAATTTTCTCAGACCATGTAATATAATTGATAATAGTGTATAAGCAGCATCTAATATCACCCTGCATGGCACAAAGTGAGCCATCCCGGGATATGAGCTTAAAAAAATTGCATTAACACTTAGACAAAATGAAATTTTTATACTTGATTTGCCCGTGGTTGGATGAATGCAGCTAAACACAATTTGAGCTGTCACTTTGCAAAGGGAAAAAAATATGCAACTTTGGAATGTTTCAAATGAGCCCAATATTAGATTCTATAACTCAGAGTGACACGGGAAATACTATTTGCTACATGATTGGTTCATTAATATTTGGTAATTGCGGTATATCATTTTAAGGGGGAAATAAAAAGCAAACAAACGTCCTCTGCTTCCAGTCAGTCATTGCTTCTCAACCACCACCAGGAAAGATTTGGAAGCTGAAGGATACCACAGACTGGGAACTTAAAGTTTCCCTCCACCCCAATTTCATTTTGGAAGAATAATTTCACCATAAACCAACATGTCAGACAAAGCATCTACGCTTAAAAAAATATTATTTCACCATTTCCACACGCACATTTGATGTAAACCCTGGGGGCGTAGTCCCCGAATACACATTACCTCCATTTTAGGGAAATTACATTAAATTATTAGTGACAAATTTACTTGTCTGCCAATGTATTTTTCTGGAATTTTACTACAACATCAATACGTGGCTGTTTTATATGGGCCCTCATTTACCTGTCTTTGAAGGCAGCCACCCCTTAGGGAGCTCTGCCTGTCACGAACAGAAGCTAGAAACAGTCTTTAAGTTTAATATGCCCAATTTTGAATTAGATGGGGAAAAAAATATGTCGCACTTAAAAAAAATGCAACGTGCCCTTCTGGGTTGGACAATTAGGCAACTTGTTTCATTATCTGCTGTCTTGCCATTTTGGACAGACATAAAAACAGCACGTATTACTGGTGGGAGCCAGAGAATGTACCCTAAACATTATGTTTAAGGGTAAATATGTCTGTTGGGTACTGATGAGGGGCATAAGTATATTGGGCTTCCGGGGCCTGGCTTGCATGGAGCTCACAGAGCTTCTAAGACTCGTGGATGGCCCCAGAGGGAGAGTGGATGCCAGGTATTCCCAGAGAGCTGGCAGGATTCTCTACAGAAAGGAACATGGAATGTACGGGTCCTGTGTATACACAAACCCAGTAGGCAGAAACTGCACAGGTGATGCTGAGAATAGACGTTACATCCCAAGCCTTAATACCTCGTTTATTGATTTATTTGCGTGCATGAGTGGGTAGGGACAGGTATGCCACCCTGCACAAGTGGACAGTAAACAACTTGTGAGACTCCTTTCAACCAAGCAGGTCCAGGTCCCGGGGATCAAACTCGGATCGTCAGACTTGGTGGCAGGTGCTTTTAGCCACTGAGTCACTCCACTGGTCTAACATCTCAAACTCTTAAGGGGAAAGTGACAGAATTGTCAAGCAAGAAGAACAGGGAAACAGGAAAGAAGAAATACAGGAGGAGAAAATGACCAGGCAAGGGTGTGAGAGAGCCCAGGGAACGGGGTGATGCTCTTTTCTAGTCTTCTCTATCAGTGTGCCCTGGGGGAAGCACTCAGATCAGATTACTTACTTATTTAAATCTCTGTCTGTCTGCATGAGTGTATACACACACATATGTCTCTATGCCTCCAGGGGCCAGAAGAGGGCATCAGATCCCCTGGAGCTGGCATCATAAGTGCTTGTGAGCCATTCAGTGTGGATGCTGGGAACCAGACTCAGCTCTTTGATAAGAGTGGGAAGTGCCCTTACCCTATGAAGCATCTCTCCACTCCTTCCTGCCGTTTTTTGGCCCTCCTATCCTGCCTCCTATCTGATTTTCTGGTTTGTGGAGCTACTTTTTATGGTGGTGTTGAAGCACCAATGCTGTTAGTAGATTTCCATCCGGGGTCTTCCTTTTGACTTAACTCTTTCTCGGCCAGCACCAAGAACATACTACTAGTTGGTTTTCGTGGATAATTTAATTGATAGTTGAAAATTACACAGACACAAACAGGCATGGGGGGACCTGTCCACCATCACAACTGATCTGGTGGCTGAGCCAGGAGAGCTGCAAGTTCAAAGCTTCCCTGGCTATGTAGTGAGTTCAGAGCCCAAGCTGTACAGTTTAGGGAGACAAAGTTGCAAAACAAACAGCAAATGACTAGAAGAAAGGCATAGTCTGTAGCTAAGTGGCAGAGCCCTTTCCTGGCAAAGTTCTGGAACATATACAAGGCCCTGGGGTTCAGTCCCCACTATATCAAGGGAATGGCGTAGACGTTTCTTCCCTCTGTGGAAATTGTCTTTCTGTGGTGTGTGTTCTGTATGTTTAGAACTTTGGCTTTTGCTTCTTCTCCCCCATTCTATGCCAGCCAGGAGCCTTCATTTTTAAAAGGCCTTTCCCTTCCCTCACCATATAAACACAACCATTTAGAACAAATTAACTAGAATACCTGTTTGAACTGACCTAAATTCATCCTGTGCTACGGCTTGGGAGATTTGACCTTAATTAAACCTCTATTTTGCCAGAGAATGAGACCGCTGGAGGGTGAGACCATATGAATTTCTACTTTCATTTCAGGTGGAACATCTGTAGCACCTGGGGACAGATTGTTAATGAAATATTTGTTTTATCCGGCAGAGCTTTGTCGAGACCTAGAACTTTGGCAGCTTGGCGTATCTAAACGGGGAAGAATAGCAGGCAGTGCTGTGTGCAGAAAGGAGACGATATTCTAGAATTCCAGACAGAGAAATAAAAGATAGTGACTTGGGCCAAATGACCATATAGAAACAGAGTCGCTTTTCTAACTCCCTTTTCTGATGTCCTTTTTACCCTTCAGAGTGGTCCGTCATTCTAGGCAAATCAAACTCAACATCCATTTATTAATCACAGCCCCTGTAAGATGGCTACTTTGATAAATATTTTTTTCTGTAAAGAGACCAAAGTACAGAGAGATGTAGCAGCTTGCTGTGACATAGTTAAAGGCCTCACTTGGATTTCCACCAAATGGTGCCTCCTGTAAACATCTGTCTCAGCTCTGCTGTCCCTCACCTCTCCCACTCGCCCTCTACTTCTAACCGCCGAGCTCTCGCAAAGTGTTTTCTCTTTAATTTGTAGCCAGTTTTTAGAGTCTTGAATGTCAATCCCATGTAGTCCTTGAAGGTATTATCAAAAGTGCCACAAAGGGAAATGGATAAATAAGGATGCAGCTTGGCCAACTTAAGTCCCTGAGGGAGTACTCTCACTAAGAGGTGAAAGGTCAGAAAGGCAGCCTCTTAGAAAACGGCACGGGCCTCACCAGCCATGCTGGTGAGATGCTATGGATTCCCCATTCATTCACAGAGCCTGTGCTGACTGGGAGCCATTATTGCTAATGCATTCCATAACTCCATTCCTGGCATATGTGGAAGCTTCCAGGTCACTGTAAAGCAAACAGACAATTTGGTGAAAAGGGTAGAAGCTGGTAACTGGCAGATACTAAGGAGAAAAAGCAACTGAAGTCATTGGGTTTTAGGGTTTTGTTTCCAACACACTGGATATCAGTAACCTATTTATAAATCCCAAACCCAGACACAGATATACCTACTTTAGGTTTTGTTCTCTAGTTGTCACCGAATACAGCTTTCTTCATCTTCTTTAGCTCTCTCCAGTCTCCTGGGTATCTCCCACCTAGCCAATGAAGTATAGGATCGGATCTTTAAAGCTGATCTATAGATTAGCATAATCAATTGATTAATGACTACTTATTTAAGCCTATCAGAGTGGTAAGGAATTTGGACACATCGAAGAAATTTAAGCAATGGTCCTAAATTTAGAGAAATAACTAACAATGTTTTATAGGGCATTATTTGATGAAAATTTGAAACATGGGACAGAGAGACTTGTGGGCTCTCAGAAAACATTGCAGAGCATTGATAGTCTGTGGGTGGAGATAACAGATGGTTTTTAGTGGGCAGGAAACACATGGGACCCTTCCTGGTAGAAACACAATGAGGGAGGGTATCGGTGGAAATGACCTGTGGTCTTCAGCTGAGCATCAGGAAGAAGCAGAAATAAAGTTATACGGGGAAGCAGAGGACTGGAATCCCTGGAAGGCATCCATTTCAGGCCCCGGGAAGAAGGTGATTTTCTGAGTTCAGAGTCAGTAAAACTATTGGCAGAACAGTGCATAGCTTTATGGACTTGTTCATCTCTTTTTTCCATAGAGTTTATTATTTATTAATATTCATAGGTTTGGGGTAGAATTTTAAAGGTGTCTTTGTCTTGAAATTTTCCATAAGGTGGATTTCACATTTCATTGTTTTTATCTTCCCATCTTTAACACCACCCATAAGGGAGCTGGTCTTTGTTTTACTGGACTAGACATTTCTGATTTAAAATATAGCCTCATGAATGGCCTCCTGGCTATTCACTGTAGTCAACTGGGAGCAGCCATAACCCATCTCACCTCTTTCCTTTGTCATACATGAGGCCAGTATTTGGTTTCAGAAAACATGGTCCTCTAGGCCACTGAGGGAGAGCAAATGGAGATGAATGGATGTCCAAGGTTAAGTCAACCATCACCAAAGACATACAGGGCTTACATGGCCTCTTTTGGGCCAAGCTGGATGTGTGACAACTGCTTCACTTCAGAAGGCGAGCAGTGCTTCCAGTGCCTCCGGAACACCCAAATTCCTTCTTCCAACAGGAGTCTGTTTGGGGTATAAAATGGGAGTTAAGAGTTGCAGCCATCTGTGGTTTTAAAGCCCACATGTAAATCAAAAGTATTCTTGGTCCTTTAATCCTCCTGTAGGGCTTCTAAGATGACAGACACTTTTGAATACTGTCACGATGAACTGTGGAAATTCATGTAAGTTACAGACGTTTTCTGAGCTCCAGTGTCCTAATCTGTCAGCAGAGAATGATTTTACCCTAGGTTTATGATTTTAAAAAAATGTACATAAATTGTAAATACCCTGGCCAAGTGCATAGATCATAGTGGCAAAAACCCCATCTCTTCCTGATCCTGTGTTTGGGATGAGCTGGAGATTTCTAATCCCAGGTGTGCTAATGTCACGCACACGTTAAAAGCATCCCTGGATAGTGACAGCCACATTGCTTCTAAGAGGATTCCGGGAAAAATCAGAGATGCAGAGTTACCTAGAAAGTAGACTAGTCTCATCATAAGCACTATTCACAGGCAGTGTGGATTCCAGATAGCTCAACTATGAACACTTGTACCAAACTCATTTCTAGAAACAGGTTCATAGGTTTTTCCATTGTGATCAATTTGGCAGAACCTTTGAAGCCGTGGCTGCACTACCTATGGGCCAATACGCAGAGTCCAGAGTGCTTCACAGGTAGTGTAGCCTTGGGAGTCTAAGGAGGATGACAGGTCATTATCTAAGACTCTCTAGTGGGACCATATAAATAAAAAGGTGGCATTTGGGTAGCTGTAAGGAAGTGTTGCCTTTCTAGTAACAATTCTGGTGACTTAGTTGAGGTTTGGTTTGTTTGTTTGTTTGTTTTTTAGGTGTGTGAACATTTTTTGGTCCCCATTATGGTCTGCCCTTTTTTAATATGTAATTTCCCAGTGGTCAAGCAGACATTAAGACAAGCTTACTTGCCATCATTTTCTTGCAAAAATCAATCTTCATGAAGATAATGCACTTGACTAATAATTTGACTAGGTTCTGCTGCTCATTGGCTGGCTCCTCCCGGCTTACTTATACATCCCAGAACCACCTGCCCAGGGGTGGCATTAACCACAATGGGTTGTGCCCTCACCCATCAATCATTAATTAAGAAAATACCCTACAGACTTACTTACAGGCCAATGCTAGAAAATCATTTTCTCAGCTAAGATTCTTTTTCTCCAGGTATGTCTGGGCTTGTGTCTAGTGGACAGAAAGAAGCCAGCATAACTGTAGAGCACTATTTTGTTAGGGTCATAAATGTGACCCCATTGCATATGCGGAGGTGCCGGCTGATACTTCAGTTCCCAGTGTGCTTTTCTGCAGCTTCTTCAAGAAGAACTCGCATCCTGCATTTATCTCCCCTATTCAATGTCCCTGATTTGTTCTTTGCTAATTTCCTTACTTTCTTGCCAGGGAGTGATCAGGACTCAGCCTCCTGCCTGGGCTGGCAGGCTAGGCCACTAGATTCCCATGTTGTGAGCAGCAGATCTTTATAAATTACAGTGGATGTGAGGGAGGCTCCCCTCCCCATTTTTTTCCTGCCGTAAGAGTTACTTACATTTCAAAATGGTGAGGAACGGAGAAAGCTTCTCTGGGCCTTTGCGGTATACAAACTCATCTACGCTTAAGCCCTCATCTCAGCTCAAGATGGAAGGTTTAGGATTAATACAGTTGATGCAGAAAATGGCCGAGTGCTTGGCTTCTTTTAAATATAGCATGCTCAGTGCACACAGGCTCCGAGCATCAGTTAGAGAGAAGTGACAGGGAACTTGACCTTTCTCTCGGAATCGCATGTGGAAAGGGGGAATTAGCTTCCCACAATAGCACTTGAACTCGCTTTCACGTATCGCTTTCCTCTTTAGAAGGAGGAACTATGTGTTAGAAACATGAAATCACCTTCAAGCCTTGCGTTGTTTAAAATGAAACTGAGCTTGTACCCCGTATTAAATCGGATGTGTCTTTGGGGGAAAAAAAATCACCACCATCATCATAAATAACACCCGGGCTTCTTTTTCTACTTTATTGTTTTTTAAACAATATTTGCATTACACGTTGGCACGCATTGCATGTGTGTATGAATGCACATGTGTGGATGTGTTGAATTTTGCAGTGGCCATTGAGCACATATAGAAAAGACAGGAACAATAGGTGTGCTAGAGAGGTAAGAGGCACAAAAGCTTTCCACCTGCCTTGCATGTAACTGAAGACCAGATAAATGACTATGGAAAATAGGAAAGGAAACCCAAGAGTTCCCTCCCCCACACTTGCTGGTTATCGTTATTCAAAGGTCTAGTTTGTCCTGCTTATACATTAAGTAGCAGTGATTGACACAAACCCCAGCCAATCATACAGTTTCCTTGCTTGTCAGTTGTCCTTAATCTGAGATCAATTACGATGACTTTAGACCAGCCCCCCCCCCTCGCCACCACCCCATTCCCAAAAAGTAAAATTGCTTTGTTACCCAAAAACTCATCAGGTAAATATGCCAGAGAGAGAGCTAGATCTTCCCTGACCTCTGTGACATTTTCAAACTGTTTACAAGCTGAAGTTAATTCTTTCTGATGGTCCTTTCATCTTTGGTTGACAACAGAGAGTCCTCGAGTGGTGACAGCTCTCATCAAGTGCGGATGTCTTATCAAAAACAATACCCTCTGGATCTTGCCATCCAAATATTCTAATCGAAAATAATTGCATTTTAAAATTTTCATGTCGCTTTCATGTCTCCCTGCACCTTCCTGCCATGAAACCACTCGAAGCTTCAGATTTTTTAAGTCTGTGCGTTTAAGGATATACCAGCCACACTGAGCTCGAGTGCTGAAATCGTGGAAGCCGAATGAGCAGCTATAGTTTGTTCTTCTGGGCCTTTTTTTGTATCTGCATGCTCTGAAGGTGTTTCTACGAGACTGTCAGTTCCTGTTCTGTGGTTCTGTGGCTCTGTGGCTGTACCACCCATGCTGAAGCTGAGCAGCATAAAATAAGACCTGTGCAAATGCAGTGGAGGACCCAGATTTGGCTCCAGGGTGGTCTGAATTATCTACCGCAGTTTTAGAACCGAAGGCTGCATTTTAGTGCTGTCTTCTGAGCTCTGTTTAGTTTGTGGTTTGAAAGAAGCCTGTGACTGAGGGAGCTATAGGCAGACAGGGATTCTGTTGCAAATCTTCCCTGGATTTGAAGTCACTGGTAGACAGACTTCACGCTCAATGGACCAGAAGGTCAGTTGCCCACCACCTGATATTACAGGAAGCTTCGAGAAACTCATCAGAGCCACAAAGCACTAGTTTAGGCTTATGGTTCAGATTCAGAAACTTTTCATTTCTCTTCTTTTCTTTTTTTCTTCTGGTTTGGAGATGGAATGAATGTCCTGCCTCATTCTCCCATGTGTTGGGGTTACAGGCATCTGTCACAGATCCCAGCTATAAATAACTCCTCTTCCCCCTCCTCCTCCTCCTTTTCCTCCTCCTCCTCCTCCTTCTCCTTTTCCTCCATCTCCAACAGAACTAACCACAGGTCTGTGATTTCCCTGTCATTATGAGATCTTGGTGGCAGACCCAGTCCTGTCCAATCATCATTGGCTGTGGTCCCTCCTCAGCACTTGTCCCAGGGCACCAAACACTCCAAGCTCACCTCTTCCTTCCTTCTAGCCCTGGGTATCTGCTCCCTGCTCCCTGCCTGCCGTGCTTGCTCCCTGTACTGGGCACCTTCTTGTGTCAGGCACTTTTCTTTTCTTTTCTTTTCTTTTCTTTTCTTTTCTTTTCTTTTCTTTTCTTTTCTTTTCTCTTCTCTTCTCTTCTCTTCTCTTCTCTTCTCTTCTCTTCTCTTTTCTTTTCTTTTCTTTTCTTTTTTGCAGTTTTGCTCCCTCAAGCACCATATTGAGCTTGCTCATAAGAGGGACTCCATTTCCAAAGGAAAAAAAAATGCCCTTGCTCAGACCATCTTCATCCCTAACACAAACCAGACATGCTGTCCATAGCGAAAGGAAAATGCACCCTGCCCAGCCTTTCTCCCAAGCATCTAGGGAAGAAGCCCCCAAGACATTCTCTGCCTTCTGTCCTAAGAGGAAACAATGAGAGTCAAAGCGCGAATCCTCTTTCCTCTCAGATACTTTTCCTCTCAGATACAAATGCAGAGTCTTTCTAGGTTTCATTTTCAACTTTCATCTAAGAAAAGGAGGGAAGGGGGGACCAAATGGTGTTCATACCTTTCAAGGCCGAAATGTGATTTTTAAAAAAGGGGGGGTGTGGATTTTCAGAATCGGAGGATTGGCCTTCATCCCTCCATCCCACTGCTTCGATAACTATATTCAAAAGCAAAGCTGTTCATGTGGCATGTAAGACGTCAAATATGTTATTTGGGTAGTTTTTTACTTATTTAAATTTTATTTATTTAACTTAACTTTATCCATTTACTTTTTGAGACAGGATTGCACTATGTAATCCAGCTGAGCTCCAACACCTGGTCTTCCTATCCCATCATGCCCCGTGCTAAAAGGAGCATGTATATCACTACACTTGACCCTGATCTTTATTTTTACATGGTTGGGTGATCCTGATGTGAAGATTATATCTGGATGTAGGTGGCTGAGACAAGAACATTGTGGTGAATGTGAGGCTGGCCCTGGCTACAGCTTCAGACCCTGCCTCAATGAGGAAATGAACGCATGCTATGGCTGTCTGTGTGTCAGAGATGCTCACTGGGAGAAACCAAGACTCTTTTTAACTTTACATTTCTGCATTCACACCGCAGAGCACTCCCATCCCACTTGCCTCTGCATCTACTTCTTCTTTCGTCCTGTCTTTTGTCTGGCAGCCTGCTTCATCTTTTCTTGCCAGAAGTAAATGCCACTGAAGGTACAACAGAAACCTTCAAATTTTATCCTGTACTTTATGAAAGGTAAGGTGGAGATAGAAAAAGACCCTCTCGCATTGCATCCCGTGATCTTTGGGTGAGAAGATGAATTCTAAGTGAGAATTGTAATGTGGGTATCAACAGGGCTAGGGCTGTGTGTGTGTGTGTGTGTGATAGAAACAGAGACACAAAGCATGTACAATGGAATCAAACAGAACCTTTGCTAGGCAAGTACTTTACCATTAAGCTACCCTACCTGCAGGCCCTGTGATTTAGATTGGTTAGGACTTTAGCAACCGTTTGTCCATATCTTTCCTTACTGTTTATGTAAGACTGATAACTTCTTCTTGGTTACACACTGCTGCTCCACAGATACCTGAATGCAGACTTTAGTCCTGAGTTCCACACCAAGCTAAACAAGCTAAAATCTGCATAGAATTGCCTCTACAGAAGCTTTTTGAAGTAGGCTTGACTTTCCTTCTAGGCCCACCCCTTGGATATTATGGTCCGTCAAGTTATTTTCATTGTGGCTCAAGGTCTATAACCGGATCATTTCTACAAACTTGACTCTCTTAAAACTGACAAATCATGTTTGAAGAAAGCGAATCACAACCACCCTGTTTCTAGACAGTTCTCTAGTGACAATTCTGAAATTCTGGTTTCTTTAAAAACACAGAAATATTATAAGAATTTGTTTTTGTTTTAAACCCAGGTATGGGATGTGTGGCTGTCTCAGATTGTTCACAGCAGCTATGATTTGCCTCGTGCTCTAACAGGGATGTGATTTTGCCAGCTGTAGATAGTTTCTGAGATTATCTGACATTTGGAATTCTGGGAACTTTTCAGAGGGTATATAAATGCTAGGAGGACCCTAAGAGGGTTGTTGGTTGGTTGTTGGCTGGTTGTTGGTGGGTTGTGGATTATTGTTGGTTGCTGTTGGTCACAGTTTGTTAAGTAGTCACGTGCTAAGAAGAAACAACAAGCAGAAATTAGATATTCTGACACCGAAGATCAAAGTTGCCCCAAGGACCTTGATGCCCCTAATCAGCAAGAAGTAGTCTTAACAATAAGATGACTCCCCACAAGCAGCCCTGACTTTATTCATGGATCTCTTTCCTTTCTTCTCCTCTTTTTTTCTCTTCTCTAGTGTTAGGGAGTTGAAAGGGTGGAAGGAAAGGGGTGGAGAAGGGTGGAAGAAAGAAGAACCCACAAAGTAGCAAAAAATGGTTACACAGTTACACCAGTTTCCTAGTTGAGTACACGGTTCTTTGTAAGTCTTAGAATTCCCAAGGGGAGAAAAAGCAAAACTGGGAAGCACCTGCCTTGCTCCTGGAGATGGGGCTGGTTTTCTTCTTTACCGTTTTATCCCGATGTTTGTTACTCTTTGGAACATTAGCATAGGAAAAAGCCTGTTGCCCCCCATGGACCACAGCATGGTCTCCATAGTGATGGACCACAGCATGGTCTCCATAGTGATGGACCACAGCATGGTCTCCATAGTGATGGACCACAGCATGGTCTCCATAGTGATGGACCACAGCATGGTCTCCATAGTGATGGACCACAGCATGGTCTCCATAGTGATGGACCACAGCATGGTCTCCATAGTGATGGACCACAGCATAGTCTCCATAGTGATGGACCACAGCATGGTCTCCATAGTGATGGCAGATTTTGCTGTCCTCCCATAGGCAGTTGGGGAAGCATAGGTTTAGATTCCCGTAGACTTGAAGAACAACCATCATCTTCTGAAATCTAGATTTTAGTTGTAATCGGTCACAAACATAAATGTAGGCCTAGTAAGATGGCTCATCAGGTAAAGGCACTTGCTGCCAACCCTGGCCACTGAGCTCAATCCTTGGTACCTACGTGGTAGGAGGCAGCCAACTCCCTTGAGGTGTCCTCACAAACCATGGCATGCGCCTCCTCCAATACATAAACAAATGTAAACAATTCTTTAAAAAATATATATATATATATATATGTGAAAATTCAGTTCCTGATTTTTTTTTTTTTTTGCTTTACCAAATTCTCACAAAATTAAATCTTCCACTTCAGTTTCTACTAATCTTTAAGTTCAGAGAATTTACAGCTCACACTTTTCCCTTCTCAGAAGTAAGAAAATCCTGGGAGCTTCATGGACAATAGCTGATCCTTAAATATCCTAAATGTCTCTTCTTTTCAGCTTTAAACTTCTCTTTCCTATTTATTAATTCATTGAATTCCTGTGCCCTTTTGCCAAGTTTCCTTTGAATCTTCTGTTGGAAATGCTCCTTCCTCCTCTCCCTCCCTATCTTCCTCCTGCTCTTCTCCTCTTTTTCTTCAAATCCAAGTGTTGTATCCCCACACTCCCTTTGTGAGCTTTAGACAATGCATCCAGACAAATGATTTACTTGGGTGTATTCTGTCAAAGGCAAATCACACAGGACGGAAAGTGCGAGGCATTGCTTTCTGGATATAGGTGTTCCCGTTGACCATTTTTTCAGATGTTAGAATCACTTTGTCCGTTGGCTAGTCAGTAGCAGGGTGTTCTGGACACCCTCTTGGCTGTCTCCTTTGGCTCGTAAATCGCTTTATTGCAATATATTTATAGACAGTTAAGATTTTTCCCACTTTTAATTGTTCTGGGGGAAAATAGAAGCTTCCTTTGGGTTTGACTGTATATGATTGTTTATTACTTGAATGCAGAAAAGCTAGGAAACACGATCCAATGGAAATCACACAGCATTGTGAGAGCCCCGTTCGTTTTAATGCATAATTTTCCTATTATAGCCCCGCGTGTGCACCTCTGGAGTTAAGGTCACGCAATGCTTGAATTATAAACCCTTTTTTTTAAAGGTTTATCCGTTCAGGAGCTTTGTTTGCTCAGGACTGAAGCTTGCCTCCTGAGGGTTCCCTGCAATACCACGGCTTTGGTGGGTGGCTGGCTCAGGGGGTGAGTTTTCTTGAACTAAATTAAAATTTTTAAACACTGCATCGCCCTTAAAAAAAAAAAAAAAGATTGCAAGTGTCAAAAGCTTCTGTAGAAATTTCGTCTCAAATAACTTTTTTTTAATGGAAATCCAGTTTTTAATTGCCTTTGGTTTCTAAAAATTCTCTACCATGTGTAGTTAGCGATCAATATCATTTGTCTTAAATATTTACAAACCTAAAGCCAACTGTGTGTATAAGCAAAAAAAGAAGCTACACATTCTATTCAATGGCTGCCTTTGGGAAGTTGTTGCCTGAATCATTTGATGGTATCTGATGCAGCCCGAAGATGGCTTGGGAAGACGGAAAGCCTTCCAAACATCGTGATGTGGAGACTGTGAAATATTTAGAAGGAAAACCATCTATATCTTAAAATTGTATTTTCTGGTTTTTTTCAAAACAAAGTAGATGGTAGAGCATGTAGGGTACAAGCACAAACTGCTAACCTGGTTTCAAAGAAGAAAATATATGGTAATTAAGCAAAATACAGCATTGTCATGTGTCATTTTAAATGAAGTATAATCGAAAATCCTGGCTTTGTTTGCACACAGTTGCCAAACACTTCTCATCAGACCATCACTGGGTAATTTCAGGATGCTTTTCCCTTTTCAGTCACCTGAAAGTGATTCTAAATATCTAACCTTGCACTTCTGAAACGGCATGTCATCCAGTTCATTTTCTTTACACTTTAACCTGAATATGTTATATGAAAATTTAGATTCTATGTGGAAAATTAAGGAAAATGTATTTATGCTAGTGTGTGTGTGTGTGTGTGTGTGTGTGTGTGTGTGTGTGTGTGTGTATCTGTCTGTCTGCCTGCCTGCTTATCTTACACATGACAAGTACAGATGCCTGCAAAGATCAGAAGACAGCCTTGAATCACCTAGAGCTGGAGTCACAGGTCGTTGGGAGCTACCTGACGTGGGTGCTAGGTACTGATGCTAGGTCCTCCACAGGCGCAACCCAGTGTCCTTAACCACTCATCTTCCGCTCCAGCTCTGTGAAATCTAGAATCTAGAAACATGTCCCACCTACAGTGCCAGAGACGAATGCATTTTTCTTTTCTGTATATCTGTTTCAATGGGAAATGGAAATCCCCCAAATCTTTTTCTCTGTCCTTTCTATGTTTTATCCATCCTGGTACAGTCTGTACTCCGAAATAAATTTGCTAAGTGGGTAACTTACCATACTGCCCACATGGGAAGAACTAAGGGACTGGTAAAGACTAGTAAAGAACTAGGGGACTAGTAACTAGTCAGAAATTGAGGTCTCCACCTTTCTACCTTCTTTGCTTCATTAACTAAAACCAAACCAGCAAAGTAACAAAACCAAACCAGCAAAGAAGCGAAAGGTTTGCACCTAGCCCAGGGGTGAAGGCTGGAGCCTGCGGTTAAGCTGCTTGTTTCTGTTAAGGTTAGTGTTGTAGCTGACAAAGGCTACAGAGAGAGCAAGGAAAAGGCTGTCCTCAAAGTTTCCTGTTGCCAGAGAGACTGAGATGTTGTGCAAATTCCTGTGAGAAGGCCTCAGATATCAGCTTCTGACAATCCTCTAAATGTGTATGTGTATGAAAGAGATAGATAGATAGATAGATAGATACATAGATAGATGATAGATGGATTATAGATAGATATTGATAGGTGATAGTTAAATAGATGTGATAGATGATAGAGATAGGTGATAGATAAATATATGATTGATAGATAGACATACAGAAGACAGACAGACAGATAGATAGATGTAAATATCTCCAAACCAAGCTAAAATTTGCCTAAGCACATGAATCACATACTAAAGTAGAATTGAGGAAATAAACATATTATTTCCTATATTTAAAATTTTTGACCATCTCTGTCTGACCTTTTTTTTTGTTTCCTGGACAATTGACCTAGCACCCTGTCCCTTTAACAAAGCAATGCTTAATTCTCTAAAAAAATTTCTATTTAGAATTACTATTTTATAGTATATATACTATATATTATAAATATATTATAAATATAATATAAAGAAAACATGAATTTCAATATTAGTATATAATAGAATATAAAAACAAAGTTGAGAACACGAGAAGAGGAGGGGAATCATTTGTAAAGTCGCTGCTTATAGGCTTGTCCTTCAGCCTGAGGCTGCAGGTAGCAGACTGTGTCCTCTGTTCACCCCACCCCACCTCACCTCCATCCCTCCAACCCCATAAGCAGCAGCAGCAGCAGCAGCAGCAGCAGAATGTTCCTGGGAATGTTTTAGCCCCAGCTCAGTGGAGCACTTGCAGAGTAGCATCTCGGAGGCAAGTGTCTGTGAGGAATGCCTGTCTGTCTCCTGCATTCTCGTGCAGGTCAGACATGGGTTCACAGCACCTAGAAAGAAATCTCAGTGATGAAGGTATGTAGTCATCCCCTGTGGGAGTCATCATGTCCAACTTCTCTTCTGGGGGAAAATAAAGATATCTATCTTGTCCAATCCCCTAAGCCTGCACACATACATACATACACCACAAACACACACACACCACACACACACACACACACACACACACTTCCTCAATCACTACTGACTTAGTTTTATTCCATGTAGAATTAACGCTGTCTAGTGTGGATGCTTTGGTCCCCGAATACTCCCTCATTCTTGGGTTCCTATGGAAAATAAAATCACTTAATTGTCCTGGCTAGTAGAGCTGGGTATTCTCAATCCTGGCTGAGATACTGAAGGAAGAAGATCGGGTCCCCTTTGAGACCCATGTTCCATACACGGGCTCAGCAATGGCCAGGAACCAGGCTGCAGGCAAGCATATCTCTAAAATGCGCCTTTCCTTATTTCAGATAGACTGGCTGCAGAAATGATCCTGGGATTGCCTCAGACCAAGCAGAGTCTCTCCTTGTTCTGCAGTGGACTAGAAGCTCATTCTGCTTTGGTTTTATTGGCTTGGGCACAGCTGGATGCATAAGATTTCTCATAGTCTTTGCAGAGAACACTGCTTTTAAATGATTGCCTCCCTCTCTAACCCACTTCTCCAATTCCTTCTTCCTTTTCTTCCTTTTTCCTTCCATCTTTTCCTAGAAAGCCCCTCATGCTTGTAAATAGTCTCTGGTGGTAAGGGTGAAACTTAGAGTTCAGCAAATCCTTCTTCTTTTTTTAAAATTTTGTTTTTAAAATTTAAAAAAATGCATGCTCCCAGCCTCTACCCCAGTTGCCCAGGGATGGGAGCACCCTAAAGCCCTTACCCCCACCCTGGGGCTCGTGTCTGTAGCTCCTTCCATTCCCTTCTGCTCTCAGGGTCTAGCAATAGAGAGGGCTTGATCTTGATACTTTTAGAGCTTGACACGGTGGCAAAGCCAAATATTCAAATTCAACTTGATCGTTTAGTTTACGGGTAGACCGAGTATGTGGCATGTGTGAGTTCTGTAAGAGGCTGTGATGAGGAATAGTAACAGGTTGGTGTAATGAGGAAACCAGGAGGAGAAATAACTGGGTGCGCCGCAGCTGTCGTCAAGAGCCTCCCCAGTTCTGACTTCAGGAAGGAACAGCCATCTATACAGTCCTATGTTAATATCCTGTTGCTTCAAAGGATGAAAGACCACGAGGAAAGTCCCCTGCTTTAAAAAAAAAAGCATGTTGTTTGCTTTGGAATATTAATGTCAACAAATATTGAGCTCTGGAGAAATTTTTTATCAAAATGAGAGAGAGAAAAAATACCTAATCTTGCTTTGTTTTCTGGTTTTAATCATCTTTGTGACCCAGCAGTGGGGGCTCGCAACTGGTCTGTATTTGTTCATTCATAGAAGAGTCCAGTCGGGCCAAATACAGAGTGTCAGTGCCTTCTGCCTACCGTAGTCAAGCACCAGGCCGAGTTCAACATAGAATTTCTAGCACGACTCTCTCACTTTGGGTGAGTTTTACATGCTGATCTTTAAGATAAAAAAGGGGGGGGATCAGATTTCAAAACTAAAATTAGGAAAACAGGTGGGATGTGAAAAGATCTTGGACACTGGGTTTTCTGGGGCTTGAGGCCAGTTTCCACACATTTTTCTTATTTCTAATCTCTAAAAAATATTTGTGTGTGCGCGCGTGCGTGTGCGTGTTTGGGGGAGAATTTAAGATGAGCGTCTTCCTCTATCAGTCTCTATTGTTGACATATTGAATGTCTTCCTCTCTCAGTGAACCCAGACCTCACTGGCCTGCTTGGCCATCATTCATTGATCTATCTACTTGGCTGAGCTTGGTACTATGCCTCTTGGGTCCCTGGTAGGATTCTTTCTATCTTAGAGAGGGATAGAGGCACATTTAAAAGGGTTTGCTTCTCAAGGATTGCTGCTTAAGGAACGTAAATGCAATCAAAAGGAAAGCAGTAGGAGAGACCAGCCATACCCCTACCCGCTTCCCACTCCCATGCCCCACTAGATGTCCCTGTGTTCCCCCACCAAGGTGAGGTTACAAATGGGTCTTCTCCATTTTAAGTGGGGACTGCAGGGCCATTTCCCAGGTCATCTTAGATGAAGCGTGCCCTAGCCCTCCTCTTTAGGAAACCCGATGCTCATATCCATTTGAGATCAACCATTCAGGTCTGTCCTGAAGAAACTTGACTGTCAATAATGGCACCAAGTGATACTTCCTTTCGGGGATAGACATTTGAAATCAATTGGTTCCTTCATGTTTATTATTTTTTATGGGAATTTTGCAAACAGCAGCATTGTTTAATTATGGCTATTATAGAATCTAAGCCTTGTGGTAGATCAAGAACTGATTTGGCTCAAAATCACCTTGGAAGAAAGTGGAACCAAGCTCCTTCCGGGCATGAACATATTTGTGTGGAGAGTGGGAGTACCTGCCTGGAGAGCCAGAGGTTGGTGGTATCTTCTTTTATCTTTATTTATTTATTTATTTAATTTAAGACAGGGTCTCTCACTTAACCTGGAGTTTGCCAGTTCACTTAAGGTGGCTGACTAGTAAGCTTCAGGGAGCCATCTGTCTGTCTCTGTCTCCCCTGCTTTGGGATTGCATGCGTGGTGGTCAGTGCTTAACCAAGCATTTTATCAACCTAGCCCCCAACCATCTCTCTACCCCTTCCAGACATCCTTTTCCTTAGCCCTGAACCATATGCACTCTCCTAAGTGGCAGCTATCTAGAGCCAAGCCCAGTTGGTTTTTTGTTTGCTTGTTTGATTGATTGGTTGGGTTTTGTTTGTTTGTTTGTTTGTTTAACAGACTCTGTGAGCCAAGAATGGTTTCTACATTTTACATGGTTTCCTAAGTACCTGTAGAATAGGTAATTTTAGCTCTTGCTCACAAAGCTCAACGTGTTTGCCTCCTGGGCCTTTGAGACTATTTACTGCTCCCACCTTACACAGCTACTCCTTCTTCATTCCTGATCCATCCTTCCTCCCTACTCTGCCCCGAGCTCCTCCCCCCACCCAACGCACATTAGCCTTTTGACCCTCTAATGAAGGGACCAACCTCTCCTTCCCCTTTCCAGACCCTTTCCGCACAAACCCTCGGTAGGAATTTGGTTAACACTACTTGAGCATCCTGATTGCTTACCCAGACAAACCCAAATATGTCAGCTATGCCCGGAATCCTGACTTCATTTGAGGCTCAGGTTAGACACAGCAATGGGGTGTGGAGGCTGCTCTAAACCACGGTGTCTGGTTTCCATCGTGAAATTGTTTTCAGGACGCCAGAGACAAAAGCTTGTTCTTGGACACTCAGAATCAAAAGCCTGGTGATCACCTTTCATTTCCTTCTTCCTCTGGTTTCCATTGGGTTCCTTTTTAATCATGTTTGCTTCTGTGACATTTGTCTAGAAATGGTTCTGTTTCGAGTAGCTTGGAAGTGTTGGGAGCGACCGCGTCTGTCCCTGGAAGGTGCTTCCTGAGATGAGGTGTTCGTGAATGCTCTTCAGCTTAAATCACGGATTCCTTTTTTTTTTTTTTTAAAGTTTCATTTTCGATGTTTTTAGTTACAGCAGCATTCAGTCAAGGTTTAAAGTCGAGTAGGTCTTTTTAGGAAGTAAAACAGAGACAGGAGTTACTTCTTTCATGTCCAAGCAAACTGAGTCCGCAAAGCTAAATGTAAAACGGTGGAGGATGGACTTCTCTCTCAGTCTACACTGGTTGAGGGTTTGGAAACAGTTACAATGACTAACATTGGTGTATCCTGTGATCTACTGGGGACCAGTATTTTTCCTGCCCTTTGTGTCAAGATCAGACCACACCTGGCAGATCTTGATTTACCCAGATGTTTTCTAGGTCTCTTTACTGTTTAGTTGTATCCAATATGTTTGTCAGCACTCAACTCAACTTAGGACCTCCTAGGCTAGCGTTTGTTTTCCTCTTTTAAACATGATGTCCGTTTACGGCTCCTCTGGTCCAAAGAATGATAACAAGTAACCAAATTCAAGAAAACCAGAGGAAAAGGAGGGGCACTTAAAATTCCAGGGCTGGGGAAATGACTCAGTTTGTAAAGATGCTTGCTGTTAAAGCATGAGGACCCAAGTTTGAATCCTGACACCCACCTAAGGGGCCAGATGTGCACTCCTGTTGAGAGTGGAGACTAGAAAATCATGGGCTTGCCGGCTGCCAGGTTAGCTTCAGGTTCAGTAAGAAACCCTCCCTGAAAGAAATAAGGAAGAAAATGTTAGAGTGGATTATCCAAAGTTCTCTTCCGGTTTCTGTATCTTTATCCCTTTTATCCCCTGACATGTGTATATATACCATAACATACATACACACACACACACATACACCACACACACACACACACACACACACACACACACACACACACACACATCCTGTCTCTGCCTCTGTCTGTATGTCTCTTTGTCTCTGTCTGTATGTCTGTCTCTCTTTCTCATACACACACACACACACACACACACACACACAAATACATACACAATCTCTGCCTGTCTGTATGTCTTTCTGTCTGTCTGTCTCTTTGTCTCTGGGTATGTCTCTGTCTCTTTCACACACACAAACACACACACACACACACACACACACACAAACAAACACACTATTGCCCAGAGACACCAGAGAAAACATTTCAAAGTATCTATGATTCTTGTTTGCTAGTTTTTTTTTTTTTTTACATATAATTCTTTACATACCGACCAAATTAAGCCATGTTAAGACTATACTAGCCTGTTTAGTTATGGCATGAAATATTTTTCTAACCTGCCTGAAAGAACTGGAGTGAATGACCACACTTTAAAATTTTTATGTATGTAAGTTTGAGCCTACATGTGTTAATGTACACCACATGCAGGCAGTATCCACGGATTCCAGAAAAGGGTCTCAGAGCATTGGGAACTGGAGTTAGAGATGGTTGTGAGTCACTCTGTTGGGCCTAGAGACCCAATTTGAGTAGTCTGTGAGAAAAGTAAGCACGTTGAACTGCTATGTTACCTCTCTAGTCCTGACTGACTGCATTTTTAATAATAAAATTGATGACAAATACTCTATTTCAATATTGATAACAAAATACATAATAATGTACGCCATTCGTTCTCTTAGGGCTGGCCATGTAACTTACACTATTTTATCCATTTACTATAGTAAATAGTGTTTTGATGCATGCTGGGATTTTGTTTTCCTTGGGTTAAATCCCTTTTCAAGTTCTTCTGAAGTCGGAATCAATTCATATTATTTATTAGCTCTCTATAAGCGCGCATCGCACTGACTTTCAATATTCTTTTATTTTTAATCTTTGTCAATCTGATTAAAGAACATCTTGGCGTTTTAATTATATTTAATTTTATGGATTTATCAACCAATTGGATTCCCTCCGAGAGCCATCCATCCGTGTCCTCCTTCTTACCTATTTTTTTATTGCAGTGTTTATTGTTTTCCTATTGACTTGCATGTTCTCTATGGCCATCAGATGGTGATATTTGTAAATTAATTTTCCAAGGAGAGTAAAGGTGGAAGCAGTTGGAATTCATGGTTTTGGAGGTGGAGAAACTTAGAGTTATCCTAGAGAAAGATTTCAAGAAATGATAGAAGTTCTTCCTGGAATCATTTCCCTTTTTTGGGGGGGGGGGAGATTTGGTAACCCGTCCTGAACTGCGCCCCCTCCCCGCCAAGGGCTGTAGCAGCAGTTTATAGTGGGGAGTTTACATCCTGTAGCTATCAAATCATGTTCATTGAAAACTAGCAGCTCCTACTTTTGTCAAGTTTGCAGCCTCCAGACATCACTTGAGGTAAATTTCTCTCTTATGATCCTATTTCTTATGCCTTCCCAGATTAAATAAGTAAAACATTACTTTAAAATAGAATATTTTGAATTGTAAAACCTGCCAAACAGATTTTTAAAATCTCTTCTTTCATTGCAATGTACTAATTTTGTGTGTGGGGGGGTATTTGTTTGCATGTATACCAGTGTACCACATGCATGCCTAGTACCTGTGGAGGCCAGAAGAGGACATCAAATTCCCTGATACAGGTTGTAGCTGCCATGTGAGTGTTGGGAATCTGACCCAGGTCCTTTGTAAGGGCAGCGGGTGCTCTTAAGCATGGAATTGTCCCTCCAGCCCCTGCTGCATGTTCTTTTAAGGTAGTAGCAGTTTATATTGCTTTAAACTGACTCATTCTTTACTTTGCAAAGAAACCAAGTCTCGGTTCCCTACTTCCTGTTCCCTTCCCTTCCCTCTCCCCAAAGTCATTTTCCTCTGAGTCTGTCATATGGTTATTACTCCCAGATGTTTATCCTATCAGTCTTTGCTCTGTGGTTTTAAATATAATGTTGCCATCCCTTCAGGTAATTTGCTTCTATTAACTTAATATCACTTTCAAGATAGCTTCGTGTTTTAAAACATTGAAGTATACACTCAGAAATTCTTCGTTTTGAGATTCTTTGTTTGAGATTCACCAGGGCCTTCTGTATTACTGTGTGGTTAGAGCGATATATGGGAGCCTGGTGGGCTGAGCCTAGGGTACCCAATTAAATGTTTCCCCAAATCTATCAATGGTTCCAAGGTGAGCAGTAGGGCCCTGTGAGCCTCTCTTCCTTGGCTGATTACTGATAAGACTGTTCTTGTGTGAACCCGGTCAAGGTAACTACAGTAGATGTGAGTTAATGATTACAATAGTTGTTTGTCTTTCCTCTTCTTGGCCACTGTCATAAAGGTGATATGGCTTGGGTTTGGGTGATGGACCGGCAGAGTTGTCCAGAGTGTGGGAGCATTTGGTGAAGAGCAAACACAAGTACTTGAAGATAAGTATATAGCAATGACTTTCTTAAGGTACAAGGAAATCCTTAAGGACCGGTTTCTCTCAATGTTGCCCACTCTACATCTGAGTTGCAGCAGAGGCCACGATTCAGGAGTTTCCTAGCAATGTAATAAATGGGGGGACCATCGGGAGAAAACTTCTGTGGAATAGATGTCACTGGTGTTGGGTTTAGAGTGAGAGGTAGGGCTGAGATGGAAGAGTACTCTGAGAACATGGGAAACAGCCTGAGCCAGACATGGGGTGAAAATCAACGGAGCAAAGCCACACAAAATACAAGTTGTTCAGGAAAGAATAAAATCTATACTAGGGGCAGATCATGGAGGCCATGAATGTCCAGCTAAAATATTTGGTTTCTGCTCAGCATAGTAATTGAAATGTTTAGAGGAAAGTGATAGGCTGAGCTTTGTGTTTTAAGTAGAATCAATATGGCAGAAGTACAAAGAACACTTCCTTTTATTTGATATATATATATATATATATGTCTTAGTCAGGGTTTCTATTCCTGCACAAACATCATAAACATCATGACCAAGAAGCAGTTGGGGAGGAAAGGGTTTATTCAGCTTACATTTCCACACTGCAGTTTATCACCAAAGAAAGTCAGGACTGGAACTCAAGCAGGTCAGGAAGCAGGAGCTGATGCAGAAGCCACGAAGGGATGTTCTTTACTGGCGTGCTCCCCTGGCTTACTCAGCCTGCTTTCTTATAGAACCCAAGACTGCCAGCCCAGAGATGGTCACACCCACAAGGGGCCTTTCCCCCTTGATCACTAATTGAGAAAATACCCCACAGCTGGATTTCATGGAGGTACTTCCTCAACTGAAGCTCCTTTCTCTGTGATAACCCCAGCCTGTGTCAAGTTGACACATAAAACCAGCCAGTTATATATATATAGTCTTCTAGAAACTGAGGACTGTAGTAGATCTGAAGATCAGATGGTGATGTTCTCTTCCACTTGAAACTTATTGCCCAGTACATAAGAAATAGATGCTAAGATTTGACTCATGATTAACTGCTATGTTGGCCCAATGAGGATTTCAAAGAAATGCTTAACATAATAATGGGGAACATTTTAAAAAGAGTGGCACCAAGCTTACAATGGAAAGAAAAACAGCAAGGAGGGTGATGTGGGTACCATGATTTAAGACTACGGCCATGTGATGGTTCATCTTCACTGTCAGCCTGAGATTCAGAATTACTTGTAATGTCTATGAAAGTGTTTCCAAAGAGGTTCAACTAGGGTGGAAAAGGACACCCTAACATTGATGGTACTCTCCCAGTGGTTGCAGGCCCAGAAGGAATAGAAGTAGAAAATCTGATGGGTACCAGTATTCCTGTTTCTCTGCTTCCTGATGCTCCCAGATGTGGGAAGGTGCCCTCCCACTGCCCAGATGCAAACTATACCCACTGCCCGTCTTTCTCTTATATAGTGGGTTGTAGATGTACACCGTGAGTCCAAATATATAGTGAGTTGCTCCTTGACAGGCATTGGTCATAGCAATGAAGAAAGTGGCCCATACAACCACCATCAGAAGCTGGGTATCAGTAGTTCCTGCATGAAGTGAGGTGCCAGTCTGAGATTCTCAACAAGATACAGAAAAAGATGGGGGAGGGAGCCAGAAACAAAGCAGTACAAAAGGCAGGAGCCAGAAACAAAGCAGTACAAAAGGCAGAAGCGATGTGGTAGGAAAAGGTACAGTTCAGAAAGACCATCTGTGTGTGTGTGGGGGGGTTTAGAAAGCAATTATTGGGAATGTATTGCTATTACCATAGACAGTGGCAACAGAACGTAGAAATTTGATTGGAGAGCTCCTGGGAGACATCATACACTGGGCTACCAGAGAAACATTCCTAGGAGGAAGAGGAAGGTACCACAGATGACCCTCAGGCACAGGTAATGAAATGCATCATTTAGTGAGGTAATGACCACAGCGCGTGAATAGACAGTGGGGTCAGAAAAGACGTTGGATTCAGTTAAAATGAATTTGAAGCTCTTGGGAGATATTTACGAAGATATATCCAATAAAGAGAGATAAATTTGGATATCAGTCAAGATATCTGGAATCAGATGAGCGTCAAGCCATCATCAATGTATTAGCTGTAATTGAAGACTAGCAGAGTAGATGCTATCACCCAGGAAGTGTGGATGGGATCAGAATGGAAGAGGACCCTGGCCAAGAGCCAGCATGAGCAAGCAATTAAGGACTGGCAGGCCAAAGAGAGCACAGAATGTAACCGGGGAAACGGGATGGATGAGAGAGAGAATCATACAGAAGGGAATCCGATGTTTCAAGAATTGTAGATTCTTACATTGGCTGTGGTGGGTCAAGTAGGCTAAAGACTGAACATTGTCCGTTGGATTTAATGGCCAAGCAGCATTTTGTGCTCTTATTGGAGGCTATTGGAGGCCATGATCCAGTCCATGGGATGTGCTGACCCAGAAGAGCAGAGTGGAGGCAGAAATAACTCAGATGATTAATGATCAGGCCCGTAACGTTGACAGAAGGAGGGACACAGAGTGGGGAAGAGTTACTTATGTGTGGTGAAGGGAGATAATGAGCTGCGTTACTTGAAGTAGGGGTGTCCTGACTGACACCTCCGCTTGCACAGCTGTGGTGCTCCCAGGGGAACCTGGGCAGGAGCTTCTCTGGGATATTACAGAGAAATGGAACTGGGCACTCATGCCCATACTGGACACTCATGCCCTTGGATCACTAGAATGCTAACAGCTAACTAAACAGGTCTTCAGTCATTTCTATAGGTCTCCCATCATTGCTCCCACCATATGGGAGGGCCTATCCCTGCCAATCTCTCTTTCTGAATTTGCGAACATTTGCCCCCTGTGATAGGTATAAAAGGTATCCAGGTGTTGTTTTAAAACTCCCTTCATTAGTAGGAAGATAATGTCTTTACTTGTATTGTAGTAAGCTTCAGCTGTCAACTTGATAGAAACTTACTCATGTGGGCTACCTATAAGGCAGGTAGCCCAGTAAGACAGAAGCAGCATGCTGGTGACAAGTGTTTTTACAGGGCCTCTGCTTCAGTTCTTGCTTCTGCCTTGCGTTTCTGCCTGACTTCCTTCAGGACGGACTGTGAGCTGTAGGATGAAATAAAGCCTTGCCTCACTGGGCTCTTTGTTTGTGGTGTTTATCACAGCAGTAGAGAGCAAACTAGGCCAGTGTGCCTCCCAACATTCAAATTCTTCATCTTCTTGAATTGCCCATTCAATCCTTTGTCCAAATTTCCCCCTGCTGGAGTTCCGTCATTTTTCACCTTGTGTGGTTTGTTCATGACATCATCCTCATGGCCAATTGGTTTAGTTTTAGACTTTGCAAATAGCTTTCGCTTTTTCAGCTATATGATTCCTGTCCCCTTTCCCTGATGTCACATTCTTCCTTTCCTCTTTTCTTCCCTTAGGTCGCACTTCTAACTCTTGTTCTATAATTCCTAGTCCCCGTTGGAGTTGCTATGGAATACGGTATGACATAGGGAGCTCACATGGCTTCCGCCGCCTCCTCTTCTTTTCTTTTCTTCTTTCTTTCTTTCTTTCTTTCTTTCTTTCTTTCTTTCTTTCTTTCTTTCTTTCTTTCTTTCTTTCTTTCTTTCTTTCTTCTCCTCCTCCCCCTCCTCCTCCTCCTCCACTGAACCAGGCTATTTAGGAAGCAACATATCTCTTTCCCTGGTTGTTTTCTCTATTCTGGTATTAGACCACACCAACTACAGTTCTAGACCATATACTTATGTATGTTGTATCTTGGTATGTATAGAATAATGCTCACATTTATATTAAATATGTATTTTGATCAAAATATGAGTCTAATTGTGTTGATGCCTTTAAAAACCATTGTTACAATTTTAATTGAAACTGAGGTAATTTTCAGACTAATTAGAGACAGTTGATACCTTGGTGGTATTAAATTATTACATCTATAGATAGAATATATCTCTTATTCAGATCTGCCTGAAACTCTTTAATATAATTGAATAATGTCCACATTTCATTAGGACCTAGTCTTTTTTTTTTTTTTTTTTTGGTAAGGTTTGTTATTTGATATTCTTTAGTTTTTGAGTGCCATGGTGAAAGACATCTTGTTTTCTGGTCTACTTTCTTATTGGTCATTGTCAATAGAGAAATGCCCTTGATTTTTCTGAGTTGATCTTATAACTGACAAAAGTGCTGAATGCCTGTTTACATTACCTGCATTCATTTGTCTGCTATTCTAGGTGGTTCTGTGCTCTAGGGAACCATGCCGTCTGCTGTAGATGGCAGTCTGTCCCTTCTACCATCACCGTGCTCGTAGCTCACCTGTTTCCTTGAAGACACTGGTCTCAGAGAAAGAGACACAGAGAACACATGCACGATTCATGTTAGCATCCCCTTGGAACTCAAAGGTTCCAAAGGTTATACCAAACCTTAATCCCAAGACCTAGTCAACATGACCTTGTTAAGATATAGAGACTTTCCTGGTGTATTTAAATTGGAGATCTTGAGATCATCCTGGATTCTGGGTAGACCAGTAGCCTCTAAATTCAGTGACTGAGACATTCAGAAAGGCCATGTGAACATGAAGATAGAGACCAGGGTGCTGTGGATCAAGCCACAGGATTTAGTATTATGCAAGCCAACAGAAGCAAGGCAGGGGTGTGAAACATTTCCCAAAGCCCCCCAATCCCCCAAAGAGCTGATACTATACCTTGATTGAAGGCCAAACTTCTGGACTCCAGGACTATGTGAAAGTAAAATGAGTCTTTTTTTTTTTTAAACCACCAAGACTATGTTGTATATTATGGGGGCTGTCTTCGACTTCTTCTGTTCCTATTCTGAGTTCCTGACTCAGATGTTCAGACCACCCCTCTCTGCCATTCCTTGTATGAAGTGTGTGACGGAGGTCATAAGCGTTCGTAGGCTGGACTTCATTCTGTAGAATATTGGTACACATATATTCTGCAGACGCTGGTATGGCGTATCATATCATTCATCACTAAGTATTTCTCATTTCCATTATGACTCTTTTTCAAGTGTGAAGTATCGAAAATGCTTTTGTTCCTAAGAATAACGTTCTTCATTCATTGTTATTATTGTCTGGCCTTTCTTTAAAAATTACTGATTGCTTATGGCTCAGGAATAGACTCCAGTTTCATCCATAGACGTGTGGGTTGCCAGTGTTCCCAACACTGTTTATTGACAAGTTTCTCCTTTGGCTCTAGCTAGACCATATCATGACTGTCATATATCTAGAGCTTTCTATTCCTAACTTGGTTTATTTGGCTAATCTTTTTTCTAACCTAAGTCTTCATTGGTAAAGCTCTATAAAAAATATCTGTTAAGGCAAGCTCTATCTCCTAATTCTGTTTAAATTGTTAATTTCACTAATAAATCTCCATAGGGTGAGATATTTTTTTCCATTGAGGCTACATACAATCTATAGATGGATTGAGCAGTAACAGATATTTCGTCACTGTTGGACCTTCCCATCGCTGAATGTAGCATAGCTTTCTATTTATTTAGGTCTTTTCATCTATTTCAACAAATGTCTGCAGGCATTAGTGGATGAATTGTGCTTTTGTTCATTTTCTGATATTCTCATTTTACTCTAAGTCACAGACTTACCTATAAAACTCCCAGAGATCCCCCTGCTTCAGCTTTTTGAGGCTGCAGCTATGTGCACCACCACATCTGGCTTATTTTCTCTTCCACTGGTTACATTTTGAGTTTTAATTTTGCTCGAGTAATAACTTTTGGCTGAACTATATGGAACTACAACGGTTTCCTGTGCTTTGCTCTAACGTCGCTTTGTGTCACTCTCCTTTGGACTCTAATAATTTCTATTTTGAGTTTCTTTTCCTTTTTTTTTTTCAATCTTCATGACTATTTTGCTGTTGTTTTAGGTTTCGTTCTTGGTTTTCCTCTTCAGCAATCATTAAGCCTTTTAGTCTTGTCTTGTAGCATCTATGTCTTCCAATGCGTTGCTGATCGCGGGCAGCAGCAGCGGCTCAACTTCTTCAGCTCCTGAGTTTTCAATGGGAGGCTTTCCGTATTTCACCATTGGTGGGAGGGCTGCCGTAGGTAAACACCTTTTACCAACCCAAGGATGCTTAATAAATGTTGAATTAATTTCTATTTTAATCTACTGAGTAAATCATACCACTGTTTTCCATCAGTATGAATTTCACATAACTCCCTTACTATGGTCAGAGAAAGCATGTATCTGAGAGAGTGCATTGTCCTTGATCATGGTATATTTTATTATTTTTCTACATGGGTTGGCTTGGTTCACTGGTACTTTCTCTAGAATATTACAACTTTCTTTCCAGTGACGGTTTTCTGTTATCTTTACTTTGTCATGATGCCCTTATTATGGTATGGCATCAACTTTTTCATGACATCCATTGAAATCTGTTTCCTTTTCCTATATTTTAGGATAGTTGATATGATATTAAATTATTTGTTTTCTGGTTATTTGGTAAAACTCATCAGATAAGGCACCGAAGGCTTCAATTTGCCTTATGAGAAGACTTTATTATTATTATTATTATTGTTGTTGTTATTAATTATTACTGTGGCAACTGTTAATTTTATCATGTTTGTGTGATCATTTAGCGTTTTGTTTTGTTTTGTTTTGAGGGTCTTTTGTGGTAAATTACAGTTGGGGGAGTACTTGGTATAGTTATACCTATGTTTTCAAATTTAGTGTTCTGTGACACTACTCCTGGAGAGATAGATGCTCACAAACTTCTTGCCCCAGATAGGAAACATTATCAGACCAAAGTGAGGGTCCCACCTATGCCCACTTGGTGAGCCAGTGACAACCAAGGTGTAAGTTCCTCACAGAAGAAATGACTCAAAGACATTCCACACAACAGGCCCATGTAACATGTGACAGGTTACAATACCTGGAAATTTGGAGAGATGCAAGGAACAACCTAAGTTCCATGTGAGACTCTGGGGTGTGAGAGAGTGTGGATTTCTACCAAGGAAAGCAGCAGCCACCAAGCAGAACTGGCCCTAGAAAGTAGGCACATAAGCTGTAAATGGTGGGACCAGAAAGCTTAGGGCTCTCAAGTCTGTCAGAACTTATACACAGTACCACTTTCCCTGGCCTGGTGCCACCGGATTTGTTTTTTGCCTTGTTGGGTCTGAGCCTTGCTTTAATCCAATCTTGGTCTACTTTGGGATGGGAAAGTTGGTTCTATATCATTATATATGTTACATGTGTAATTTTCTTCTTGATTTGCTTGGCTGAGCTAAGAGGATGCCTGGAGTCTGTTCAAGGAGTCTCAAACAGTGATGATGCTTAAGAGGAGGGAACTTTTGTAATTGAAATAATGCATTTCCGGCTAGCCATGAGCCTTTGGGGCCAGGGATGCAGTGGTAGGGTTTGAATCTGAGACTTCCTCCACAGGCTGGTGCCATCCTCCACAGGCTGGTGCCATCCTCCACAGGCTGGTGCTTGTTTCTCAGAGGCTGGCAGCATGTGGGGAGGCCATAGAACCCTTTGCAGTTGGAGCCCAGATGGTCTAAGTGGATGGCTAGAGGGCTGGCACTTGCAGCTTATGTGGGCTCTGCTCCTAGCCTGGGTTTACCACTTCCTGGTCCTTGCCATGTAAACAGAGCTGACACAAGTTGTACTGTCACAGAAGAGGACACTTCTGCAACCGTACCCTCCCTGCTATGGTGGATTGAAACACTGAATTTGGGGGCCAAAATAGATCTTTTCCTCTTTAAGTTATTATGCCAGGTGTTATTGTCATAGGAAGGCAAACATAATGGATGCCCTGCCTGATGCTCATGAATAAGTTTTTTTGGATGTTTCTTCCAGTTCACCAATATTTTTTTTCTGTCTTCAACCTCCTCTTTATCCTGCTTTTGGAGTATTTATATTTCAGTGTCAAAGTTATATTTCTCTGATTTAAAAATACTGTGTTTATTTTACTTTGCATTGCTTGTTCATGTTTCATAGTGAATTATTCTTTTCTTATATTTTATAGCATTTCCTATATGTCTTTAATCATTTTATATCAATACCTGTCCAGTCACTATCAGACACTAATCAGAATCTGATTCTTTTTAGCACTTTTACAAGTTCTTAATTTTCTGTTTGATGAGATTTGTGAATTTTTCTTTAGAGCAGATTATATTTCTTGTCAAACTTTATAAATTTTGATTGTTTAAATTTTTTGGGTGTCTGTGTGCGGCGTGGGTATCTGTGGACTAGATTGGAGCTTGTCCGTCTAGACGGATGTTGTAGCACATTCGTTTCTATGATTTGAACTTCCTATACAACTGCAATTTGTTTTCATGTCCAAATCCCAGGTATAGATAAATTTTATTATCTTCCTATTTGAGGATGGTAAAATTTCATTATAGTCTGGTTGTCACCAAGGATGAGCTGTCTGAGGTCCACAAATTACATGAGGGTTATTTTAACTCCATAGCATGAAGGGCCTTCAAAACTTATTTTCTGTCTCTACCTGACCATTAAAATCCAACTCACCAGAGTTCCAACTTTGAGGCACTTTCTCTGTCCCTGCTACACTGCCCACAATGCCAACTCGTGTAATTAACTCCGTAGTCTCCAGTGTGTCTTATTTTTCCTCATAACCTTTTCTCTTTGTTTGAGCAGTTACAGATTTTAGAAACACACTTAAGTTTAATCCAGATTTTCTCAGTTTGTCCCAGTGGAGTGACTTCAGTTGGAACAGTGTCACATGCTCACATCCTGGGGGGAGTGGGGAGTGGGGAGTGAGGAGTGGGTATGGCTGTAGGATGAAGAGAAAGGCCAAGGTGAGCCTGGATATAGTCATGCAATGTTGAGAATTTTTTCTCTCTCTAATATCTTCTAAGATCTTATCAGGTCCATCTAGGAGGGCTACAGCTTGTACACATGCCACACAAGCCTACAGCTGTTATTCATCTGTGTCCAAAGAATGGCATATGGTGCAAGAAATAAGTCATAGAGGCTGTTATATTTGGATTAGCCACGTATCACCCATTATGTTAAGCAAATACAACAGTGACCGGAGGAGTCCCACAAACTTGTTAGTATTTGACACTACTCCAAGGCAAGAGCTGGATCAAGAAGGGGAAACTGGGTAACAAATGATCATCATTAGATACAGGCTCAAGTTCCTGTCTTCCTTTATTAATGTTGAAGAACACAGGAAGTTTGTAGGAATGGGCTGTGTGTCCATTTAGAGACTTACAGGAGCAAACATGCACAGACTTTGAGTTTTGAAGGTCATGTATATTTAACTCTGAGACTGAGCCAAAGCTAATGTGAAGACCATAGTCATAGGACTCGCATTTCGGGTGGCCTGATCTTTTATACTGTCAGGGTCTTGAAGCTTCTCCAGAATTCCTTTAGGAAAAAGATCCTCATTTATAGGGTCTAGATTACTGCTGTCCTTTGCCTGTCTTCTACACTATGCTTTGATTACACTTGTCTGCTAGATCCTACTGTATTTCAGTCATTGTCTAGATGAATAACTTATTCCATAGAATTTTATTATTAATAATAATAATTATTATTATTATTCATTTGAAAAAAATCAGGGTTTCAGCAACACTAAAGTGGGCTTAAAAGGCAAAGGGAGCATATATAGTGGGTGCATGGGAAATTTGTTCAAAGTGTTATAGAATTGATTAGTGCCAGTGAAGAAAAACCACACATTAACCCTTTGCAGTTCTTATGCTAGAACTAATACCCATAGGAATGTAGCCCTTTAAAGACTCACTTCTACAACTTAAACATTTCCAGTGCATTCCCCTGGATCTGTCTGAAGGTAACAAGGGCCTCTTAATGTAAATGAACATATAAAATAATGTCTCCCTGGTAATAAGACTGATTTCAAATGACCTTACAAGAATCAGAGCTATAGCACACAACCAACGTACCATCATAGAAGTAATAGAGATGAGCCCCTGATGACTCTGGTTAAATGTGAACGGAAATAGAAGTTGAGAAGAAGTTAATGTGTTTCATATAAAAAGCATGCACATGGTGGGCAGCCACTGCTTCATCAGCGTTGGTAGGCTTGCGCCTGAATTATAATAAACAGTCCCTCCTTCTTAAAAAATAGTTGAAAAAGGCCAACCATTCAGTTTTTGTTCAGTTGAGAAGATTCTAGAAATTGAGACATTTGTCCATGTTGAAAATGCAGTAAGAAATGTTCTTAGAGCTGTACAGTTATCACATGGAGGTAATCTCAAAGCACTGAGCACATGGTGTCCAGATTGGGCTCTCTAGACTCTAGGCTCTCTTCTTTAAAAGGTTGGCTGAGAAATACATAAGTATTAAGGTATTTTGTTGTGTCAGAAGGTAAAAGAAATGTTAGATGCCAATAGATCATGTGAAGTACATGTGATTCACATAAACAGGCTTTGTGATGAAAGTAATTGAAATATACAGTCTTCATGACACAGAAATGAAAGAGACAGAGATGGATAGACATGTTAGAGACAGGAGGAGAAAGAAAGCCATATCAGCACTGGTTACATTTCATTGGATTAGTTTCTTACAGCCCAAATGAGAGAGATACACGTTTACCTTATCTGTCTCCCACAGATTATGTTTACAGATAAATAAATAGTTCTAATTACAAAGGAAAATTATGGTATGCAGAGGGATTCTATCTAATACATAGGGAAGAAATTATGGATTAGATAAGACCCCCCCAATAAAATAATCTATTTTATTCTTTATAATGCTAAAGACAGGATGTTCTCATTTGGTAGTTTTAACATATACATTTCTATAAATCACCCATAGAGAATATATTATATATTATAAAAAACATTTAAAATTATATATATATATATATATAGATAGATAGATAGATAGATAGATAGATATAGATATAGATAAGGCAAAATAAGAGGATTATAGAATTAATAATGGGACTATAGACACTGTTTACTTGATCCTTTGAATATGCTGAAACACTTTGATAACCAAAAAGAAATGTGAGTATATTGCACTTTATTCCAGCAGACGAGGGTAGGAACAGATGAGTTTGAGTTCACGTTTTTCACTCCTATGAGCACTCTACTTACTTGCATATCTGCTTCTCTGTATGTATACTCTGTCCTATAGCATAGTGCTTCCAAACTTGCTTGCTGGAACGCTGGTCTAGAGGAGGAAGGGAGAGGGCTTCCATGTTAAATGTAACTGGGGATGGATGTTATATTTTCACACAAACCCCTTTGAATACTAGCATGTATTGGCATGTTAAAGCCCTTGAGCTATTCTGTAGGAAACAAAGGAACAATGAAATCCTTGAACCTCTGCCGCGCAGTGTTTCCCAAACTTACTTAACTCAACCACTCTTCCTCTTGATTCTTCCCATATAGCACAGGTGCACCTTTGGTGACAACCTTGGTGATTTCCAAGGACACTTTTGGTGCTAAAATGATATAAATTTATGGTTTTTTAAACCTTTAAAATATCTATAAAAATCAAAACAACCAGATAATACAGTAGGGGACAAAAAAAAAATCAATCAAATCTGTTGTCTGACAGAAGTACCTATTTGATTCAGTCAAAATGTTTCAGCAAGTAGCCCCAAGTAGCCCAGCCTCAACACTGAGAAAATAATCTTATCAGTACCATATGATTCCAAGGCTTTTTATATTTGCACGATGAGGAGTTTGAGGGGAACCCAGAGGTCTGTTTAGTCTATCACAGTGTGAATCGTTCATTGCTCAACAGTTTGGGTCCAGTGACTACATCAGTCAGAAAGTTCAGCCATGGGAAATCTTGTGCTCTGGATCCTCAGACAATGACCTCAGGAATCAGTGAGAGTTTGATCATACATTCAGCTATCTATGTGTATTTACATGTAATACCATGTTTACCTGGACGTGCATACCTAATGATACAGTTAAACTTATAATTTAGATACAGGGAGAGATTTTTAAAACAACTAATAGAATAATGATAATAATATACGTTAAGGAAAGCGCCAGCATCCCTGGCCTGTTACTTAGTAATCTGTGAGTTACTTGAACAGAGGACTGTGCGATCTCAGAAAGTGGATTTGATGACATAGGTGACTAAGTGGCTAAGCTGTGGGTGGCGTATAAAGCAAGGATACATACATAGGACAATTGGGTGAGTCCCATCTCAGACAGAATGAGATATGACAGCTTAAGATTTCACCACACTGTTCAGGACCATGCACATTTTTTTTTAATTTATGAAATTTGTAATTTTCTGCCTAATACACCCTGATCATGGTTAACCATGGGTAGCTAATATTCCACAAATATCGCCATGATGTCGGGAATCACTGAGATGACCACACAGTTTAATTTGGAGTAGGTTTGATATTTGACCTGGAGCAGGGAGTGCATCTGCCTTATTTCCTCCACACAGATAGATTTACTAATGTTTATATAGTTAATAAGATTCACAGAAAATAGATATAAAAATGTGGAGACTAGGAAAATGTCTGTGGCTAACCATCTTTTGCAAAACAAGACTCGGACTTTTAAAGTTCTCCTTAAAGTGAAAAAGTACTTCTTTAAAGGCCAAAGTACACTCAGATTCCCAGTATTTTAAAAAGATAATATTTTCATTTTAATTAATTTTTATCTTATTCACACCCTTTCTCCCCTGACTCCTTCCTGGATCCCTCCCCAACCTTTCCAACATTTCCCAGATTCCTGATCTCTTTTTAAAAAATAACTTTGTGCTTTCCACATTCTCGTGGGTTTGTGGCTATCCACAAGGCCTCTCCACCTACTCTGTGAGAATGTGAGTTGACTTGGTTTTGTGCAGGCAATCACAGCTGGTATGAGTTCTTGAGTCCTGTCCTATCCAGTAGGCACTATTTCAGTCTGCCTGCGACATCTGGCTCTTACAATATCTCTGACCTACCTTCCAGGGTGGTCCACAAGCCTTGCACGGTGGACAGATGATATAGCTATCCCGTCTGTGTCTGAGCACTCCCCCGACACAGATCCTCTACACTTTGACCAGTCGTCAGTTTCTCTGTTAACCACCATCCTACACAAAAGTAAATTTCTTGGATGGAGCTGAGCATTGTACCAATCTCTGGATACAGAAACATAGATTTAGATTATAGTTTTATACTGTGTTCATTATATTTAGCAAAATAAAAGGAGCAGTTTCACCCCTGGTGCCTGTGAGCTTCTCCACCATGAGTTCTTGGCTGGCTTTACAAACTAATCCGTGTGTTTCCTCCTGGGAGGCAGGCTTTAAATCCAATCAGAAAGTGGGTGGGCATCCTCCATGGCTTTGGTATCACTATTGCATTCATGGTTATGTCTTGGCAAGCTTTACACACACACACACACACACACACACACACACACACACACTCACAACACATACACCACACACACACACCACACACCACATATACACACCACACACAGAGACACACAACACACACAACACAACACAGCACACATACACACACATACACACACACACCACACACATACAGACACACACACACCACACATACACACCACACACAAACACACACAGACACACACACACAGACACACACACAGGTACACAGACACACACCACATACATACACACCACATACACCACACACTCACACACACACACACACACACACCCCACATACACACTGAATCTTAAGGAAAGATACAGCTGTTTTCAAAACTTTGTAGAATTTTAAGTGGGGAGGACCAGAGTGCAGATATGCAAATTGAATTAACAACATAAGAAGAGTCCCAACTGATTCTAAGCCTCTATATAGCCATGCATTTTATGAGTTTTTAAAATATAACTTCTAATTTTAAGATAACTGTAGACAGAAAATGAATTTGTAAAAAAAAAAAAAAAAGTATCAGATAAGGCCAATGGATTCCTCAGTCCATGTGTTAGTCCTTCCCTTGTTGCTATGACTGAACACCTGTCAAGAAGCAACTTAAAGGAAGGAAGGCTTGCTTTGGCTTACAGTGTGAGGGGACACAGTCCACCACGGAGCAGAAAGCATGGCGGTGGGGGTAATCACCTCTTGGATATTGGTAAAATAAGAAACTGAAAGGGGACAGGAAGTAAGTCTGTGCTCTAAATCATCAAAGACCCCTTCAGTGACCTTTCCTCTAATGAGGCTTCACCTCTTAAAAGTGGTTCTACAGCTTTCTAAGCATAACCAGCTGGGAACCAGGTATTCAAACCAATACAACCTGTGGATGACAGTTCATATTTAATCTGTATCTTCACATAATATCATCTTGCGGGATGCATCATTTTTAAAGGGGTTATGGGCTTCAAAGCAAGGAAAGACAAAGAAAAGACCAAAACACAATTCTCTGTGAATTTGCTATCAGATTGCCTGCTCATGTCCTACACTTGAAGAAAGAAAAGTAAATTGCTATTTTTATCAGTAATGAGGCATCCTGATGTTCTCCCTTTCTGATTTTGAGAGAGTAAATCATGTGTGGTTTTATATGTACAGAAAGTATTAAAATATGAAAAAGCCACCTATAGATATAAACATACACAGTACAGTTTCCTAGTGTTTCTATATCCTGTCTCCCACGAATATACTAAGTCTCAAAATGCTTCCCTGTGTAAACCAAAGACAAGTGTTTTAGAATCTACCCTTAATTAAAAGATGCTATAGACTTGCTGGCTTATGGAAATTCAAAATGCCATTTATTCTGCAACTTCTGGAGGAGTCTCTACAGGATGGCTCTCTCCTTGGGATATTTGAACGTCCATATTATTAACAGGATGTTGGTGGTCTTGGTATAATGATGGAAGACTTACATATGCCCTTTTCTCCCTCTAATAATTACTGCACTGCCTGATCCACACGAACTCTGTAGTAGCCAAAGGTAGATTTTTCTATTCTTGACTATCAAGTCCTCTAGTGTTCCGTGTGTGTGTGTGTGTGTGTGTACACAGACGCACTCGGGTAAATATTTGACCATGGTCCTAGCCACCATTGCATAGCCCTCGAGTGACCTTGCATTAATTAGCTGAGAATTTCAGGGCTTTGAATCTGATTGAATCAAAATATTGTTTTTACAAGTTGATGAAGGCTCTTGATTGATTCGGGCCCTGCTGGTTCTTTGAAGGATTAAAGTGTATGTATAGATTAGAGTCTTAGCTGTCACTGCCCCCAAATGGGAAGTGCTTTTGAACAAAGGTAAAACAGAATAACCCAGGAGAGGTAGTGTTATTTCTTTCCCATAGGTGTCATGGTTGTTTGAGTAGACTTGTGGTTGTATTGATATAAAAGAATTAGAGAAATTAAAGAGAAAAAAAAACCCAGGTAAAAAAGACACGAAGCAGATGAGAGAAACAAAAGGAGCTGCAGAAGGGAGGAGGAAAGGGCGTGCCTTCCATTCACCCTGAAAATGTGTCTCGTGTGCACATACCCCAGGGTAAAGCCTGCCGGAGTCTATACAGGGAGCAGGAGAATCTCAATCATTGAGGTCTGAACTGGTCAAGGCTTAGAGGAATTGAATGGCAAGCTGCATCTCTAGTGACATAGCCTCACTCAGCCTGAGGTCACATGGCTCTCTGCCCGATGAACCCAAGATCCCCATGGCATGAGTGAGATATGACATGACCCTGGTCCAGAGAAAGGGCAAGACACAAAAAAGCTCATGGGGTGGGTGCTAACATGCCTAGAAGTGGGAGCAGGAGGAGCAGAGCTCCCCCACAAACCCTTCTCTGTGAGCGGGAAATAACACATCTCCATAGAAGTCCGTCTTCCAATGCTGTCTCTGTATTTCTGTACCAGGAGTCCTCTCCCCGTTGGTCCCCTGTGGATTTTTTCCCCCACCTGCAAATTTACAAAACTTGAATCTAATTTCATTGTGCACCCGTTAAGTTGAAAAATGACTCGTTCCTGTGGACTCTGTGCTGTGTAATGAATCAGAAGCAATGAACGCACAGGAGAAACGATAAAAAACGGACAACAAATGACTACGATCTGTGCTATAGAGCAGGAGATTCCCGAGGCCTTGGGCAGAGTCTGTGGACCAAACCCTTAGTTTTCAAATACATCTGGGACCCTGTCACTGTCCCTGAATTTCCCTTGGGGATGAAGTAGTTGGAGACCTGGATGTCTTTTGACGTTCTCCTCTTTCCCTGGTATCATGAAAGGAATCCTGAATATCAGCTAACCTATATAGTAGGTAATCGTGGTCTGTAATGTAGAAAGGGGGGTTTGGAGGAATGAAACTAAAGACACTTATGGCTTAGTTTTTCCAAAATAAAGATACATACAAAACTGCATGAGTATCATTTTTAAAATGGCGAGATGGCTGAGCCAGAAAAGCTTACATAACCAAGCCTTATGTCCTGAGTTTGAACCCTTGGGCTACCCACAGGAGGCAGAACAAAATCCTCTGAGTTGTCCTCTGACTGCAACTTGTGTGTCGTGGTGCTCACGCATGCCAAGGCACACAGAGAGAGAAAGAACAGAATGCATATCAGTAATGCAAAGTAGAAGCTTTACAATGAAACTCACAAAGACAGATGCTGAGTAGGACAAAAGAAAGCAGGGTGAGCCTAGGGGTGAAGACTCGCGAGAGCTGATGGTCTTGAAGGGCACCTTGAAGGACATTCAAAGGGAATGTGGATCAGAGAGGAATGGAAGGCCTAGAAATCAGAGCAGCTGGTGATTGGCTGGTGAAAGTGGACGGGAAAGCCTAGAAGTCGGGGCAGCTTGTGATTGGCTGGCTGAGGGTGGAAAACCCAGCCTACAAACCATAGCGGGTTGTGATTGGCTGGTTGATACAGTATGGTTTTAGAGCGCTAAGTGAGTTGGTAAGGAAGTCTTGGCCACCAGCTGGAGGTACTGCTGTGATCCTGGCAGAGACAACAGGAAGAACTCTATGTGTTCTGGATAGTTTTATGTCAACATGACACTAGCTAAGGACATCTATAAGGAAGGAACCTCAGTTTAGAAAATGCCAGCAGGGCCGGGAGGAGGGAGGGTATAGGGAACTTTCTGGATAACACTTGAAATGTAATTGAAGAAATTATCTAATAAATGTTGAAAAAAAAATGCCACTTCCAAAAGATTGTGCTGTTGGCAAGCCTGTAGGACACTTCCTTAATTAGTGATTGATGGGGGTGGGGGGTTCAGCCCATTGTGGGAAGTACCATTTCTGTGCTGGTGGTCCTGGGTTCTGAGAAAGCCATAAGGACCAAGCCAGTACGCAGTACTCCTCTACGGCCTCTGCATCAGCTCCTGCTTCCAGGTTCCTGCCCTGCTTAGTTCTAGCCTTCACTGCTTTTGGTGATGAACTGTGATTTTGGAACTGTGAATGAAATAAACCCTTTCCTCTTCGAGTTGTTGTTGTCATGGTATTTCATCATAGCAATAGTAATCCTAAGACACCCACTTATGCATCATGAATAGCATAGTCAGAAGCCAGAGGGCCAAAGCTTAATTGAACATGTCTTCACCCCCGCCCCAAATAGGTTTTATAGTTAAAGTGGGCCCTTGAGATAGGCCCTTAAAAATGCCCCAACCTTGAACTTCCACGTGTTGGAGCTTAGAAAGATGACCTGAGAGTTTATTGACAAATTTGTTCTGATATAGTATTTGTTTGAAAGTGTCCATGGTTCTGTATACTCACCAAGCACCAGATGCCTGGCCCACTTCTTGAGAGGACAGCAGGCCCAGAGGGATGCCGGAGTGGGAGGTGCCTTTTACGTGTATTTTTTAACCAAAAGAAAAAAAAAAAAAACTCTCTTTCTTCCTCTCCCCCTCCCCCTTCCCCTCCCTCTTCTTCTTCCTTTCCCCCTCCCCTTCTCTTGTGTGTGTGTGTGTGTGTGTGTGTGTGTGTGTGTGTGTGTCCAAGAACTCACCATTTTGCTCATGCTGGCCTTGATCTCACATGGCCCCTCCTGCCTTAGCCTCTGTAGTACTGGTATTACAGGTATCACCATGCCCCAAATAAGAGGTGATCACTTTTAAAAGGAAAAAACCCAAAATGTGTCCATAAAATAATGAGAGTATCTGTTTTCCACATCCATGAATAAGTCATGGTAACTGTGGCACCGTGTTTACTAGAGAAAAATAAGCAAACCGAAGTCTCAACATTTCCCCTGAATGGAGAAATAATGGATTGTTATTTTCCTGCCTTGTTCTTGTTTTAAGAACCAAGCTGACATTCTTTCAACAGTCAGAAGAGAGGAAGGAACAAATAGAGGAGAGAAAGGGAGAAGCTTGCAGGCTAAAGACTTGCCATAGGCATTGGCTTACTGCAGCAAAGCAGAGCTGTAGTGAGAGGGAAGAGGTAGAAGTCCTCCTGAAAATAAATTCTATATAATATACAGTGATGAACACACATATGTCATTCACATATACAGATTTGTGTAAATTCTATAATTATATGTTGTGTAATTATAATTATATATTACATTATGTTTATATTCATGTGCATATTTTATACATATACATAAGAGCCAACTGAATTGATGCAGAGAAAGCCATGTAATTTAAACACAATGATTATATCTGGAGTCCCATGTAATATCTATATTATTAACATAGGTAAGTACATTCTAATAGATCATAATCGTCATCACCAAGTTTCGCTGCTGTGGTTTTCTGGGAACACTTTGGGCACACTTGACCAAAACCAACGTTTTGTTTGTTTTGAATCACTAAGAATATTTTTTTCCTTGTGGACTCAAGGTCATCAGATGGTCAGGCAGGGATTCACAATGGCCCTTGGTGCATTATTTTTTCTTCATCGATCCATTTGAAGCTTCTTTTTTTTTTTTCTTTCATTTTCTGTTAATAATAAAAACACCATTAAGCTTAATACCCTATGTAAAAACTTAACCCCCCTATAGAGTGTCCCTTTCCTGTCTCTGTCACCTTTTTCCAGATCAGCCATGACTCATATTCTGTGTATATTGTCTTTTGTATTGCACAAACCAAGCCTTTAAAAAATCACATACAGCCACAACTAAGACCAGGGACCAGACCCTATCCCACCTCCCACTATATGCATATGAGAACCCTGCTTTCCTTTGTCAGAATGCAATTATACTATTTTTCTCTGAGGGGCCAAGAAGCCTCTGGACTGTGGCTTCTCTTTATGCCCTAAGCAGAGCCACATCAGCCAAGAAGAAATGAAGTCTAAGCATCTCCGGGAAGTCGAAGGTCTCTTTGGATTCCCTGCCCTTCTTGACAGCAGGGAATCATGAGGGTCTTTGGTGCAGAGCACAACAGAGAGTCAGAGGCTTCAGGGATGCCTGCACTGGGTTAAACATCCTTGCAGAATAGCAATGCATAAGATGCAATAAGCTGGGCCCCTCCTCCCACTCACTATAACTTGCTTATTATCTTGGGCTCAGGTGTGTTGTATGAATATACCATAATGGGGCTAACAAGATGGTTTGGGGTCACGGAGGGATAAACCATGGCATAATCCAGCTCTGAAAGCTGCTCTGGTAATGAAAATTGTAGAGCAGTCTTGTGGCTAGTTTTGTAATAAAGATATACAAAGATGAATATAGGTTTGCAGGAATTAATCTGAGAGCATTTGATCCAATTTATAGTGGAGTGGCCGCATGGAAGGCAGCTCAGAGGAGAGGATTCCAATTTAGGTTGATAGAGTGCTCTGGGATCCCAGGGAAGAAGGGTTTTCCTGTAATTGGGAGATGACTTTATTTTTGAAATGCCCATCTCTTGGCTTTGTGAGAGGCCACACATCCATCTGCCTGGCCTGTGAATGCAGACAGGCACGAGGCACTGAACCCCATGGTGTGGCCTTCTGCTTCCTCATTCAGCTGACAGACAGGCTTCCGATTTTATTCTTTTAGAGCAGACCCCAGGACACACTGCAGCTTGCTACTGCAATTGTTTGATGGACCAAGCATCAATAGACCTATGGGGGGGAAGGGAGGCTGAATTTGCAGTCTCCTCCAAATTCCTCCAGTTCCTTTCCACAAGGGACCAACTTTAAGATCCCCTAAGCGTTTTCACTCCAAAGCCATGAGCCTGAATCTAAGCAGTGCGTAGAAAGTGTTCTTATGTAGTCCTCCAGAGTGTGACGTTCTCTGGCAAGTGGCCAGGTTAGGGACAGAACTTGAGATAACTGAACTGAATAGAGAGAACCCAGAGTCAGCGGTACACGCTTAATAATCAGCCCCGGAGCCCATCAATTGGGTGATTCGTTTGGTGTCAGTGTGATTCCATGAAAAGTCAGTGCCTAAAAAGAAATTCTTTGAGAAAGAATATTTTAGGTTCAAAAGCAATTTGAGATTGGAGAGATAGCTCAGTGGTTAAACTCACATCCTGCTCTTGCAGATGGTTCCCAGGAGTTTGTTTGGTGGCTGACACGGTTGTTAGGTGGCCTGTAACTCCAGCTCCAGGGGACTAAATTCCTCCTCCAGCACATACACTTACACACACACACACACACACACACACACACACAAACACACACAGACGCATATGCACATGCACACAATTCAAAATAGTAAAATTGTTTTTAAAAATATTCAAAGATGATTTGCTATTCACCATGGCTTTTCTTTTTAAAGTGGCATTAGAAAACAGTCTTCAAATTTTGCATGGGTAGCCAAAGATACTTAAAATGATTCCAGAAGCCTTTGACTCTGGACATTTTTCCCTAGAAACTTTCAGTTTCTTATTTCTAATTGTATTTCATTCCATTCAGTGATTTCAGACATACCTGCATTGCTGTATTTTCCCATGCATGCATTTCTATATTTACATCTAGTGTTTATGCAAATGCTGCTTTATATCTTATCTGAAATAGTCCTGTCACAATTCAAAAGGAGTTTGGGACTACTCTTTCCTTTAGGATGTGAAATAACACATTGTAGTATTTTCACATCAGTGTTAGATAAGCTAGGTGGGCAATTATTTGTTAAGCTATATGACAATGACATGTAATTATTACCAAAGGCTTTTTTATTTATTTGTTTGCCATTTTTAATTCTTTCCTTAATAGTTTCCTAAGTAGCATATGGTAACCTAATTCCTATACAGGCAAAGCAAGATGTGAACTGCCTTTAATAGCAAATAAAAGAGTAGTTTGCATTCAGATGAAATGTGTTTTAGCCCACAGCTAAAACAAAGGATAGAACTCTTTAGCCACCCAGCCAGGAGAGAGTTTAATCATTTAGTCTGCACATTTCAACTTAAAGTATTTTTAGAAGCACATCTCCCCGCTCTAGCATATGCTTACACACATATGCACATACACACATGCTTACGTATGCACACAAATACACAGGCATTTCTATGCATAGGCCAGAACTTGGTTGTGACTTATACCAATCCTCTTATTTAGTATAAGAACATTGATTTCATTTTTATTTCCCCACTCTTTTAGCTGAGCTCGTCTTTGATGGGAGGTGGGGGGAGTTGTTTCTAGATGCTGCAAATGAGAAATGAGTACATTTCCAATTGCCAGAAGTATTTAATTTCTATCAACAATTTCTTAATTGTTCTCCTGCAAAGCAGAGCTTTGCCACGTCAACCTAAATTATAATACAAAAGAAATCAGAAATGGTGCTGTTATTGTCTCCGTTTTTAGATATTACTGATTAGATTAGAGAAAATTATTCTTCATAATTTAGCTCTAGAAAACCTATACATCTAGTCATATCATGACATCGAAACAAAATTAAGGAGGAACGATTTCTTAATACAGTGTTTGCAGACTTCTATTTTTGAGGGGGAAAAAACCAGTAGCTTCAAATTTTACTGATAGTCTTTTTTTAAAAACTTTTTATTGATCATGTATGAGTTTTAGGCCACGCACCTCAGTCCAGTTCATCTCCCTGTTCCCTCATATCTGCCCTTCGTCCTTAAAACTTCCACCCTCCCCAATCAAAAACCCACAAATAAACAAGGAGCAAAAGAACAAAGAACAAAGCAGAACAACAACAACAACAACAAGAAAAACAAACAAACAAAAAGCATAGAAAAACTCCTCATGGACTGTAGTATGTTACAGTGTGACTCACAGTATGTCCCCCTGTCCACACATCTTCATTTGCAAATGTTCATCGCAATGAATCCTTGGTCTGTCTGCTTCAAGGTCTCTGGCTTCCATGACATCATCAATCTTGGATCCTCAGCCGGGCTTCTCCCAGTTATCCTGTCGTTGCCCTGTGTCATGGAGATCCTGCAGCTTTGAATCAGCAGGACTGCCCCTTTCACACATCCCAACAGTTTGCAGATGATATAGATTTGGGGCTGGGATACTTTGGAGCCCTGGATGTGGCCCTAGGGAGGCAGGTAAGCTGGTGAGTTCACTGGCTCTCCCTTATCTGCACCACCAGGATGAGCTCTCCAGCCCAGCTCCAGCATGGCTACCCAAGGCCACCATTAGGAGGCAGGGTCAGCTCTCCTGTCTCATGCCCTCAGGGCTGGCTCTCCCCCACCCTGGGCTCCAGAGCCAACTCCAGGGTGCTTCCTAATCAAGGTACATGGCCCACTCTCCCAAGTGCCAGAGCCTGCCAGGGGCTGGGCTAGCTCTCCCTCTCACACAACCTCAGGGCTGGCTCACCTGTGTCTTCCCCATCAAGGCGATCTCCACTCTCCCAAGTGCTACAGTCAGTGAGAGGGCAGGCCTATCTCTCCTGTTCAGGGCCAGCTCATATTCAGAGGAAAAGCTCTTACTGGGGAGTTAAAACTTTTCAGTTTAGGGCATTGCCTCAAAAATACAAATCTGGTTACGATGTTGTCCTGTAATAAAAATTAGACCGATTCAATTTAAAGAGATTTGTACGTAGGTCTCCTAGGAGTTTTTCTGTTTTATTCAAAAGTTACTAGATCTGAAAGGACCATATTAATGATGTTTAGTTTGCAAGTTAATGAAAAACAAATTCCCTATTGAAATAAACTCGGTATTTCTTTCTTTTCATATAAAGCTATCAAATTCGCATCTGAGAAACGTTTGAAAATTAGAAAAGGCTTAACTAAGTTTCTCTCTTGCATATTTAAGATCAAATGCCTTCTCTATCGCAGCGTCCTTACCCTTCTTAGAACTCACCGATGACACTTGGTGGTGTGTGGGACCTGTGTCATGAGATCAGAGAAGATAATAGAAGCGAGCACCTGTAGACAGTCAGGCATTTCCACCTTTGGGGTTCTGAAGTATCTTAAGAACCACGTTTACTGTATACAAGGAAAGCAAGCCATTGTTATGAATGGCCACTAAATTGGTATGTGGTTAATATCAAGTACAACTCAGAAAACAAGATGGAGCGCCACCTAGGAGTCTGCCACTTGAGTAAGGCAGGTCCAGGAAGTCCTAGTTCTGTATATATTGCCTTTGGGGAGGGGGAGTAGGAGGGGGAGGAAGAAGGGAGGGAGTCGTTGTGATGCAAGCTGGAAAAGCTAGATTGTGTCTGAATACAAATTTAAGGATAACTTTGATACTGTTCGTGTTTCAAAGAAGCTTTGCCAAAGTTCAGTGCCTAGATAATATGCACACGCAAAGTGCCAGATCACAAGAGAGGACACTTAGAATTCAAGGAATCATTAGGTTTTAAGGACAGGACAGTTTGGAAAACTGCCTTGGCAAACCTTTCTTTACAGGATACTTCCACCCAGGAATGCACCCCCCCCACACACACACACACACACACTGACTCCTCACAGAAGACCCTGCAAGGAGAGCCCAGAATTGCTACTGTGGGTAGCACAGAATCAGTTGGTTCTTTTTCTTCCAAATGTGCAGACTAAGATCAAAAGAGAAGGTAGTTCCTTGAGGAATGAACTGCCTTTCAAAGCCCCACCCTAACACCAATAGCATCTGGGTACTCTCTCAGCCTGGTGTGTGTTTGTATACCCAGGTTTTGCCGGCAGACCTAATTTCAGAATACATAATGCATGATTTTGAAACCAATTTGTTATTGTAATAAAATATTTTTTTTAAGGAATGCATGGAAGTACTCGGAGAGGTGGTTGTTAAATTATACATGCATTGTGGCCGAGTGGATTCATTTAGCTCTGTCTGCAGGTGAATCTCCCTGTGACCTTGGCACTTGCAGGCTAGTGTAGAATAACAATCAAAGCTTGGATTGGAAATCCGACCATTTCCAAATATTAACAACTTCTTTCAAAGGAAATGCTGATTTCAGCAGTTATGTTAATGGCCGCATCAGTATCTCTTTCAAAGATTTTAGGGATGGGGATGGGGGTTGGGGGGTGGGGGGGGGAAGCAGCCAGATCTTTAATAGGATTAAAAGCCAGGCTTTTTATTTTTCAAAATGCTAATTTGTTTTCTGCATTCTGTTTTCATATCTGGGCTTATTATTCAATATCCTAGAATCCACAACCCACCGAATCACATGTGGAACAATAGCAAGGTAGTATCAGAGGTTCTGCTGGGAATGGACTCTGCATTCCTGCTCAGTGTGTCTCCTGTATCTCAAAGCCAGCTTGAAAAACGAGGCTTGAGGGATGGTGGTGGACAGGATACAAAGCCAGCATCAAGCCCCTAGTGCTCCTCCTTTCCCATACCCTTCCATTTAGAGAACTAACTTACAACATCCCATGACCTTCATGAGGTACAGACCGCTAAGGTTGGAAGAGTTGGCCTATGAAGTTGTGTTGGCCAAGGCGTGGTACATTCTGCTCTCTCCTTACCCAGAAGCCCTTCATCTACTTCTGTGTGCAGGAGGCCAGAAAGGTGATAAGGATTTACCATGTATGTGGCTTTGAGCACCCTTTGATAGATTTGACTAACAGAATCTTGCAAGTGGACAATTGTGACCCTGAAATCCTAAGGCCAGCCAGATGCAGTGGCTAAAAAGGCATCATGCTTCAACCAGGTATGTGCTTACTTACCCAAGCTGAAAAACATGGCTTCCCTTCCTTTTTCCTTTTTTTCTATACAAAGGTAGAGAGGAAGGAAAAACAGAAAACCAAGTTCAATGCATGTGGGTAAAAGCCAGACAAAGAGCCAGGTAACACTGATCTCAGGTATGCATCGCAAGTGAGCTGTCACATTTGGTGGAATTCAATGTGACCTGTTGCTTGGCCCAACAGGTGTGCTAATGTAAGGCAGATTTCTTCCAGCTGCCTGTTTTGGACTGTGTTAAAAATGTGAAAGCAGGCTGGGCAGTGGTGGCACACGCCTTTGATTCCGGCACTCAGGAGGCAGAGGCAGGTGGATTTCTGAGTTCGAGGCCAGCCTGGTCTACAGAGTGAGTTCCAGGACAGCCAGGACTATACAGAGAAACTGCCTCAAAAAAACAAAACCAAAAAAAAAAAAAAAAAAAAAAAAAAAAAAGCGAAAGCTATATCAACGCCCACGAAGACCTTAACAAAACTATTCCAAGTCTCAAAACCCTTTCCCCAAAACTAGGAGGAAAAAGAAAATCAAAGGAAAGGGACCCTCATGCTTTGGGATTTGCTCAGTTATGTTTAAAAATAGTTGTTTAAGAACCTCACTTGTCTAAGAAAAGAAACATAAAAGAACTTAGTAAACAAGAAAAAAAAAGTGGGAGTTGGCTGTGAAAGTCCCTTCCAGTTACTGGGAGAAACCAAACTCATTATTTTCTAGAGTTGTCTCTATGTGTTCTGAATGACCACTTTTCCTTCTTAATGGGGTTGGGTAGCGAACATCGATATTGAATTTTATTTCTTTTTCTTTCCCAAACCGTTGATTCAGTTGGGTGATGGTTTGTTTCCCATCTGAAGGAGAATAATTAGATATTGCTCAGGACATTGGTTCAGAGTCAGTGTTCTCTTTGTACATTTGTTTTTGTTATTGTCCTGGCTCAGAGTCGGGAGATAGGGGTAGATGCTAGAGGCTGGGGAGGTCTTCCAATGGCATTTCTCACTAAAACAGTGAGGCTTGTTCTATTGGAGGCTTGTTACTGCCAAATCCCAAGGCATATGACATCATGCGGCCCATTGTTTCGAAAATGATGTGTGAATCAGGTCTTATATAAAAGGCCTTTTAGAAGTCATATAAGCACAGACCTGGAATTGGCACCGAGAACAAGTTTTTTCTTCCCATCTTTGAAGGGCACTGTCAGGGGTCTATGGAAGGGCAGGGGGTAGACAGTGTTTAAGGGACACTGCCAATGGGAAGTGTTCTCTTAGAGAAAATGTAGGTGGAGATCGTTCATCCTACCTGGGTGGTTCCTCTGAGAATGAATGAGAGACTTTACTTGGGGTCATTGACAGGCACTCTCTCTATTTAAATATAGGCCAAGAAACTTTGAACCTCATCATTACAAGGAGAATTTGTTCAAAGAAATAATTAGTTGTAAGAACACTGAGAGTCCTGGCGATTGAGTAGTCACCCCCAAAACCTCTTTTAATGTCTACCTGGAACCCCAGAATGTGACCCTAACTTGGAAATTCCATCTTTGTAGAAGAAATCTTTTAAGGGTCTCAAGATGAAATTGTCTTGGATTTAGACTGAGCCCTAAATCCAGTGGCTGTGGTCCTTATAAGAAAAGGAAGAGGGGATGAAGAATTGGCTCAGCAGCTAAGAGTACTTGGACCCCTTCCAGAATGCAATTCTTAGCACTCACGACCCCCTATAGCTCCAGCTTTGACCTCTTCTGGCATCCTTGGGTACGCACAGGCACACACACAAATAAAAATAAAACTAACTGAAGGAGCCACATAAAAATGCACAGAGGTAGAGATGGGAAATAAGAGAAGTCAATGACGATATGAATCACAGGAGTTGTTACCAGTTGGGAGAAAGACCTGGTCAATTCTCCTTCAGAAAGCCAGAAGGAAGCCAGATCCTAATTGGAGACCCCTTCATTTAAGCCCTGCTGGCTTTCCGTACTGAAAGACGAGATGTTGTCTTGTTTTAAGCTCTAGTGTGTTTAGGGTACTTCATTACAGCAGTTCAGAACATGACTAGTTCCAGAAATGCAGTACTCATATCGAATATGCTCAGCCTAACAAGAGAAGAACCTTTGTGATTTAAATCTCATCATGATTCTCTACCTGCACAGCTTGTTGGTCATGTTTGAGAGACTGTGAGGACATGGGTTCAAACATTTGCAGGATACAAAGCCCATTTTGGCATTGTGCATTAGTTCTGTAGCTAGAGGTTCAAAAAGCATCTCCAGGAGACAGCATTTAGAGCCTTGGGCCAGCCTTGGGACTAGCATCACCATGGTTTCACGCTGAGCAGACCATTGATGATCTATTCAAATGGGAACATGTGGTTTCTCCCGAGGACCAAAACAGTTTTAGGTGTATGTGTTACCTGTCTAACCTAGAATCTGACCAAAGACTTCCTGCAAACACAGAGAACTGCCACTATCCATCATGCTCCTGACCTGGTGATGCAGGTTAGCCCAGCATTCTCATGTGGTGGTACACCTGAACACCCTACCTTACCCTGGCAGATAGTTATCAATTCCTGGGGTAAAAAAGGTGTTTCAAATGTATTCTTTGAGAATCGATATATTGACCATGTCCATCCTTTACTACCCCCACATCCCCTCCTGCCCCTTGATTCCCCGCTCAGCTTCTATTTTGTATTGTGTTCTGTTTTGTTTATTCTTCAAACCCAACTTCTGCTATTCATATTCTCACGGGTGTGGGGCCATCCACTAGAGCCTAGTCAACATATCAGGAGCCATACCTTTAAAGAAAACTGTCTTTCCTTCCTCCAGAAGCCTTAAAGGTTAATAGATCCTAACCTAGGGGTAGCGGTCCCATGCTTGAATGCTGATTGGCTTGATCTTGTGCAGGTCTTGTACAGGCAAGCATCCCTGGTATGAGTTCATGAGTGCTCTGATCCTGCCATGTCCAGAAGCTACTGTTTGGCCCTGTCCTCCTTGATCTCTGGTGCTTACAGTCTTTCCATCCTTCCTTCAATAATAATCCTGAGCTTTGGTGCACGGGTGTGTGTGTGTGTGTGTGTGTGTGCGTGTATTTGTTTATATGCATTATAGATGTTATTTCTTATATTAAAAGGACCAATTTGTATAGTAGGGTTAAAAAAGTAAACTAATCTAGAAGACCCAAAGATCTTCTAGAGATCTTCAAATAACACGAGAGCTTCAAAGATCAAACCATAATGTCTTTCAGTACAGAGAGCCAGGAGGTCTTAAATTAAGGGGTCATCAGTCAGTATCTGTTGCTCCTGGCTTTCTGAGGGAGAATTCACTCCAGGCTTTTCTCCCAACTTATAATAGCTCTGAAGATCCCTGTCTTTGATGACCTGTCTTATTTCTCATCTAGAAGAGGTACCTAGATAGCCTTGAGTGATCTTGGAAACCTCATTCTCTTTAGCTGAAAGAAATGTATTGCTCGCTGAGTTGAGGAGTAGCCTGGTTCATATGTTCTAAAATGATTTGTAAACTATTCGGTGTCCTGAGATGTTTGAGCTAAGCTGGAGGGAGAAGGGCCCACAGGTAGTTTTGTTTTGTTTTTTTGTGTTTTTTCCCCACTCCCTATCGCCATCTTGTGTCCAAGTTGCTGCTCCTTGCTTCATATGTTGCTTAGTAGCCAGCATTGGAGGCCATAATGTGGAGAAAAGAAAAGACAAACTATTGTCTAATTCCAATAACTCAAGCAGGCTTGGGCACGGGCAAAAAGGGTCTTCAGTTGTATAACGTTAAATCTGTGTGGATTAAGACTGGGTAAGGTTAGAAACGCAAGTTCATTGAAGGGCTGATGTTAGAGGCTCGCAGGAAAGCCATGGGGAAGGACAGTGATCTGTTGGGTCTTCTCTATGCCTCTAGCTTGTCTAGAGTAGGAACTGGTGATGGTGGGGATGGAAGCAGATGGATACGAAGGAGGCAGGAGAGGACCCGGAGTCCTGGGATCACAGCATGAATTGTAATCTGGTGTGTGGATGTCAGAACTCCTACGTGACACAATTTGAGGGCCCAGGTAACAAGCCCCTTCTGCACCAACTCAGAGTGGAGCCAAAGCAGGGGTGTCATCTTAGAAAGAAATGTAGGTCTAAGCCAGGGAGTAGGCAGAAGCATACTGTTAAAACTATTGAGTGGGGCGGGGGACCCGCAGGCACAAAAATATTAGCTCAGGGAAGCCACAGTTCTTATAAACAGAGAGAACGCATCTTGTGATATATAGCCAACCCTGTTTGAACATGTTCAGGATGGAAACAATAGTTAAGGAAACCCAGAGGTCAAAGGTCTTCCAGATATCTGAATGGGACCTTGGGATAATTCAGGAGGACCATACTGCTCTAAACTCTTGTTCTTGACCTGCCCTAGTTACAGAATCACTCTGACTTACGAACAAGTTACACTGGATTTTGCCTTAAGTCTGTCCCTAGCATTGTTGGCTGTGACCTATAATTGAAAGTTTTGCTAATGCATGTGTGTACCTTTATGTGTGTGAGGTTGCGTGTCCACATGTACATGGAGGTCAGGGGACAAGCTTGGATGTCATCATCAGGAGAGCCATGCACCTTCTTTGAGACAGTGAGCTCACTGATTAGGCTAAACAGGGTGGCCAGCAAACTCAAGGGTTCCTCCTGTCTTCTCCTCCTAAGGACTAAGGACTTGAATCCACAACCTCACACTTTAACAGCCAAGTGTTCTTATCTGCTAAGCTTCATCCCCACCCCACAATGTTAGAATAACCTAATCTATTTGTTTATTTTGAAAACATTCCACTGAGATGCTCTAAGCCACTTCAGGGCTTGGGTTAGGCTCAGCTACACAGTATGTGTCATTTTCCCTGTGGTTATTTTTTTTTTCTACCCGAACTACAAACTCTTTTAGAATAGTGATTATTATTTTTTTAAATGTATTCTTTTTTTCTTTAAAGAAATATTCTTGGCTTCAAAAATAAAACATCCTGGGTTAGAGACATCTCTTAGTTGGTAGTGGGACTGTGTAGCATAGAAAAAGTTTCTAGGTTAAATTGCAACACTTCATAAAACAGTCATGTCTACCATCTCTATATATACTTCAGAGATAGAAGCAGGAGGATCAGGAAATCAAGGTTATCTTTGGCTACACAGAGGCCAGCCTGGGCTACATGAGACCCTGTCTTAAAGAGAAGGAGGAGAGAGGGAGGGAGGGAGGGAGGGAGGGAGAGAGAGAGAGAGAGAGAGAGAGAGAGAGAGAGAGAGAGAGAGAGAGGACAAGAAAAGGACCATGTCATTAAGGTTACAGTAAAGGCTCTTGCTTCTGAGCCTGAAGGCTCTTGCTTCTGAGCCTGAATTTAATCCCTAGGGTCCATGTGGCAAAAGGAGAAAATCTGACTCCTACAGGTTGCCCTTCTACTTCTATACGGATGCCCTGACACCCTAGAACCCACCCTCCCCCCATAAATAAATGTAATATGAATTTTTCAAACAAAGAAAAGCAAAGCAAATACCCTAAGAGCCAGTGTGTGTACGTGATGTGATTGACTTCTGCACATGGGTGAGTAGAAGGGTGGGAGTTGGGGTGGGGAGAGTAAGTGAGAAGGGTGGGTGCTGAGACTCAGACCATTGCGATCTCAGGCAGCCTGAAGCCAGGCTGGCACCAGTCACAACCATCAGACCTGCAGATGATCATGTGCAAGATTTTATATGTAAAAGTTAGATCTTAAAGAGCCCCTCCCCCGATCCCATGATCTCCCACTGCCCTAATCTTGGCTTTTATCAGGCAAATTTCTGAGTTCAAGGCCAGCTTGGTCTACAGAGTGAGTTCCAGGACAGCCAGGGCTACACAGAGAAACCCTGTCTCAAAAAAACCAAAAAGAAAACAAACAAACCAAAAAAAACAAAAAACAAAAAACAAAAGCTCTGGATAATGTTAATTCACTGAAGATTTCCAGAAGAAGATTTTGTCATGAGATGCGCAACTCCATGGTTCTCTATGTTTTCAACCTGAGGTCCCCTTTACGTGGGCAAGGGTTTCCTGCTGCCTTCCTCTCATGACGCTGTAGCTTTGCAAGGGGGGCAAATTCTGAGACATCACTGAGCAGCGGTGCATTTCCTTAAGAGGCGTGACAACATGGTTTGCATTTGTATCACTAATAAACAGAAACAGTTTCGTGAGGAAACTTGCAAAACAAACGTTGCAGTGTGGATTTTCATCTTGCCATCTTGTGTCATCCAGTATTAGTTTACTCGTGCACTTTCTTCCTAAGTGAGGAGTTTGTGGACATTGAAGGTATTCATTATTAAGGTTCAAGCATAACCCACACACGGTATGAACAGGCTAATCCAAGATTCCATAAAGATGGAGGCCCGGGGAAACTCAAATCAACTTTTGATCACTGTTACTGACAAAGAATGTGGTGGTTTTATTTCCTCTTCTAAAATAATTCTATAGGTGTGGCGTATTGGGAAACTGAAAAGAAGAAATGAAGGGCGAAATGAAGGGTGTTGTGAATAAAATAGAATAACTAGTGCTGGTTATATTAGAAATTAATATGTTACAACTGGATGGTGGCTTCACTTGGTTGGGATAGATTTTTTGGCTCCTATTACAATTACTTTCATTTTCTAACTACAGGCTGTTGGAAAAGTGGACGGAAGATTTGTAAGCTAACGTGTCTACACTCTCTTTAAGGGCTTGGGAAATTGACATCAACATGCGTGTATTTAACATTTGGCAACCTGTCCATCTTTGCTAGGGCCATCTTTCATTCTTGGATAGTTATATAATTGTATGTACAGGAAATAAGGTATAAAGTGAATCTTTATCATAAAGATAATTATCAAATTAGAATATTTCATGAAGAGTAAATCTTAATGTTGTGGGGTGGGGAAATGGCTTGTAGATTGAAGGCACTTTGCTCTTGCAGAAGATCCACGTTCAGTTCCTCACACCTTCCTTGGGTGACTCAGAGCCAACCATCCATGCTCCATCCATGGCACCTGTGCTTCATGGTCCCATGGCATTCATGTGCAGGGAGCACAAACTCCCTCCAGCAAACAAACATGTACATAAATACAATTAAAAAATACCTTAATGCATAGCTCCTATCATATATCAAAAGAAAGGAAGGAAGGGGAGAAGGAAGGGAGGGAGGGAGGTAAGGAGAGAGGGAGGGAGGGAGGGAGGAAGGAAGGAAGGATTATATGCTTGAGATCTTCTGTTTATAGAAAGTTCAAAAACTTGACTACCCCATCTCTGAAATAATCACATTAGCTTGAGTCTATCAGAGGGTTATCAGGTTTGGCAATAAAAACACAGAATATCCACTTAAGTTTTAATTTCAGGTGATAAACACATTTTTAATATTATCTTCTGAAGTCAGTATACAAAGGAGTGGGTTTCATCCTAGCCTGTGTGTACCTATGTAACACTGTATATTGTTCTTTTTTTTAAATATTATTATTCTTGTTGTATGTGTGTGTGTGTGTGTGTGTGTGTGTGTGTGTGTGTGTGTGTGAGAGAGAGAGAGAGAGAGAGAGAGAGTACTTGCGCCGCAGCATGCACACTGAGGTCAGGAGACCACTTTTGGGTCTCGTTTCTCTCTTTCTGGTATAGACCAGGTCCTTAGGCTTTGCAGCAAGCACCTCTACCCCCGTGCCATCTCACCAGCTCTATTATATCTTCTCATTTGTCTCCTCCTGCCAGGCCTCTCCCATGGCCCCAGTCCAGATAAGGAATACAGGCTTATTATAGATATGTTATTATATTGTCTATGTATCTACTAGGTTTGGAGTTTTAGACAGTCACAATTAGGGATCAATGTAGACTATATTGGCTCTTTCCTGTGGTGATTTCCTACCATTTAAATAAGGCATATGTGTTACCTCTCAGACCTGATGACCCAGACATAAAAATAACTTACAAAGGGACATTTCAGAGGTTATATCACAGAACATGGGTGTCGTATGGAGAGGTGCCTCCTGGGTACGGAGATCTTCCTTTTAAAACACAGATGGTACCCCTGGGCTCTACGTGCTGTTCACCTCGGTGGACTTCAGAGACTACCGAATCCCTAAGTAGAGCCCCTGCCGCAGCACCGGAACTTCCGCAGGGATTCCGTCGTTTTAACTTGGACCCACTCCAAACCTGCCTAGCAATTAGGCTGGTGATTCAGGCTTTATGAAGTACCGACTTGATGAGGTAGCATAAGAAAAGAAGTGTGGGGGAAAAAAAAGGGAGAGAATAAGCAAGAGTCACCGGGATCGTTGGCACAGAGCATACTTTTAAAATACCACACTGCTGGTGCCTTTGCGATTAAGCAACAGAGATAGCTTCCTTACACACACACACACACACACACACACACACACACACACACACACACACACTGAGGATGCAACCTAGGAACCTCACAAATGCTTTGTTATTGAACATTTCCCTAGCCCTCTTTCTTCTTTTCTTTTGAGACAAATTTCCCTTTGGTAGCCCGGGATGGCCTTGCGTCCCTGGGTAGCCCAGGCTGGTCTTGAACTCACTCTGTGGCCCAGACAGTCTTTGAGGCCATGTTCTTCCTGTCTCAGCCCCCCAAGTAGCTGGCGTCACGAGTTTGCACCATCATGTCTGCCTTTAAATATTAGCGTTGATGTCCGAAGGGGTTTTTCTCATCTGTCGGGTTTCTGACAGATGGGTTTCTTCCAGGTTCTATCTTGTTTCTGTTCCCACCTCAAGTTTTTGATACTCACCTAGAAAGAATAAGCTGAAAATCTTTTACATAGCTGTGGTCCTGAAATAGGCCCAGGGAAGATTCTCATGACCGGGAAGTCGTTAGCACCCTGTAACTTACTTGGACAATAAGAAAAGCCAAGCAGAGGTGAAACCTTACATTCTGCCGTACAGAGTGGCCCTGGGGTTTCCACCCCCAGGTCTTCAGTGAGACAAGCCCTTTTCAATCCTTCCATTAAAGCCGGCTTTTAATAACACATTCTGAAAGGTGAGCAGATATTTGCCTTATGAATATAGCATCCTTTTCTGCGCACAAGTCTGCGGATGGGCTGCTCTCAGACTCGGGCTAGTTAAAGAATCAGATCCAGATGTGGCAGATGAGTCCTTGCCCTGCCCTGCAGGGCACAGTTGCTGAGAGAGGGAATAGGCAGAGACTGAGTCGGCTGAAATCCTTTTTATTCTGAGAAGTCCTGCCACGCTGTCTCTGTCTCTGTCTATTTCACACACGGGGCATCAATGCCAGCCAGCAAGGAACCGTAGACCCGGAGGAGGATAGCTGGCAGAGGCAGCAGCTAAAATGACCTTTTCATCTGCATTTCTGTATCTCTGATGGCTCATCTGGTGGCCCCCAACCCCTGAGCTGAACTTGCAAGGATATAGACTTGAGAGAGGACCTGGAGGAAGATGGTTTCATCAAAGCTGGTATCCCATGGCTGGTTCCATCAGCTGAATCCTGAGTCCATCAGCAGCCAGCCTACAGAGCCCTAATAATTGAAACAAGGGAGGAAAAGAGGCAGAAGAAGGGGAAAGGAAGATAAAAATCAACTTATCTCTTCTGGGTACTCTGGGGAGGTTGGGCAATGGAGAGATCATTTTTAAAGATTTTGATTTGACTCCTTGACAGCAGCCTCTCTGCCACCATCTCTCCTTTATATATCTCCTTGTCTTTCAGGCTTAAAAATGAATTTATTCATTTTAGTATATGTATATAAACACATGTATCCGTGTGTGTGTGTGTGTGTGTGTGTGTGTGAGCACATGAATATGTGTGTGTGTGAAGGTGCCAATGGCTTCTAAAAGAGGGCTTCAGATCTCTGAGAGTTGGAGTTGCAGGCATTTGTGAGCAGCCTGACCTGAGTACTGGGATTCGAATTCTGGTCTTCACAATTGGACCGCAAGTGCCCTTAATCTCTGAGTCCTCTCTCTCCAGCTCTTCACCCTTGTCACCCACAGTGCTAAGACTGTCTAGTTTTTAATCAACTTGTCCCCATGCCCCATCTGCTTTCACAAGGAGAAAAAGGCCAACCGACATGTGTTTTAAGATGTAGAAACAAAACCTCCAGCTTCCATAGCCTTTGTCCAGGGGAAGAATCCGCCCCCAGCCCCGCACTGCCTCGTGGTCCTTCTGCTTTTCTTTAGAAAGTTCCAGGTGCCTCTGTACTCAGAGCACATGGGCTATTTACGAGGCAGTGTTGTCCCCGTTTACAGGGGATCTGCTTTCTTTCTCTCTCTCTTGAAGAAACCTGTTATTCAGTGGGCTGTAAAATGGAAAATAAAGATCAGAGGGAGTGGAAATCATATAATGTACCTGGGTAGAAGCCCTAGAAATCTCCCATAAAATGCAAGACATTTAGAAATTTGCACCCTATTATTTCAGCAAGGCCTATGGGGGACTCATTCTCTCCTAGGTCCTTCTTGCCTTTGTTCTGGGACAGTGTGGTAATCTGATGTCCCTTCTTCCCTTATGTCTGTTAGCTTCCTGGAGGAAGGAAAGCCCTTTCTGGAATGAAGAGCACTTTAGGACATGGTGCTTTTGTCTTCCTAGTGTAAAGTACTTTTCAAGGAACACCAAGATATTGGGGTTCCATAGAAACTCCAGAATGGCTTTCTTCTCCAGTGGCCACCCTGAGTGGTGTGACTTGGTGGTGTTGGTACAGAAGGTAGATCCCTCCCCAAGGAGACCAGTGGGGCACTTACATAGTGTGTTTTCCCGGAGCACCGCCCACCCCCGGCCTCCATGCACAGCCTTCCTTAGCAGTGCCGGGTAGACTTTGTATTGTTTTGAACCTTCTAGCCAGTTCCATCACGTTGGTGCTCTTGATGGCTGGTCTGCCACAACTTCCCACTAGGTGACCAAGTCGGCCATCCTGTGGATTCTCCTACATCCTGCCCATCCTGGGACCCTCTGCTCTCCCCATCCTTCTGAGACCTTCCTGACGCTATGCCACTCTAAAACCTGCCGTCCAGAGGTAGACTCTCAGTAGGAAGGCTGGGAGGTGTGGTGATGTCAGCCACCCACACCAGACTCCAGGCCAAGTGGTGTCAAGCCACCGTTTCTTCCGGTCCCCGTTTATCACCTTTCCTTTCGGTCCTCTTTGCTTGCCAATCCTGCTCCCATCATACACCCATAAAACCCCCATAGGGTTTCTCCCCAGAGAACAATAAGCCTCCATATTCCATGTCGATCTGTGTCCACCAGAGCTCAGAGGAAACACTGAGGTCAAAGTGGCGGCTTCCCCTTTGAGGCAAACAGATGGCGAAGGTTAACTGACAGCTCTCTGGCTGCCTCTTTTGAAGTAATTGGAGATAATTTGTATTTTGAATCAGAACTTGACCATTGTCAGAAGGGAAGGAGGTTAATATAGAAGCGATTTTACATTAGCCCTTGTTTCTTATGACCCCACCCCCACCGACCCCCACCCCCTTCTTGCCATCCCTCCTTTGGATCCCTGTCTCTTTAATCTTTGCTTCAGGCTATGGGTAAGATTGTCTCTGGGCTCTCTGTGTGACTCACTTTAGGCCATGGCTGTCATGAAAGCCAACAGAGCTTATTAGGGACAGTGATAATCTCTTCTACTGATGCACTGCTGTTTTTCCTGAGGTCCAATTAAAGCCATGCATCCAAAACAGGACTTTCCAAACCCTCCTCCTCACCTAGAACCATTTGCAGGCAAACACCTGGCTCCTCCTTGCTTTCTGCTTTTGACAGCAGACCAACATCCCATCAGCACAGAATGACAGGGTGTTTGCATTCAAGAAAGGAACAGGCTTGTCTTCCCCTGCCCTCGCCAACCCTCTCCAAATACTTCAAGAAAATTTATTTTAATTTCAAAGCCTGGCTTTGGGGCCCCCTCCGTGTGAAGTGTGGTATTGTTTACCTCCTGACTGCTGCTTTTCAAAGACTTTTGAGAACCTCCTGAAACCCCACTGGGGAAAGCAAGGGGAGAGGAAGAAACCACTGAGAAGCAGAAATGAAAAAGTTTCCCTCCTTCTGTCCTCATTTCAAACTCTTCTAGAACTAACAGGTTGTTGTTCTTCTTCTCCTCCTCCTCTTCCCTCTCCTCTTCTTCCTCCTCTTCTTCCCCCTCCTCCTCCTCCTCCTTTTCCTTCTCCCCCCTCCTTCTCTTCTTCCATCCCCCTCCTCCTCCTCTTCAGTTTTTACCAGGCTCACATGTGCATGCATGTGTAGAGGCCAGAGGACTATATCTACCCAACTTTCATATGTGTGCTAAGGACCTCTGTTCTGGTCCTCAGGCTACCATATGAAGGTTTATTTTTTTTTTCCTGCCATCTTTCAAAAATCCTCCAGCAGGTTCTGAAAGGGAACAGGCAAAGAGGTCGGTTGTTATCATTCTAACTGTCTACTTTGGGAGAAACCTGGATCCAAAAGATGCTCCCTGGCAGAGGTGGCCACAGTATTAACCTGACCAACAATTGCACCATCATGGAATGAGACTTTTGGGGAAAGACATACAGCTTTGATCTCCTTACTGGCTGGATGTGTGGCTTACTGTGTCCAGCTGATAAAGATGGAGATCCTGTTCTGCCTGTGCCTATACTACTGTTCCTGTGAGTTGTGGCACTCAAGGGATACCGCTCAGCCAAAGCAATCACCTTTATGTCTCGTGCCCCCCCCCCCCATGTCAGCCCGAGGAGGGAAATCTGACCACTGATCAAACGAAATGAAAACCTAGTCTTTCATATGTGGAAATCTGTAAAGTGAAAAGTTAGTACCGTCAACCATAAAATGAATCTCACTACAATATCTAATATAGTAGATTAAATATATACAAATATATTAATTTTTAAAAACTGAAATTTTATTTTGCGTCACCCTAGTAAGTTTCCGTGCCCAGAAGCCAGAGAGAAGGAGAGAATGTGAAGACCAAAAGGTCTGTCTGTAGCATATGTCGGCACAGTTTGTAGCAGAAGTGTCGAAAGCAATATTTGTTTTATCATATACATCTGGTTTATTGTAAGGCACATGACCACACAACCCCCCCCTGCACACACACACACACACACACACACACACACACACACACACACAACTTGGAGAAAGAAAAGAGTTTGTCGTGTTATATCAGGCTTTTTCTTAACCATCCCATAGAAATGGCTACAACATCTTCAGAGGCAATTCAAGTACCTCCGTGGCTTTCATCAGGCGTTCTCTGTACAAGGGAAAGGGGGAAAAATCGTTCTATCTTTTTATTTTTTACTTTGCTTTAATCTTATTTGATGATGTCTCAACAGGCTGGGACATGCTTTCTTGGATGGCAATTTCACCACGCCATATGTGTCTCTCACAAGATAGCAGAGTGAGATGAATCTTGGCAGGAAGAGAACTAAACACATCGACAAAGAAAAGAAAAAAAAAATTATTTACTTAACTCCCTGTTGCCTGCCTGCATTTCCCCTTGATGGAGAACTCCTGGTGCAATGCTTCAGACTTAGTTTGTTATAAACAATTGTGTGACACACGGTCCCCTGCTTACTGTGTTCTCCTCAGCATCTGCCCAGGTTCTCACTGGACCCATGTGGGAGAAGAGTGAAGCCTGCCCTCCGGAAGCAGCACAAAACCCCTCTCTCCCCACCTTTCACTCCCTTAGGGATGCAGAGCTGGGGTCTGCTCTGCGGTCTGGGTGGGTGGTGTTCCTCTGCTCTGCCTTGTGATGTGGAGTACAAGTTTAGAGTTTACTCTGTCATCATCAACAGTTGAATGTGTAGCATTCTTAGCGCTGTCTAGTAAGTATAAAGAAGTTATTGCCAGTTATATGGGAGATGACCATTGGTTTGAACTATATTGGAAAATGATCCTAATAGACCAGACCTCTATTGTTTATGCTAGAAGGAACAGAGACTGATTCAAAGATTACACCAGAACCCTAGTCTGAATTCCTTGGGCTAGGGCGATAGCTGAGTGTCATTGAGTGTCATGCATTAGGGCCATAGGTACTCAAATACCTCTGGATAATACTGAAACTGTAGAGTATATGCATAGATATGTATAATAGGCATAATACATTTCACATTATGTTGTGCATATTATAAAACATTTACTGTATTATACTGTTTCTTTTGGAGAATTACTGACCTTCCTGTGACCTCTAGTGACCTGTCACGAACTGCAGCTCAGAGACCGATGATGCTCAATGAGCCATTTTGAACGAAATTGTGATTTAGGGGCTGGGGAGATGGCTTGGCAATTAAGAGCACTTGCTGCTGTTCTAGAGGATCAGAGGTCTGTCTCGTTCAGCTCCTATCTTCATGTCAAACAGCTCATAACTGCCTTTAACTCCAGCTCCAGAGGACCCATCACCCTCTGCTGGCCTCAGAGGGTACCTGAACACAAGTGGCATACACAAATTTTCAGGGGGGTGGCAGTGTGTGTGTGTGTGTGTGTGTGTGTGTGTGTGTGTGTGTGTGCACGCGCACACACATGCACACACACACACCAAATCTTTAAATTTTATGCAATCTAGATAAACTCCAAAACCAAATCCAAATATCTATACCTATACCTAATCTCTATCTCTCTATCTCTAATCTACATCTATCCATCTGTCTGTCTGTCTATATATCCATCCATCCATCCATCCATCCATCCATCCATCCATATCTCTCACCAACTCTGTTTTAAAGAGAAAAGAAGCTAGAAGCTAATATACCCTCCAACCCCCAAGTATCAGAGTGTTTAGACCCATTGTTTCACTGGGTAGCACTGTGTTTGATGTGATGTTGGGGCCAGTAGGCTCACACAGTCCATAGCTCTTTAACTTTTCGGCTCAGACCTGCAGGCAGCGTGATTAGGATAGTAAAGAATTGTAACAATGTAACTGTAATGAAGACCCTTGGAGGATGCCATTTCCCTAGAACATGGAGGCTGTGATGTGAGGGGGGACCCTGAAGAGAGGTCTTGACTGCTAAGGACAGAGAGTGAAGTTCGGAATTAGTTGCCTTCGGTTGCCCATGACTGGCACTAGTTGTTTCTATGAATCTCTTGGCAGAAGGGTCATTCATCTAAAAGGCAATATAAATGCAGCGCGAGGAGCCGGCATCTGATGTTCTTTTGCTCCTGGACAAAATGCCTCCCTCTCTCTGTAACGCTCTTGTCCTCAGAGAACAGAGTTCTGAGAACTCCAGCCTCTGATTCTCAGAAAAATGCCTAAGAAGCTCCAGTCGTGGAGAACCCATCCCTACTTCTCTTGCTTTTGCTGTGGGAATTCTAGCTGTGCTGAGGAAATGCAAAGTTAATGTGGAATAGAAGCTTCTCACAGGGGGGAAAAAAGCTGAGCTGACTTCATGGCATTAGCAGATGCCACGTCTTCGGCCCTTTTTAGCTGATGCCCTGGAAATTTACAGTCGGGTTGGTTCTGCATACCGGGCAGCATTTGTTGGGGTGAACCGGGCAGCATTTGTTGGGGTGAACCGGGCAGCATTTGTTGGGGTCTGGGAGTGTTTGATTACCTGGTGGCGTGCTTACTAGGTACTAAAAACACAGTTAAGGGATAGTAGATGCTTAAGTGTCTTAATTGTACATTTGCTCGGTTTTGCAAGTTTTGTAAAGGAAGACGTGGGGGAAATTACTGGAAACATGGTAGAAAAAGAAAGTTCCTGGCAATGACATCATCTCCCTTTGCCCTCACCTCCTAAAAACAACAGATCACCTCATTAGTCAGGGCTCCAGCTAGGCCATTTGGATGGGTAAAAGGTACTTGTCTGTGTGTGCTTTCTCTCTCCCTCCCTTCATTCTCATCCCTGGTACACACCCCACAACAAACACACGTATGTGCCCCTAGATAGCTACAGTGGGATTATTTATATACTTTCAATGTGAACCATCCAGACCGAATTAAAAGATGTTGATGATAGTTATAGATAGAAATACAGGATAGAAAGAAAAATGCCAAGTGCACATTGAGGATAAAAAGAAAAAAAAAAAAAAAAAAGGTGACCACAGTGGTTCATACCTGTAGTTCCAGCAATTTGGGAAGCTGAGACAGGAGGATTGCTTGAACCTAGGAATTTACTTGAAGTCAGTCCAGGCTATGCTTGGACGCATCCTTCCCCCTCTCCAAGCAATAGATAAAAATGGAAGTATAGAGAATGAAAACAAGTGATTGTCTTACTTGTAGAAAATCCACCGATTTATGCACATGAACCGTACCCTGCAATCATTTGAAGTCTCTGAATCCACAAAAATCTCAGCTTTGGGAACAGGATGCTACAGAGCGGGGATGGGTGGGTGTTGTAATGTATCCAATTCCTCCAGAATGAAACTGCGCTTAAATCGATTTGAAAATGAGATGTAATCTGCATGGTTTTATAAACTGACTCCTGTTTTAGCAGAAAGAATTCTGAATTTTTTTTTCTTTATCAAGCTCTAAAGCTTCCAAACACACTAGGAGACAAAGCCTATGAACTCTGGAAAAAGTCTCTGAGGTTTGGATAATACAGAGGAGACAATGAGGACCTGGCATCTGCCCCGCCTCCCTCACCCTTGGTTAAACATACCTCGAGACGGCTTCCTCCCTGTTTAGAAGGGCCACTGAGCCCTTCAGGGGCCACTTTGTCTGTTTAATTAGATTTTTACTTGTAAAATAAAAATAGATATGTAATTTGGTCCATTTGGTCAAATTAGTCCGTTTGTGCTAACTTGAAAAATAAAACTTAGTTATGTGTCTAATGACAGTACTTGTTCAAAGAATTCGAGGTGTAGAGTGTATGTGCATCTGTGTGTGTGTGTGTGTGTGTGTGTGTGTGTGTGTGTGTGTGTGTGTGTGTGTGTACATGTGTGGGGGGGTGTCCTTTAAAATCTCCTCTCTTTTTCCCCTCCCAGTGCAATGTCAGAGAAGTCTCGGGAGGGACCCAGAGACAGTGTCAAAAGTAGGGAGAAAAAAAATAAAACAGTGTAATACCAGAAAGGCTGCTCTGTAGAACCCCAGAGTCTGGTTGCAAAGCAGAAAAAAGTAAACAGTAGCAATCTCTGTGTAACAGGAGATTTGGGTATAATTTGTTTAAATAGCAGCAATAATGATTATTAATTCACCCTTCCAATGCTAACAAAGACCCGGGTTCTGTTAGTTTGTGCTTTAGATTCATGTTCAAGCTCAAGTTTATTTTAGGCTAATGCTCCTATCAATGGGAAATGCAATTAGCTCTATCTCCCCCCACCTCTACCCTCCCAAATATATATAGATAGATTTGACATTTGCCAATCCTGAATAAAATGCTTCCCCTTTCAGAACAGTGCCCAAGACACATGGTTCTCCCAGACTTCCTCTTTGTAGAGTTCTTCTCCACTTTACTAGGAAACAATAAGGAATTCTTTTTGTTCTCCGCCACTGAAGGTGTAACAGACATGTTTTGAAATACCTGCACTGTAGAAACAGTGCTTAGAAGAAAGAGGGAAAAAAAAATCAAAGCGAGAAATAAAATTACAAAATGGGAGATCCAGACCTCTTTATCCACAATTTGCTTGTGCCCCTCATTGTGGCAAAACTTTGGGAAGGGTCCTGATTGTTGCTTTTTGATGCTGTAACCTTAAAAGTAGTTTTTAGCTGTGCTTTATCTTGCTTTGTGGGTGGGAAAGAGACAAGACTCCCCAGAGGCTCTGGCCACAGGCACCTCTGTGTCCTCTGAGAGGCAAATGGGTTGGAGGCCTGTTGTCAACATAGGCAGCCTCCTGAGCAGGGTCCAGCTTGTCCGGTCTAGTACATTGTCCACTCCATCAAAGGGTCTAATGGTCAGCACAGGAGGCTAAATGTCTCCCCCGTGACCTGACATTAACGGAGTGGACTGGTTTAAGTGTTACTGAGGGTGTCGCAGAATGATTCGGACGCCGATACCAGTTTCCCTCAATGAGCCGTCATTTGGGCATGACTTCATACAGCTTTGCCCTGACACAGCCCAGCCCCGGAGAGCTCCCGGGGGACTCCCTTCACCTCGGAGACCAGCAGACAGCCCGCTGATCAATGCCCTCTGACAACAAGTGAAGCCACCACCTCTTCCCTCACCCCTCCACCCGGTGTGCCTCCCAGCCCCTCACCCATCTGACCAGCTCGAAAATGATAAAGATAAATTGTTTTATCTACACATAGAGGCTGACACCGAGAAAAGACAGGGGAAGGAGGAGACCCACCCAGTTTGTGTAGAGCCTCAGATTCCAGTTTCCTGCTTCTCATGTAATTTTGATGGGAGGGAAAAAAAATCAAGGCAGTATATCAAATTGTGGAGCTTGAGTGATCCAGCCGGGGAAACATGTGGAATTGTGATTTTTTTTTTCCCACGTATAAGGCAGCTTATAAGCATAAGGTTTGTGGATGTTAAGGAGACATGGGATATTTTCTATATCAGGACTGGGATTTTATTTTACTTTATTTTATTTTATTGACCAAACTATATGCATAGGAAATAAATATAAATGGTAAGTTTTGTTCGTTTTTTTGTTTTTAAAGAAACAATGTATTTTTTCAAAAGCGAACCCAATGACATAACATTGTAGAAGAGTCTTTAGAAAAAGCCTTGAATGCTTTTGATAAAAGAAGATTTTTCTGCAGGGTTCTAAAACAGCCATTTAAGCCTTTTTTTCCCCTATGTATTTGGATATGAAACAAAACTAAAGAAGACAGAAAAGTGTAAATATATTCTTCACTTCATAACCATTGTTTACCCTGTGTCTTAAAAGTGAAAACCAGGAACCTAAAATAATACCGAAGAAAGAAATACAAGGCACATAAAAAATGTAGATCAAATGTTTTAAATCTATTGGAAATGTTTGATAAGTGGATTAAAATGTTTGACAATTATTTTCTACTCCCGAACAATAATACAATTTTTCTTATTGGTTTTAATGGAATATTTCTTTGTTGAATAATTTGAAAATCATTTTCTTTCAGGCAGAAAAGGGGGAAAAGGGGTTGAGCTGAGACAGTTCTCATCTGAAAAGCAGGCTTATGCCTGAATATTTAAAGAAAAAAAAAAGTATGTCAAAAGACATTCCGATTTCAAAGTACTACCTTTTGAACTATTTTTTTCAATGTCCCTTTTGTAATTTCTGAGAAGCAACTAAAATTCCACCTCTGCTCTTTTTTTTTTTTTTTTTTTCAGCCAAATACTTGCTTCTATATTTGTGGCTACTAAGAACTGTTTCAACTAAAAAAAATTTTTTTTATTTCCTGTAGTAAAGAAAGAACATAAATCAACAAGTAAAGAGAAAAGTAATCTTATTTTTATAGACTTGTCATTGACTAGTGTTTTAAAATCATTTCAATGTCTAATTTATTTACATAGTAACTCAATAGCACTCCTCCACATAATTATTTGCACAAGTTAACTTTTTTTCTTGGATTTATTCACTTTTTTTTCCTATTTTGTTTATACCTCTCAATAGAGCAGAGCAAATACGTTGTGTAGACTATGTTTGTATTATTTCAAAAATATTAGTTCCTTAAAGATAATGTTTGGGAAAATGTATATCTTTAGTTGACTTATCTCTGACTGTAAAAAGAGAGAAAGAGAGAAAGAGAGAAAGAGAGAAAGAGAGAAAGAGAGAAAGAGAGAAAGAGAGAAAGAGAGAAAGAGAGAAAGAGAGAAAGAAAGAAGCCCCCAAACAAACAAACAAACAAAAAAACCCCAAACAAACAAAAAATCAGAGAACATTTTGGTTTTTACAAACTGACATTAATAACAGATCAATATCTTCCTTCCAGGGAGTACAATTATTTACTATGTAACTGCACTGGAAATATTAAAAAGAATTAGTTCTAAAGTGTCAAAAGTCAAGCTTAACAAATTTAAAGGCAATGAAATGAAAACTCGGCTAAGCACAAAAGCGCCCTTTTGAATTCCATGAAAAGCTACGCCAGGAACTGAAGAAGCCGGGTCTGTGACTCTAGTATTTGGTTTATTAGGTCCAGCGCTTGCCTTCAAAGGGGGAGTACAGCCGCGTAGCAGTTAAGGATTTAGAGGAATTCTGAGAATTTGAAAGCTTCCCCCCACCCCCCCAAATGGATTCCGTGTGCACTTGAGCCATAAACACTGATTTGGGATCTTTTACTCAATCGTTTGCCGCTGGCTGTGTCTGTACATTTAGATAACTATGAAATTCCAAGTCAGGAAAGGTAGAGAACTCGAGGAGACATGGGACCAAGCAGACATTAACCATAGTAGGGGTGGAAGAGTTGGAGATTTCTGCAGAAGTCAGGTGTGAGGCCCCAGCCTGTGAGTTTTTTTCAGAGGGAAGCAGCCTTTGGGGTGACTATTTGCTCAAATATCAAGTTTTTTCAAGTAACCTTGGGCATTGTGTCTCTGGTTGCAAGTTCCAGGAGCATCAGGACAGTCAGGTTTTCAGGGCATTTGGTAACAGGAGTTGCATGAAGAGGGGAGCATTATGAAGTGCCCCCCTCCCCTGAGGGGCTAGGGAGGGGGAAGCACAGAGCCCGGAGGGAGGGAGCTGGGACTTGCCACTAGAGCAGACATGGTTGATATCCATCAGGGATAAGCCCTATCTTGATTTGGGATTTAAATAAGGTATTTTAGACCTGTGCTTGAATAAAAATAAAAATAAAAATAAAAATACCCCCCAAGGGGGGAAAAAAAACAGAGTTCACTTTGTAATATGAAAATCAAATTCCATTTACGGTTAGGATTACTGAATAAGTCTGTCCACTTCAGTGGATTCCCCAACCTGCATCCTGTCACCAGATGTACATAAAACCTGGTCCTAAGGTTAGGGCGGGAATCAGTAAGGCTCTCGAGACCTAGTTTTGACATAGGGGATTCCTTGTCTCCAAAAACAGAATAATAGTCAAAGAAAGAGAAGTTTAGAAGGCTTAGAGAAAGGAAGTCTGAATGTGGAACAAAATAAATGAAGCAGGATTTCATTTAAACGGGGTTATTACTTTCTTTTTTTTTATTATTAACTCTAATTATACAGTTTTCTTTCTTCCTTCCTTTTCTTCCCCTCTCTCCCTGTTTAATTTAAAGGCAATTGGGTGGCATGGGGCTCACTTTGTAAGTATGAAAATACGATAGTATACCAGCAGATGTACGGGAGGAGGGATGGGGCTCACACCCTCTCTACAAAGATCACTGGATTTTTTACACAAAGAACAAATCTGTACGTCCTACATTGTCATTAGGATGGAAAGATTTCTTTTTCTTTTCTTTTTATCATTTCAATATAAAAAAAAGGCCCCCTCTCAGGGTGAGGTTTCTGCTTTTTGCAGTGTTGGATATGTTATTATTATAAAACGTGGTTATATTCTCTGCTTCTTGCGCTAACAATGGGGACAGGGGTAGGGGGTGGGTCGGAGGGGCCTGAAATGACAGAATGAGGGACACACAATAGCATGGCCGTGACTCTGAACAAATAAATAAAACATGTGAATCGCAGTCTCTGCTGTTCCTCCCTTCTTTCCCCCTCCCCCCCAACTGTGATTAAATTTGCTGTGGTCATTTCCCAAATGTCTGCCTGATTAAAAAAAAAAAAAAAAAAAAAAGACCAAGATGAAGAAGACCAAGAAGCAGGCTCAGCCCCAGCAGCACCCAGAGCTGTTTCTTACACACCGAGGACCCTTCCAGGGGCTGGCAATCTCCACTCCTGTCAATCACTCCTAAGGGCACAGACATGTGAGCCACTTTCGTTAGCGAAAATACTCCACATCTGATTGCTGTCTTCCTCCTACCCCCCCCCCCCAAAAGAGAAGAGGGAAAAACCCTGTGAACCCTTGGACAACAACCCTGCCCCCTTAATAAACAACTACCCCTCAAATAGCCCCCAAACACCCACTGAAACCTTAGCTGCCTGCCTGATGCTCCCTAACGGGTCTTCTATTCCTTCCTGTAAGACAAACGCAGCTTCCCGGCAACCTATTGGACACATAGGAGGGAGAAAAGAATATATTTTAATAAATCGAGGATGGCGACAGGGTTGTGATATGGGTTGTAGAGCCCTGTTCTTTAGTCCTAGAAAAAGATGAGGCTGTTGTGGGGTTGGGGCGAGATGGGGGGGGGGTGAGGGTAATATTGCGAGATAATAGCACCTATGTTAATATCCGGAATTTTCAATGTAGCATAAGTACATTTTGTTTTTCCTTTTAGCACGATTTATAATTAAAGATTTTAATCTGGCTTCACATTGAGTTAATAAGCCCTTTGATTGATTAGGATTCATAAAAATTGCCATTTCCCGCTGATGCTTTTGTATTTCTGGGGATGCTCTTCTGAAAAGCCGGGTTAAGGTGAATAGGAAGCTGCCATTGTTCCGGCTGAGCTGGGCCAATTCTGGGAACTTGGAACTGCTGTACGTCGCTTGTCCTCGGCAGTATCTTGTTGTTCAACCAAATTAATGCAGATAGGATCGGCTGGGCTCCAGTTTAGCCAGTTTTTTTGGGTGAGGGGGGGTGAGCGGGATTCTTCTTTTTAAAAATGTCACCAGGTGCTCTGTACGCAGCTCTTTGCTTCTGTGTGGTGACCTGCGCTTTGGTTTATGCAAGTAAATAAATAAAAACTACAATGAAATCTCATCAAATTGATAAATAGAAATGTTAGGAACTGTTTCAAAGATAAAGGGAAGAAAATTACAAAGTAAATGCATACGGAGGCGACAAACCCTAGAATACTAAGCCCCAGATTTTCTTCACAAAATTCAACTTCAGAGGCTGTGTGAGCCGATAAATTACCCGTTTTCATTAATGGCCAATCCTGCAATATGTGGGAAGTGTCCTCCTTCAGCTAAAGGGATGTCTTAGAAATGTAAACACAAATGAATAAATAGGAGAGAGAGAGAGAGAGAGAGAGAGAGAGAGAGAGAGAGAGAGAGAGAGAGAGAGAGAGAAGCAGGCAGGCGGGGAGGAAGCCAGGCGGTACGCTAATGCTATTTATCGAGTTAAATAATAGACCCTGCCATCCTTTCCTTCCAAAACCAAACCAAAATTAAGAGCCAAATCAAGAAACAATGATAAATTCTGAGAAAGGGGAGAAGAAAGACAGAGCATGTGAGCAAGGGCCTGTGATTTGAAACGTTCTGTCAGAGAGGCCCCCTTCTCTTCAGCTTATTGTACCCTGGATGTCGGTGAGGGGGGCGTACAGGAGAATTCACGTCTGCCCACCCTCCCGTTGCTTATTTTTATCAGGGGAAGAAAAAGTGACTGTGTTCAGCTTCCGAAGGGCCTCACTGTGGGGACTGAACCACAGCAAATTCCCTTTGTGTTTCTGGTTCTGAAGGGGCCTGCTATTGTTGCCTGCAGAGACTCTTGTACAGACAGGAGAGGGAGTGGGGCTGTGGCAAGCACTGCCACCCCCACCCCCCATCTCAACGTGTTCCGGGATCAGTCTCTCCTCCCCTGTCATCCACCCCGACTTCTCGGCAGGCATGACTATCATTTTTGTGTACTCTCATCACCATTCAAAAGGGGTCCGAATACAAACAGTTTAAGCGATCATGAGAAACACCGGAAGCCAAGTCCAGAGAGCTAAGGGGCCTTGGGGAAGTGTCCCCCAGGTGGGCTGGCAGGTGGCACTGGCTTGGCTCTTCTATGGCACCCTCACTCCAGGCCTCTGCCTGATGTTAATCTGTTAACATTAAAACCCCACCTTGCTGGCTCTGTTTTCAAAGACATGATTCTGAAGAGCACCCTGGGTCCTGGACACACTGGCCCCACCCCTTGGGTGGGGACTGGTCTTCATCCTCAACCCCTTTTCCTCAACCCCTTTTCCCCCCTAAGATTGCTGTTTCCTCACAGTCACCAAACGGGTGGAATGAAACCAGTTTGAGTGTCCAGTCAGACCACAGTGCCCCAACCTGCCGGAGGAGCCCATGCTTGGCCATCACTGGTCTCATTCATCCCTGACCGGCAGGCATAATGGGTGAGCTTTTAAAGCTCACTAATGAAGAAAATTGACCCTAAGCAAAGGAAACCCTGTCCCTTAATGCCACCCAGATTGGACCTTAGTGCATTCCTTTTTTTTTTTTTTTTTTTTTAAGGAAAGAAAACAGTCTGATACATGCATTTGCAGCAGAATAGAAATAAAACAAATTTCAAGCAAACTTTCCCCTCCCTGCCCCTACCCCCCACCCCCCACCCCCAACTCAAGTCCCAGGGAATGACAGCAGAGAAGGAGCAATTCCTGGTGCAGTGTGCTCCATCAGTTAAAGGTACCTTTGAATGAATGTCAGCCCCTTTCTACCTTAGTGCCAGTCGATCGATGCTTCATTAGGACTGAATTGTCTTTTGCCCATGCAACCTTGAAAATAGTCCCTTTAATTACCTGTGAGGAAGTCGGGATCTCTCTCTCTCTCTCTCTCTCTCTCTCTCTCTCTCTCTCTCCTCCCCTCCCAGTTTTCTTTGGCAGCAGAAGAGGAGGTGGGGGCTATGGAGACAAGGGTCATTCACATTTATTTACAGTTTGTATGTCTGGATCCATCACTCTTTCAGAGAGAAGCTGAAAGGAGAAGGGAGCGTGGGGGCAGGGGGATTTGAACAGGAGGGAAAAAAAATGGAACAGAAAGAAATATTGGACCCTGAGGTGAGAGGGCAGGGTTCAAGTCCAGACTACAGATCTATTGAAGAGGTTTCAGCCAGGCAGCTTCCCACTTGACTTTCTCATCAGCCGGCTTTATGGATTCTCAGAAACTCCCCTTTATACCAGGGCTCCTTACATCTCCTCGATGCTAATTACCGGGAGGTGCTAAGTGCAGAGCCAAGCCTGTACCTTCATAGAATGCAGGACCTTAAGGAAAAGGACTTGTTGGTTCAATGTTTTACAGGGACCAAGGGAGAGACACTCAGTCCGATTTAATCCCTCCCACAGAAACCAAAGGTTGTCCAAATAACTGTAGGCCTAGCAAGGAGAGTCCTAGAAGAAAGTGCATAAATAATCCTGTTTGTTATGCTCTATTAAAAATTCAGAAAGATTTTAAATTCAAGTGATAATCTGGCCATCCTAAGGGATAGGCTTGTATTTAATAGCCAGGCATTTTTACCTATTCAATTATGATGAGAAATATTCTAATGAAGTTATAAGGCTCAGCTGAGGGATGTTAATCACCTGAGTGGGTTCAGTGAGAACCGTGTTGAAAAACACACCTGAACAGGCCAGGCATCCGTCCTCCTAACGTGGTAATTCAGCATTGTATAGAACCCTCCTTCCCTCCAGTCCCCTGGCACTTGGTGAAGCCTGGAAACTACAAAGCTCGTCTGATTGTCTCTCCAGCGGCCAACTTTCCATCCTAGCATGGAGTCAGGGGTCAGAAATGCATTTCCCACCAAATTTACACACGAGAGTAAAATACATTGTTTTACCCCTTTCCTGATCCCCCCCCCCCACACACAGAGATCTAAATGCCTAGGATCCTTAGATAAACAGTTAGATTTGAATAGTAGATAAGCAACAAATTAGGTATTTAGTATAACTATATCCTAAGTGTTGCATTTCTACTAAATAAATGTACTGTTTATCTAAAATCCAAATTCAATTGACTTGCTTTAAACAACAACAACAACATTTAAGTCTGACATCCTACATAGATTAGTCTTCCATCCAAATGTTTCCTACAAACAACTGAAAATAGCGATATCAACTTAAAATCAATCATCATGAAAGGGTTTATTCAAATATTTTTGGATGTAGTTTATGACTTGGAGGAAATGAGGTGCTACGGTGTGTGCTGGTGTTTCTTCTCCGTCTTCTAACTCAGCTCTGGCATCTAAACTCCATCACTCAGCTCAGCAGTATGAAATGAAAACGGATTCGAAACCAAGCCAAACCACGATGGCTGTCATTTGCACATGCTCAGTTCACACCAACATCACCCCTTTGCCACTCAAGTGATGCAGTCACCTGGTCCTGTCCAAGATGGATCCTCAGTGGGTGTGTGGGCATAGCCCTGTGCAATCACGACTTTTGCTTCTGTGTCTTGTCCAGCCACAACAGTGAGCCTGCCTAGGCATGAGATCAGTCACTGTGATGTGTGTTGGAGAAAAAGCATCCTGTGTTCGAAGGACTTAGTCTCATTCAGGCAGCCGTGTCCTTGCAGTAGTAAAAGAACCACCCTAGGAGACAGCTGAGCTGGCTAAGTACTTGCTGTGCCAGCTTGAAGTTCTCTCCTTAGAATCCATTGCAAAAACTGACCTCCATATCTCTAACCCCAGAGCTGGGGAGGTAGAGATAGAGAGATGCCTGGGGCTTGCTGGCCTGCCAGCCTAGGTTGCACCAATGAACTCCAGAGATCCTGTCTCAAAAAATAAGATGGAGTGCTATTGAGGAAGATACAAGCTTTGACTTTTAGCTTCTGGGTGCACACAGGTACCTGCATACATGCATGGACACGAACATGCTTGTATATACCCACAGAAAAGATAATAATAATTAATATTAATAATAACAATGAAAATAAAAATAACTTTCCAGGCAAGGAAACAGGATGCAGGACTGAGAAGAGAGGCAGAGACAGGGTAGGGATGTAGAACTCCAAAGGTTCTCTGTGAGCCTATTGTCCCTCTGAGGAGCAGGGGGCATGGCAGGGTTTAAGCATCAGTCTCAATGTGCCAGGTTCTTACACTTTCTCTGAGCTTGGAAGTCAAAGGACATTTTCACAGCCTTTATTTAATCTGCAAAATAAATAGAAGAATTAGATTTCTAGGTATGTTTTTGACTGCATGTTTCTAATACTTCATGGTATGAGGTATGAGGAGGAGGCCATATCAAATCCCACATAAATTTGCTGAGCCCAGAATAAATATTTATAAAGATAGCAATGTGTTCCAGGCTATAGGTGGATGAAGGCTGCGCATCCAGAATAAGGCACCAGGTCAGGCTGACCTGACACTTTTGGCTAACTGTTGGGTAGACAGGAACAGAACTGGCAAATCAGAGGAGAATAGACATGTGGTCTTTGAGATGGCTGCTGCCCTCTATTCTAAAAGGACATGCTGCTTGCCTGGATCCAAAGACAATTAACAAGCCATAGATGACCAAACAATTCATACCCACATCTGGGAACGCAGGCTGGCTCCCAGCCATGTCAGCAGCAGTCTAAACTCACTGCTGTGTTTCTGTCTGTGTGGGGTTCAGTGTGGTAAAGGACAACTATGAAGACTCTGGACTTGGTTGCAGTAGGCATGTATGCTTACAACATATCAGTGTCAGATCTGGAAAACATTAAAAGATGCATTTTTATAATTGTGTGTGCATAATTGTGTGTGCACATATGTGTGTATACATGCACGTGTGTACATGTGTGCACATGCATGCATTCATGTGTGTGTGTGTGTGTGTGTGTGTGTGTCTATTTTCTTAGGAGACAGGCAATGTGATTTCTCCAGATAGCAAAGTAACTCTTCCTCCTCCTCCTCCTCTTCCTCCTCTCCTTTTGCTGATAGTAAAATCATTTATGCTTTTACACTTTTTCACTGATAACATGAAATCATCAGGGCATAGACTACATTTTTTTTTCTTAAGGAAATTCTGATGAGATTAAAAAGTAAAACTTGAGGACTTTGGTATCCTGAAATACAAAGAAGCATTTCCCCTATCTCTCTTCTGTGAGAGAGCACATCTACCCTCAATTATATGGGAGAGTACTTCCACTATTGGATGGAGGTGAGCATCTCCCACGTAGAGCAGACATTTTTGTCTCAGAGATACCCAGGGGGCTTAACCAGTCCACATGGTGTTGGATGCTTGGGAGCTTAGAAACCCTGTCTCATAGGCTCATCACCCAAGACACCCAGCAGCCATATCACTGTCTACATTAAAAAACAATATAACTACAGACTCTCCAGTCAACAACCAGGACTACTCCCTGAAACATACAGCTACAAGCTGTCTCGGAAGAACAGGCATGACATTCAGAATACAACCCTCTGTTCTCAGACCTGCATTGGTCATAGTGCCAACAGAGGATTCCTGCCATTATCCATACATGTGAGTGTAGGGAGTAAAGCAGTGTGCCTGTATATACTGGGCATCAAAAAGCAATTTCTTGCTGCAGTGACTTTAATGTATTCAGTAACCTTCTGTTTATTTGGATATTATTTGCTGAAAACACTTGGAAAGCTTTGGCGTAAGAGTGTAGGAAAACCTTGGCTGGGTGTTGATACAGAGCGTTGCTCTCCACACACCAGCAGCCTGGACCACTTGGGCAGGCAGCGGAGGAGCTGTCTCTCTTTGCTGCACAGCATCAAATAAGGTCAGTGATACTGCTGGTACGCTGCCTTCTTTTATGGTCCGTGTTATCGAGGAGACCTGTAAAAGTTTCCTGCTTTTGATATTTTGACCCACGGTGTTGCTTGCATGCTGCTTTGTGGTTTAGAGATTTAAAGAAACAGACAGAGGAAAGGAGTAAGGGAGAGAGTTGGCTTTAGGTGGTAAATAGAACTGTAAAGCCAATGGCCTTTTCTTCAAAAGAGAAGGAGGAGGAGGAAGAAAGAAAAGGTGAAGAAGAAGGGGAAAATACAAAAGGAAACAGTCTAGGGACAAAGAAGTTTGGGGGTATCTGGGGCTCAGGGACTGGCAGGAGGGACATGGGAGATCCTAAATGGGGCTGTGAGATGGGTTTCAACTAGAAAGATATAGAATGGAATTTAACATTCACAAACTCATATATACCGTAGATAGAATGTGAAGGTAAGTGTGTGATACATGGACTTTCAGGGTGAAAAGGGGATTTGGAAGCCCCGGGTGCTGTTCCAGGTATCAGGACAAAAAAGAAAAATGTCTGTTTGATTACCACATTACTGGGTTTAGTGGGAATTTAGAATACCATGGGCTTAATGGAACTTTGGGTCTCAGTCTTTCAGGGGTACCATGTAAATATGCCTCCTGCTTTATCTGTGGTTGCTGGTATTTATTCTAATAACCTGCCTTGGCTAGTCATGTTGGGATTGATGAATACCCTCGCTGAGGTGACCAGTAGTACAGTATGTGAGGTTTCCTTAGCATGGCCATGTGCAGTCAGGGTGATGGTTATACAAGGTGGGAAAAGAAGCGCTAGTTGATGTCAGGCATATGGTCAGTGATCTGAAGGAGCAGATACACTTGGTAAATTCTTTTCCATCCGATGCTGGGTAGAATGTCAAACACTTGGTCCATGCCTGTGAGATGACTTTAAGCTGCCATGTCTCTCTGTGTTAGCTGACTGAGACGTGTCAGGAGTGTAGTGTTAGGGACTGTAGCAAGAGCAGAAGCTTTTGAGTGGTAGATGGGAACACTGGATTGGTTCATTCTTTCCTTAGTGCTGCCGTCTGAATATCACCTTCTGTCTCACTGTGCCGGGAGGTAGAATTACTTGCCTGGCAAGAAGAGAAACAGTCCTTGACTTTCTTACAAAGGTATGCTGGTATGAAAACCACAAGGATTTTGTTTTCTTGAGAGAGAGAGAGAGAGAGAGAGAGAGAGAGAGAACAGTCCTGAGCTGCTTTTGAGGTGATTTCAGGGCTAGCCTTGGGTATGCAACTGGAGAGTAACTCTCCACCCTCTATCCCTCTTTTTTAACTGAATCTTCTTGTATTGTTTACAAAATTATTTCCAAATCCTATACAACAGTGGGAACTGAAGAGAGCATGGATTGAGCAGGTAGTGGCGGGCCTGAAGAAGCAGTGATAGAGGCTCCGCTTACCCATACTTCAAATTAGGGCAGTTCATGAGAAAATGATCTTGGAACAGTTACGCATCTGCAGTGGTCATGTGTCAGGTAGCTATACCCTGCGCACACTCGATGCTCAGAATGTCCTTTCTTTCTGTGTTTTGAGACAATGTCTAGGTAGGTAGCCAAGGCTGGCTTCGATCTCTTGGCCTCCTACCTCAGCCTTCAGAGTTCTGGCACTGCAGGTGTGCACTGCCACAGCTGACCAGAATGTTCTTATGATTGCCTACCTCTTATATCTCATACTACTTATGGCGGTGATGGTGATGGTGAGGGTGATGATGATGATGCTGAGGAGGAGGAGGAGGAGGAGGAGGAGGGGGAGGATGGGATGTGTGTGTAGTGTGCATATGCCACAGTGCCCACGTGGAGGCCAGAAGATAATTTTGTGGACTCAGTTCTCTCAATGGCTCTGACCTCACAGTTTAATCAGAAAATAAAAATCAGAGTACAGTAATAATTAATCATCATATTTGTCCCTCAGTATCCTCATGGAATAGATGGGACTCCCCCTCACCCCCACCAAAAAAAAAATCAAAATCCTAAGTCACTCAAGCCCACTAAATCAAATACTATAGTACTTGCATTTAGCCTATGTAACCCCCCCTAGACATTCAACTTTCTCTAGATCACTTATGATAACTCATAAATTGCATGCAAATAACTGTTAACATGTTTAGGAAATAATGACCCAAAAGAGTCAACATGTTTAGTACTAAACATTTTTCCAAATACTTTTATCTGCAGTTGGTTAAACCAACACTACCTTTGCGATATCCATGGGTGTGGAACTATGGCTAAGGAGACACTCACCCTGTAGTTCTAAAAGTCATATAAAGCAAGTGCTCCATGTATGATCTATGGAGACAGGACACACGTTGCTTTAAGCCACATCTTTTCCCAGTGTTCTGCCAGCAAGTCCCAAACATCTTGACACAATTTGAAGACACTACTGTTTGATAAGGAAGCCTTTAATGTTTTGATAACACCAAGGTAAGTGATCAGCTTGTGCCTTCACTACATATAGGGAATAAGAGCAGGTGCCTGTGGCTCTAGCATTGTCTGTATAGCTCCAGAAGAGCAGACTTCTTTGTATGGATGAAGAGAGAAGCTTAAGCCGACTAATTGTAGGACATTCTTCTCTCATTAAATACGGAGGTACTCCATTTCTGAAGGTGTTAGAGCTAACCCTGCCCCCAACATGAAATCGGTAAGACATGACTTTAGAACTGAAATCACAGCACAAGAAAATGCTTTCTTCTCTTTGGGTGGGTAGGTACTATTTACAGTACTGAGCTTGGCGCCATCAGCTGTTGAAGGTTTGAAGATAAGCATCATCAAGGATCATCACATCTACTTAGGCTTGGCCACTCTGTGTGGAGAGGATAAATTCAATTGGTTGTGACTGAGACAGGTCTCTTTTTTGCCCAGCATGTGATGAAATAGATAACTTATTGCTGATATCTTTGGGCTGCTGAGGTCAGATCAACCCTAAGGCAAATTAACATGAGGCTGAAAGGTAGGAACGGCCGCTGCTCACTGAGTTTCTTTCGTTCCTTTCCTCTTTTTTTTTTTTTTTTAATAAAGAATGTCATTGAATTAACCTATGCAAATACATCTTCCCAAATAATAAAACACAGATCCTTTGGTTAAATGTATGCCTACCGTGTATTGCTCTCGTTTTAATAACAGCCGATTAGTTCCTTCCACCTCGGAGCCTTGAAATGTAGCCTCTGACAAATCTATACTCTTACGGGCTACACAGGAGTGACACGGAGAAAACCAACCTCAAGTGACAGGGACAGCTTTAGAGAGTCAAGCCCAGATGCTGTGATTTTTTTTCCCCAGATGTGTTCTGAATACCACCTTACACAACACATGCCATAGCAGTATACAATATATACTTATATAATATTTAATGTATACTAAGATACTATTAATACATGAGACCTGTGACTTTTCAGGTAAATTGGATTAGGTTATAATGAAGTTCCATTTCATATTATACAGAGAGAATGAGAATCTCCTTTCTTTAGTATATTGACTTTGGATGGATTAAAGTTATGGATTAATCATTCAAAAAATATACAAGAATACCAGCTGTTGACCAGTGATGTGTATCTGCGTACTGTTGGCCACTGTAAACAGAAGCACCACAGCTTCCAAAACCCCCACCTCCAAGAACATGTTCTATTCCTTTTTACTCATTTAAGATTCACATTTGGGACAATTATAAAGATTATTTTTACTGATATGAAACTTCATGATTTGAAGGGTTCCTCTTACTTCACAGATACACACTCCTGGTGCAATAATTCACTTTTCCACTTAAAGGTATCTATACGTGACAAAACATAAAGTAATCAGAATGACAGACTGAATCAGTGTAGCTCAGGCCAACTCCAATTAACAAAGTACAAGGTATCCTTAGGACATGGATTTGTATGTATCCCAAGCCACCTACAGCTCTATGGTGATGAAACATTTGTTTTAAAGATAAGAGTCCATGTTTTAAACATGGACTCTAAGAGCCAAGCAACGAGAGGACCAATACCATAGGCAGAAGTCTTTCTTGGTCTCTTATTGAGGATCCTCTTTGTAGATCATTGTTTTTTCTCAGTACCCTGTTGTTCTCTGGTATGCTGTCCACAATGGAAGATGGCTGCGTACCATACTCAACTTCCCATTCCAGTAGTGGAAGGCTGTCTGAACAGATACCATGTGTCTGGGGAGGAGGTTCTGACGGACCCTGCTTTAGTCAGATATCCACTCTGATCCCTCAATGATGTGCTGATGCCCAGTCAAACGGGCTCTTGAAAAAGTGTTAAATCGACAGTTTGGGGCAAGGAGGTTGTTAAATACAACCATAATTAAACATTAAGCTTGTAATTGAATAATAGCTATGTAAAATGAATCACTTCCTGCTTGAGACCTGTTACCATTAGTACTACTTTTGATTACCTGTGTCTTCTAGAGGTGGACTATTGTATACATCTTTTCAATTCCACATGCAGTGTCATGCTAGAACCTTGGAACCAATTGTGGTGAAAGAGTTTGCACCATGGGAATAGGAAACTGTCAAACACTGTAGACACAATAGATTGGTGAAGGAGTGGTTATTGGTTCTTTTTTTCTTTTCTTTTCTTTTCTTTTCTTTTCTTTTTTCAACAGTTTATTGTTAGACACCTATCAACATATATCCTAACCACTTCAGGAGGCTTGTCTTAAGTTTCTCTTCTGTTAATTGTGGTAACATTCTCTGACCAAAGAAATTTAAGAGATAAAGGATTAGTTCTGGCTTTCTATCAGAGGGATTGGGTCCAACATGGTGGGGAGGGCACAGAGGCAGGATGATGAGGTCAGGCATCATATTACATCACCTAGAAGAAGAGAGTAAACAGGAAGTAGAGCCAGGCTACCAAACCTCAACCCTACCCACAGAAACCTTCTAAAGGTTCCATAACCTCCCTTAACAGTATTACTAGCTGGGGAGCAAGTGTTAGAACACACAAGCTTATCTATGGGGTTTGGGGAATGGGATATGGGCCTCTTTCCTAGTGAAAAGAATGACTGTCCAACTAGGTGACTGGGTAAGGGACCAAAGTCAGTAAGGGAATCACAACTCATCAACTAAATTGTCTACCAAGATCTAAAGATCCTTTCGAATGAAATAAATCTCTTAAATCGTATTCACGTGGAATATATTTATTTTATGCTACAAAATGTCCCCAAAATGTCCCTAAAGCCTTTTTGGTTAGGCACCTGTGATAATGACAATGGTGACAGCAGTAACCATAGTTATGAAGTATGATTTTTAAGAGCATTGCCTATATGCCTTCACGTTATCTGCAGACACTTGTTTTCAACGAAGTTAATGTTAACAGGTATTTATTGTGTCTAATATATGACAGATATGACTCTAGAGAGATAAGATACAACAGTGGACAAACAGAGATTCTTGGTGTGGGTGTTGTATCTGTGGGAGTTGAATCTCATTGCAGGGTACAGCAGACAGAACTGGATAGGAGGAACTGAACTGTCCGTGAGTGAGCACAGGTAGCAATTTTTACTGGAAGGTTAGAGTAGAGGTCAAGGTAAAGGGAGCTGAGTGAGGACACGGAGGATCTAAGGTTATTTTCTTTTTGCCCCAGACAGAACTGTAAGCACATGGCTCCAAGGCACAAATAGAATCAGTGTCTCAAAGAAGCCCTCGAGGAGACCATCATGGCTGAGCCTCATGGGCAGGGGATGAGAAAGAGGAAGCCATAAAGGTATGGAGGGTGAGAGTGTTAGGTTATCCTGTAAACTATTGTAACATGATGGTATCTAGATCTCAAAGGGATCTCCCTGGATTTTGGGTTAAGAATAGACTTCAGAAGAGAAAGGCTTCCGTTACAATCCAGGTAATGGCTGATGTCGTTCTGGTCTTACTGGGGTGGCAAGTGCTGAGTGCTGAGAAGTATAGCAGTGGGTTATTTTATGCATTTTGAGAAAATGACAAGAAAAATCTCTGATGGATTAGATAAGGGTAATGAGAAGGGGAGGGAGAAGGGAGAAGGAGAGAGAAGAGAAGAGAAGAGAAGAGAAGAGAAGAGAAGAGAAGAGAAGAGAAGAGAAGAGAAGAGAAGAGAAGAGAAGAGAAATTGAGGGCAACACCACTGGCTGGTGTTTATATCTTGAGTAATTGTAAGAATGAGATGAACATCTATCAACATTGTTAAAGCGAGAACTAGACAGACTTAGAAAAGCAGCCATGCTTAGTTACCTTTCAGACGTCTAAGAAAAACCTGAGGAGTGATCTCAAGCCCCTCAGCTATTCAACTTTTCCTTTTGGAGAGGAAGTTTGAGCTAGAGATACCAGTTATGACATCCTTTGGGACTTGGCTAGTGTCAAAAGCTATGGAACTGGATGTGGTCCACAAGAGAATGATCTAGCACAGAGGAAAAAAAAATAAAAATGTTGATGATGTAGAGAAGAAGGGGGGAACATTCAGTCTTCAGTTGGTGGGAATGACTCAATCTAGGGCAGAGTGATTAGCTTTTAAGAGTGTGATTAACTTATCTGTGGTAAGAAAGAAGGCAGATGTGAAACTGTAGATGCTGGCTGTTTGGGTGTGATGGTCAAAAGCCTTTGGAAATCCACTTCATGTTTCTTCAGTTTCTTGGTTAAAGGAGGAAGCAAGATCCAGCTGAGAGTGAAGATGAAACCGAAAGCATTGATTTGAGATTAAAGGAGAAAAAGACCATCTTGGAATGTGATGTGGAAAATGGGCTAGATAAATGCATTGATGGCCAAGCCGCATAAATTGTGCTATTGAGGTCAGGGGTCACAATGTAGGTGTGACTTGGTATTCTTATCACAGTGAGAAGACTTGTCCAAGTCTATGCAACTATTTTTAAAAGTGTTGACTCTCTCTCTCTCTCTCTCTCTCTCTCTCTCTCTCTGTGTGTGTATGTGTGTTCATACCATATGTATAAGGGTACCTATAGAAGAAAGAAGGAAAGAAGACATAAGATACCCTGGATCTAGAATTACAGGCAGTCACCTGAAATGGGTGCTGGGAATCAAACTTGGGTCCAGTAGAAGAGCAGCAAGTACTCTTAACCACTGAGCCACCTCTGTGTCCCATTTAATACAGATGTTAAGTGGAAGACCGGAATTCAAATCCGGGCAGCCTGGCCAGAGAGCCTACCCTCTTAAGTACATGAGCCATGCTTTTAAAGTTAGCCCATGCCCAACTGTAACTTTGACTTCTAACTATGAACATTAAAACTATTCAGAACTTTTGAAGACAACATCTTTAATTTAAAAAAAAAAAAAAAGTCCTGTATAAAAATTCTCGAGTGTAACAAATATACATTCTGGGTCGGTGTTTCTTGGTCAGGGGGAAGCTTCTTATGGAAAGATATTCAAAGGTATCTGAGTAGTAGGAGGGGTTGACCTAAGAGGTTGGAAAAGGTCCATCTAGACATATTAGGCATCTGCCAAGTGTTTAACAGCACTAAAGGACAATGAAAGGTATCCATGATGGGCCATCTTGAGCCCTGAACCAATTAGACCTAGAACAAAGATTTTCATTAGAAAAGGCAAGATAGCTTAGATTTTGAAGACACTATGCATCTGTTAAATTCCTTCAACAATAACTAGTCTAATGGCAAAAGTTCTCTGGGGTCTGTGGCTCTGAGTAAATTATAACCTGTGTTTGATCTTTCCTGCTGACCGGGAGCATCCAAATGACTTTTAGACTTGTTTGTCATGTTTCTCACATATAACACTAATGATTCCAAATACACACAAAGCCCAAATGAGGCGACAGACAGGTTCAGTTCCAGTTTACATTTGGTCATCATGCATTTTCCGAGCCAGATCCTAGGTTGCCAAAGATGGATAAAATTCAGGCCCGACCCCATGAGGACTATGATTATAGCCATAATAATAAGTAAAGAGAGCATTAGTGTGCCCTGACAAAAGTGCCAGAGAGCAAATGTATAAAAGATAACATCTCAGATGGCATAGTGTGATTACTTGATCATAGAAGTCTCTAGAAAACAAAAGAGCGGTGCTGAAAATCACAGCATAGAACTTTGTACCCCTTACCAAAACAAAGAGACAGCTAGAGAAGGCAACGGTTTGTAGGCCTTCACTAGTGTTGGGTTGGTAGTCTTAGGTATATGCTAGAGAGCCACAGCTCTAGTATAGGAGGCTTGGCAGCCTAATTTAATGGCCTTGATAAGAAAAATAGGTTTCCAGCCATGGAATAACATATCTAGATGTCCTGGTCACACTTGACATGTTTGAAGAGGGAACTTAACCTGTGACACTGTTAATATATCTGTACTGCTGACTATAGTGGAGTTCATCCAAAAACGCTGCTAAGAAGTATATTCCCTTATAGAGAGGAATTTTAAATTGCAAGGGAGTTATTTTTTGAGAACTTTCTACTGTCTTGTTGTTTTCCATCATACATGACCCTAGCTCACTTAATTAAGCTACCACGAAATAGACAGAGCCTTTGAAATGTGGCAGCCACTACTATAGTTTCTATAGTTATGCTTGAAATGAGAATGGGAGTATCATTTTCCAATGAGTTATGATCTAGTTTGCAGTGCTGTGGGCTCCTATGGAGGTGTATCTCTTCCTCGTGTCTTTCTGCAGACTCTGGAAGGTGTCGTCCCATTTGATGTCTGGAGAGTTGTCTTTGGTCAGAGTGATGTCAGCTGAGCTCAGCATGCTCTCAGGAGGCAGCATCCATGGAGGGTGGGTGGGGTTCTCTGGCTCTGAGTGGCATCACTGTATCCTGCCAGCCTACAGAGGCTCTGTGCTATATTTATTTTCACAGGCTTTGGAAGCCTGATCACATGAGTGAAACCTGCTGAATTAGATTCTCAAAAGGAGCCAAGATAGGGTAGTATTTATTATCGTTGCTGTCATTAATTTATTTTATTTTTAAAATTTCCTTTCTTGACATCCAACACCTCCATGTCTTCATCTTCTTGTTTACTCTACAACAGTGGATCTGAACCTTCTGAACGCTACCACCCTTTCATGTAGTTCCTCATACTGTGATGAGCCCCAGACATAAAATTATTTTCGTTGCTACTTCATAACTGTAATTTTTGCCACTATTAAAAATTGTAATGTAAATATCTATATTTACCAATGGTCTTAGGTGACCCCTGTGAAAGGATTGTTCAACACCTCCCCCCCGAAAGGGGTCACGACCATCTCTACAGGCTTGTTTCTGTTAGCTCACCTGAAAGTGCCAGTGAGTATCTCCACCAGGACAGTCTTCTGTAGCAGACAACTGCTCTATACAGTGGCAGAATAGCCATTGGCTTGCAAGGGGGCGAGGTAAGAGCACTAAATACTGGCCTGGGGCTGTGAAGATGGCTTGTGTGGTAAAGGACTTGTCACAAAGGAATGAAGACCCCAGTTTGGATCCTTATGTGGAAACCAGGAGTGAAGGCACATACCTGTAATTGGAGCACTGGGGGGGTGGGGGAGGGGAGGTGCTGAAATAAGAGAATCCCTAGGCTCTCTGAGCAGATAGCATTGATAAATCAAAACCTACTTCAGTTCAGTGAAAGACCCTGTCTCAAAAATAATGAGGAGGGTTAGGGAGACTGCCTCATTGAGCAGTGTATATGCTATACGAGTGTTAGAATAAATAGACAGACAGACAGACAGACAGACAGACAGACAGACAGACAGAATGGAGAAGCAACTGAGGAAGACATTGCTGTTCTGGCTTTCACATGTACACACACACACACATACTATCACAATATAGTAGAGAGTGATAGAAGATACCCAGCATTAACCTCTGGCATCTACATGCATGTGAACAGGTACATGCATACATATACATGAACACTTATGCAAGCATTGAATATACATGGATGTAAGCACACATATATACAGAAAGACAGAGGCAGATACAAGAGATGGAGAGAAAAAAACAGAGGCAGAGAGATGGAGGAATATAGGACTGACCCATGACTTGATCACTGACACTGTTGGTACATTTTTCTCTGTGTTAGAGGAGAGGAAAACTACTTACTCATCAAGTGTGTTGTTTTCTGATAACATGTGTATGCTGTAACCTCGCTTAATAATCTTCAAGGAAGCCTCAGCGTATTAATTGCTTAGTGTGGTACATCATATGTGGGAATGCATCACTTGTTCTGTTCACATCAGAAGGCTGGGCAGCCAGCATCTGGTCCTGCATCTGGGAGGCAGACTTTTAGAAAAGTTTCATCATTGTAATGTAACCAGCGCAAGGAAGCTGAGGCCCTGTCAGTTCCATGGTGCCTTCTACTCTGGCTTTCTGGATGCAGACCCTACTTCTCTTGGACTCTGCACTTATGGGTACAGTATTGATCAAAGCCAAACTATCCGAGAGGCTGTGATAGTCAAATCATCAGTACTTTGGGAACAAGAATTTATGCTTACTCCATCCTTAGAGTTAATGTATTGTTGATTCTTTCTTGAAGCCCCCAACCCCTGGTCAAAGCAGAGCCCTGTGCCTTCTGACTTTCCTAATGTACTTTTCTATCCTTGGAGTATTTCTCATATCCTGTTTTAGATTCCAGTGATTACTGTTCACCTATAGTCACCCATGCTGTAACTGCAAACTCCTCAAAGACATAAAACCACATGGAATATGTTTTTATATCTCTTATACTGCTATTATTGCATGCTCAATAAATATTTGCTGAAGGACTAGATAAAAGAATGGATGGATAAATGGATGGATGGGTAAGTGCCTGCGTTATCTTTGCAAATGTGTTGGCTGGTATTTCTATGGATATCCATCAAGGACAGATACCTCAGAGATGTAAAAATATAGTATAACAACCAGGCCTGATAAATGGCCCTACATCTTTCCAAACTGAGAAATCTGAGAAGGTAGAACACATTGCCTATAATATGCTGATGATGTCTAGAATTTCTCAGCCAACTAGTAAAAACCAAATCTGTGCCGCTATCTCCCATACTGTCACCCCCTCCAAGGGGCTGCTTCCATTTTGGAGAAATAAAAACTAAGAGCCCTGAACAGTTGGGTTGTTCTGCATACCACTATAGAGGACTGGTCCATGGTGTAAATGTTATATCCATTAATCTATAATAAACAACCCGATATCCAACAGCTCCAACAGCAAATATAGAACCTCCGTTTCCCCACAGTTAGCAATTTGGTTGCTGTTTAGCTCAGCGCCTCCAGGTCTTTCATTGAGGATGCAATCAAGGGGCCCCAGAAGTTCCTATCATTTCAAGGCTTGGGTTTAAAGGTGAGATTTCCCTCATAGATGCAGGCATTTGAGCACTTGATCCCCACTAGGCGGTGTTTTGGGAGGAGGGTTTGAAGGTGCAGCCTTCCTAGAGGAAGTACAGCGCTAGAGGATTCTTCTGAGAATCTGTAGGCTTACTCTGCTTTGCATTCACGCTTTCCACACTGTAAAGGATGTGATCTCCCAGTTTCTTTTTTGGTTTCTTTGTTTTTGTTTTTGTTTTTGTTTTTCTTTCTTTTTGTTTTTCTTTCTTTTTGTTTTTTGTTTTTTGTTTTTTTGAGACAGGGTGTCTCTGTATAGCCCTGGCTGTCCTGGAACTCACTTTGTAGACCAGGCTGGCCTCGAACTCAGAAATCCGCCTGCCTCTGCCTCCCGAGTGCTGGGATTAAAGACGTATGCCACCACGCCTAGCAATCTCCCAGTTTCTTGCTCTGGTTACCATAACAGCCTGATGGACTCTTTATCCCTTGGCACCCACAATCCCAAATGCCAAATGAACTCTTCTCTGTTTTCGTTGCCCGAGTTGTGTTTTTTGTTTGTTTGTTTGTTTGTTTTGTTTTTTTTTTTTTAATCACAGCAACAGATAAGTCACTAACACAGTGTGGTGCGTTTGTTTCCAAGTTTTGAAGTGCTGCGTCACCTGATCTGGGTCTTCTGAAGTCATAGATACCTGGCCCTTGTAGCTTGATCAGGAGGGAGACACCCATGTCTTGTTACTCCTGCAGGCTGTGAGAGAATTCAAGAGCAAGGACTGTAGAGGTCTCAGCCTTTCAGCAAACTTACTACAAAGGAAAATTCCACCATGCTCACCAAATTCTACTGAATTGAAGTGCTTTACTATGTCCTGATCAAAACAAACGAAAGAGATGACATAACTTCCTGGGATGATTTTCTCGGGCACTGTTGCTCGAAGTAGGTTCCCTTGCCTGTGTACATATAGTGTTGGGGCAGAAGATGATGCTAAATAGGAGATCATAGAAGCAACCTGCTTTCAAAGTGAAGTCACCTGTCTCCGTTTCAAGGGGATGCCTCGGCCAGTGAGCATGGCCTCTCCCGCGAAAGCTTTAGCAGCTACCTTCTGTTCCCTGAGCACCACACAAACCCCCTGCCTTTCCAGCCTGAACTCTGTGAAATTGTGATGGATTTCTGAGAAAAATGAAACAAATGTCTAGCCTGGCTCTGGGCACCTCCGATGCCCGGTTGCTTTCTCAACAGGATCAGAGGGAAGGCGTCTGTGGAGTCAAGAAAACTCTGGCTTGATGGGAGAAATGAATCCCGCTTTTGACTCACAGATGGGAATGGGTGCTTAAATTCACTAAAATCCCTCAAGAATGGTATCCCTTTATGTCTCTTTAAGTGAGGATTGTCAAATGGATATAACGGAGGAGATACAGCGTGCAGCATAAGGCGCAGAGGCTATCTTTAAGCCCCTTTTGTTCCAAATGGCCATTTGCCCTCCAAGCCTACTGTTAGTGCCAAATCTCCTTAACTCCTTAAGCAAGATAATGACATTTTATTAAAGAGCAATTGCTGCCTTATTAGCCACTGGGCTTCAAACACTGAAGCATCACCCCCTTGTCACCCCCATGCCTGCCCCACTTCCCTTGGCTGGATCAGCATGGTTTGAGCCGCTTCTGAGGGTGAAGTTCAAGGGAAGACGTTCTCATTCTTGCTCAGAATTAACTAATAAATTAGAATAACTAAGTGAGAGAGAGGGTAAGACAAAAGGGGTGTGGGTAGTGGTGGAGGCCGTGGCCTGGGTCATTTTAAATATGAAACGAAGCCTGGTTTGTGTTTGGTATTTTATAGGTTTTTAAAATAAAGTGAAAGTCTAACATTAAAGATCAAGGTCAGGGTGTTATCTTTGGCGGGGTGAACGGGGTGGGGGTGACGAGGTCGAAGCTCCTGCCCAAGGCTTGGCCCCCTCCTTCCTACAGAGCATTTATTTTCCTGGGCTTCTGTCTAATTAATATAAGGCCTTGCTGGAGCTCACTGGCCCTCATTGGGCCTGTCACTCATTAATCAAGCGACCCTTCTAGCCTTGGGTAATGACCTTGAAAGAATATATCAGCCCATGATGGCGGAAGTGAGGAATTAAATTGTTTCTCTGAGTGCTTATGGTCATTGCTGACAATTTATATCGCACAGCTGCCCTGGGCTGGCCAGGCCGGCCATTGTACGGCAATCATTTTCCTGGCTGGGAATGGATTGTGTGTCGGACAGGGACCAAACTGGCCTCCTGTATGTCTCCATCTTTATATTCCTTTCCCCTCCCCCCCCCAACCGTCTTTTAATCACGTCTTTGTTTGAGAGGCAGGGATTTCACAAAGTTAAAAGCTCTGTCATTAAGGCCACCAAGAGCCAGGAGCTCCGGGTAAATCTCGAGTCTCGTGCTGCTCCCCCCGCCACAACCCCTGCTTTGTTCCTGAGCCCATAGCTCTCACCTCTGCTGATGCACAGCTCATGAGAGAAGCGTCTTGAGAATTACGTTAGCTCAAAACTCATAAGAGAAAAATTACTGGAAATATTAAAAGTCTGCAGAGGGGATATTGTGTATAAGTGATTAAGCACAAACCCTTTCTGGGTCTGTCTAGGAGGTCAGGGAGATGTTGGTTGCTGGTCCTGGGAGAAATGGGCAAGGGTGGGGGAAATGTTCCTCTTTTCTATCTTTTATAATGGTGGTACTTAGGCCTAGTGGTGTCATGGGGTATGTGAATGTGTGCTAAAATATTACCTTCATACCAAGACAGATGTTAACTGTACTTGAAATAAAATGCCATTTGTTCAGTAGGGGACTGTTTGTTCATTCCTCTTCTATTTGTTAGTCTGTGTGTGTGTGTGTGTGTGTGTGTGTGTGTGTGTGTGTGTGTGTATACTCACATGCTTGTAACCACATCAAAGGACACCCTTGGATGCCATCCCTCAGGAGCTATCCATCAGTTTGGGTGGTGGTGTTTTCTCAGATAGAGTCTTTCACTGGGGCCTGGGTTAACCTGGCTGGCCAGTGAATTCTATGGATCTGCTGTCTCCATCTTCCCAGGGATGGATTGTAAACACATGCTAGCATGTGTACCTTTTTAGGTGGGTGCTGGGGCTTAAGGTTAGGTCCTCAGGCTTGCAAGGCAAGTGCTTTACCAACGGAGCCAAACCCCAGTCTCTGTGTGCTCATCTTCAAACTAAATGAACCTTTTCTAAGAGCTCTTTCCTGCCATGTAGACTTTCTCAGTGGTTTATGGTGTTGAGTTCACAGCTGGGTTCACATAAGAATTCAGACGGGGTTACATCCCAGGAACAGCCAGGAAACATACCGGATGCCTCTTTGCTACCCCTTTCAAATCTTTATGGCTGGGTTTCGTGTGTAAAGCTTTATCCCTACAATGGCATGTCTGCGACATGTTCAGGTTTACTAGGTAAACATTTGATAGCATTACTAAATGTAAGTGCCAACACTTCAAAGAAAAATCATCAGCAGGATCCTGTATGGATAGAAGACAGGAGAGTTTTGGCCAACTGAGACTTGTTTGCGGTTCTTCCAACTTAGTGCACATGTCTATTTAGCACTGGTGAACAGTGTTTGCCTCATGAGGAGTTTTTTTTCCCCTGTGTAGACCAATGAATGCCATGAGTGCTTCCATTGGTATCATTGCTCCTTGAACTTGGAGCCTGTCCTTGTTATGTGACCAAATTGGCTACTCTGGGTAGCTGGCAGGGGAAATGGGCAAAAAAGAGAGGTGCAGCCTAATTTCTCTATGCCCCCAAGTTTCTGTGAAATGGTACAAATATATCCTCTGTCTTCAGCCTACCTAGGTGAAAGACGGTGTGGATTAGAAAGGCCTCCCAATAACATAAATGCCTAGAAAAGCAGAGAATGAAATGCATGGTAGTCCTAATGGGAGTGACAGCAAAATGATGTCCTAATGACATTATCCTCTTTGAATGCCTCACCTCACTGAGTAGAACGTTTGTATCGCACTCAAGAAATGAGTGATGTGTCTCATGATGGGATTCATTCATTCATTCAGTGATGCAAACACGAGACTCCGGAAGGGTCCTTAGTTCTCTGGGAGTATGGTCTGAAGGAAGCAGCCATGAAATCATGTGAGTTCTGCCTTCAGCCTTTCTGTTCTCAAGCATCTGTCATCACAGGGAAGTTCATAGAGTTGAAAGTCTGAGGCCTCACTTCACAGCCTTGGGCCCCCTCCCACCCCCACTTTCCATGTCAACTTTGAGAGAATCACCATCTCATGAAACATCAACACATATCAATTTTAAATGAAGGGGTTGGACTTGCTCATCTCCGTTGGTCTTGTCAGCTTGACAGTTCTGTGATTCCAGAAGAGTGCCTGCTACTCTCTGAGAGACAACCAAATAGTAGGAAAAAGAATGTATTTATGCTTTTTAAAAATGGTCAGAAATGCTTGGACCTGGTCCGTACAAGGCACCTATAAAGTCATCCTGAATTGGCTGTTGGAAGGGCTTAGTGAACAGATGAGAAAGCCCTCCATTCAAATCCCCTAGCCTCCTGTTCTTCTCCTGAATGGATATTGGTGCCAGCCACTCCCTGTATCTTTTGGGGTAAGCACAGCTGCCAGAGGCTTGTTTCTCTAATGTGTAGTTCTAGGGGTAAGTCACTAGGCCATTGAAGTTTTCAGTTGCAATGATGAAGACTTTGGAAGTTTCCGTTGCCTTTATAAAGGCCTCCTTAACTATCAGTCCACCTTCCCCTCAGTCCATCTTCCCCTTTGTGCAAGTCAATGAGATGGTGAAACTTTTCAAATCCCCCCCCCCCCGACACACAGACCCTCACCCTCACTTCACTCTGTGCTTTCAATGAAGGGGATCCAAAGAGTTACATCTAACTCTTCTGGTTTTGAGGTTTGTCCTAATAAAGGCTGGAGTGAATTCTTCATGGGGTGTGTATGAGGCAAGGGGAAAAAAATGAAGTTATGGAAGTAACAAGAGAAATCTTTCTTTTTTTTGTCTCCCCTTCCTTCTGAATATACACATGTGACAACTCAGCTCTTCCCCCATTCCTGAGACCCTGAATAAACTGAAGTGAAAAATGACATCATAGTGACTGTCCTTTTCAGGTCTGTTCTTGCTACCTGGGCCTATGGAATAATGCAACAGGGTGCTAAGCATTCTCACAGAAGTGTGAGGGTACATGAGACAGGCAACTATATGATGCCCCATCTGCCTCTAAGGTGGCACATGGACCATGAACAGAGTAACCGTGTTGAGGCTTTGGTTGAAGCAGTACGGGATCTGTGCATTCCCAGTGCTGTATTTTGAACATTTGTAAGTGAATACTTTCTTTCGCGTACATGTGAGTAAAATTTGCCTCCAAAAAGAGAAGCAAATTTTCAAATCACAGTAAATCTCCAGTCATCCCTTAAGATATCATGCAATATAGTCCCATGGTATGGGAGAAAGAGTGAAAAATCAAAAGAGGGTATAGTCCTCTTCCTGGGTGGAGAGTGGAGCCCAGGCACAAGTTTACAGTGACGAAAGGGGATTTTGACAACCTGGTTCTTCCACTTACCCTAGAGCATCCATCCCTTGTCTGTGCCCATTCTTTATCTCTTTTCCTAAATCCCAACTCTGCCCACCCTTCACAGGGACACACAGCCAGTAATGGGGCTCTTCCCATTCCTGCTGCAGACCTGCTTGAAGAGACCAGACATCTTACAAAAGCAAATCTGCACTAAATGGCGACACCAGAGACCAATTGGCTCATTGAACTCCCTCCATCTTCACAGCAGTGCTTTGAGGAAGGCCAAATCAAGCTAGTTTCCCAATGTGTCTTTAACTTCTCCCATCTATGTCTGGGCTTTTTGAAAGGTCTTTAAGGATCTCAATAAATTTCCAATTTATTCTCCATGTTTCTTGACCTTTAAAAAATGACAGACATATCCATGTTCCTGTCCCTAACACCACTGGTTGACTAATATGTAATTCTCCCTGAAATCCCTTAGTGCGAACATACTTACCTGACAACCAGAGTATCTGGGCAACCTTAGATAACCAAGGCTTCCACACAAGCATGCTTTGTCTTTTTCAGAAAGGAGAACATATGTCCTTTTCACAGATGCTTGTGAAATAGTTCACCTTATGGGAAATGTTACCTTTGTAGACTTAGAATTGGAAGGAATTACAACTAGGAAATCATGACTATTGTCAGTAGAATTTAGGTTATTATAGTAAGCAGGCCATTGTGAGCTTCTGCCATAGCTGCACCAGGTCAGGATGGAAAAGGGCATTTTCTTGGTTTTTTGTTTTATTTTTTTTCTTTTTCTTTTTTCTTTTTCTTTTTTTTTCTTTTTTTTTCAGTTTACCTTCTTTTTTTCCTCACACTGTGACTTCTATAAGAGTTTCCAGGGCATAAGATCATGGTGTGAGGACTCAGAGACAGATTACATACGGGATTCAGTGTGAAATTTAGATACTGTGACCACCCTGCCTCAGTATTCCATCAGTTTGTGAGCAATGGAATGGTACCATTCCTACACGCTCTGAGATATGGTTCAGTGTTTCAGTGGAACAAATTATCCTGGCTGTCCTTATTATTGTTAGTGTTGTTAAGAACAGTTCACACTTACTGAGCTTGGCTGCATGTCACCATCCAATCCAAATACAACAACATCCTTTCTGGAAGATGTTAGACTTTGCATTGATGAGGTTGCCTAACTAGTGAGGGCCATGAGCTCAGCTCTCATTTACAAGATGTGTCTATACACACCAGTCCCCAGAGGCAGCAGATGTTTATATATGTCCATTTATATCTAAGTATGTGATTTGCTTCAGCTTTTTTTTTTTTCAGTTTGATCACATTGTAGAAAACCTACTCCATTTCCTAGACATTTCCTAGAAATAGCCTGCAGTCTCAGAGTCTCTCTCCTCTCTCTCTGGTTGTTTCTTTCACATTGTATTTATTTACTTATTTATTCATTCATTTACTTTACTTGTGTGTTTGTGTATAAGTATATGAATTAAAGCTGATTTCTACCACATCTGTCTTTATCCCTAGCTTATTTTTATTTTTATGTGTATAAATTTTTTTAATTTTAATTAATTTATTCTTTTATACTCCATAATTTATTCCCCCCCCCCCCAATCCACACTCCAAGCATGCCTTCTAAATTTGAGGACATTATTACTCCAATACTTTCTTAATGGAAAATATCCTTGGTAAGAGAATTAGACATTGGCCAGGTGATAGTGGTGCATGCCTTTAGTCCCAGCACTCAGGAGCAGGTGTGTCTCCATGAGTATAATGCTAGGTGGGCTGTGGAGAAATTCTCAAGGTAGATAGGGCTGCACAGAGAAACCCTGCCTTAAAAAAACAAACAACCAAAACAGAAGGAGGATGAGGAGAAGACAGAGGAGAAGGAGAAGAAGAAGAGGAGGAGGAGGAGGAAGACGACAAAGAGAACAAGGATGAGGATAATAAGGATGAAGATGAGGAAGATACAGATAAATACAAGGAGGACCAGGATGAGGAGAAGGAGGAGGGAAAGAGGATGATATGAAGAGGAAGAGGAAGAAGAGGAAGAGGAAGAAGACGATGACAACAACTTTGATGCATTACTGCCTCATCACACAACAGTGGGAGGAGTGTGGAAATGCGAGCATTAGGTCTGCCTTCTGGAACATTCTATGGCATCCCCAGGAAGAGAGGCTCTGGTGAAGTAAGAACAGACAGACAAGAGATTCAGATGAATGAGGAGCAGAGAATGGTGATTAATTTGAGAAGTGGAAAACGGAAAGAGAAAGAAATTCTAATCAAGGTTTAAAGTCCAAAGTTATCTGAAAAAAAAAAAAAAAAAGAAATTGTGAATGAGAATTATCATTGTATCATCCTACCTTGCTGGGACAGAGTGCTCGACAAAATCAGCCAAGGAAAGAAGAGTTCATTGGGGTCATAGTCCACTGATGAAGTCTCTCATGGTGGGGAAGTCAGGTGTCAGCAAGAGCTCCAGACTGCTGATCCATCACATCTACAGTCACAAGCAGACAGAGATCCTTGTTCACACCTAGCTCATTTTCACCTTCATATTCAGTGTAAGGCCTCAGCCCATACAATGGTGGCACCCACTGTGAAGGTGGGTCTCCTCACCTCCACTAAAATAATCTAGAGAACCCCCTCACAGATGTGTTCAGGGGCTGGTCTCCTAGGTGACTCTAGACTCTGTCATGCTGGCAATCATAGTAACATCACAGTTAATAGCAGGTCCAAGGAAGAAAAGAATAGAGAAGAATTAATAAGAGATGGAATCTTTATTTCTGAAAAGAAAATAATTTTAGGGAAATGTGGATTAAAAGATATAAAATAAAAATTTGCAGAAATGTCTTGAAAGAAGCATAAAATGCTGAGTGTTTACTTTTAGATACATGAGAAAATGAGAGGGGGTTTATACCAATAATTCAGAAAGAGTTTATAGTATAATATTTCTGCTTCTGATTTTCTGGTGACAGTTTGCTATAAATACTTGTCAATGGTAAATAGAAGATGAGCCCCGTCCCTGTGTCATATGCTCTAAGCTCATCTCTCACATCCTCTCCCAGAGACTTTGGGTCTCGTGCTGACGGTCTGTCTTCATTGCCAATATGGCCAGACTGGAATAAGCTAGGGAATTGGTGAGAGACTGCACTGTATGTATCTGAGAGGGCACAGCACATGGTGGGCACCATTCCGTGAGCTGTGAATCTAAACAGAGCAAGAGTGGGAAAGGGGGAAAGCCAGCCAAACACTGGTGGTCTCCTTTCGCTTTTCCCTGGCCATGACTATTCATCTCTACCACACATTTCCATCATGATAGACTGAACCCTCTGAAGCCATGAGCCAAAATAGATCTTGCCCCCTCTAGAAGAGCAAGAAGGAAGGAAAAACCATGCATTGGCTATACGTTCCCATTTACTATGACCAAATACCTACTGAGAATATCTTAATGAAGGATAGGGTGGGGGGGCTCAGTCTTTGAGGATAAATAGTTTACCTTGGTGGGAACAGGGTAGTAATGAGACAGCTGGCCAGATTTCTTCTTTAGTTAGGAAGCAAAGAGAGGAGGATGTTATTCACCCAACTTTCTCTTTTCCCCCTTTTTAATTCAGACTAGGAACCCAGCCCAATGCATAGTGCCTGTCACATTTAAAATGGGCATTTATTATTTTCTGGAAAATCAAAGACATATCTAGAAGTGTCATTGTGAGCATGCCCTTGTATGATAGATATATTCTCTTTCCCTCTTCCTGTCCTTCTCCCTCCCCCTTCTCTCCCCTCCCCTCCCCCTTCCCCTTTCTACCTTCACCTCTGTCTATCATTTCTATGTCTGTCTCCCTCTGTCTTGGCTGCTATCAGGTGCACAGTCATTTGGACTGTGCCATTTTGCCCTTATGTTCTGCCTTGCTAGCACTATCCTACTGCAGGGATTAGACATGTATCACAACATAGCACTTTCAGTTATTAGCATACAATGGAAATATAATAAATGCTGGTACGACTCAAATATACGTTTGTGTGTGTGTATATGCGTCTCTTGTGAGCAGTTAGTTTATAAATATGAACACATGCATGCATATGTATGTACACACACAGCGGCATTTTTATAACTATACTGTTTCATGGACACCAGTCACGATGAGATTTAAGCCCTAGTTGCAAAGATCTTTTTGCTTTAATTTCTTCTGGATATTTCTAGCAGCAAGAAGCAATTCAATGCCCTTTCCTAGAGGTGATAATACTTTTAATACTTATGTTTGGCTTAGCTTGTTTAACATTTCAAAATGCATTTGTAGAAGTCACGGTACTAGATTCTTAACAGAGTTCATGGTTTGGCATCCAGGTTGATGGCAAAGAGTTAGCAACTGAGGTGTTGACCTGTGTTCCCCACTTTCTGTCTTTAACTGATAATTTATTTCCTAGGGATCACTTAGCTTTGTGTTCTCGTCCATGCATGGCAAATAATTGCTGGAAACATCATGTTTGCTTTTACAAGGGGATGGTAATGCTTTAACTGTCTCCACACCATCTTCCAGATGGGCTTGTTTGACTAATGTAGCCCCTCAGTCCAGCCACACAATCCCTCCATTTAAACAGCTGGCCACATGATCAAAATAGTTAGACAGAAGCAGGCCTCTAAGAAATACCTTCAAAACAGAGGCCCAGGGTCTCCCATGTTATTTTAAATAGCCCCCAAGTTCTTCTTCACTATAGATCATTTCAAGAGATTATTTCCAGCCCCTTCTGTATAATGTCATGTTTGTCACTGCAGTCTTCTGTCTGCCTCTGTCTTCCCTCTTCTCAAAGCCTTCTGCTTCTCTGTGCTAGTCAAGGCCTTGCCTCGTTGACTTCGGACCTCTACCCCATCTCTGCTGCTTGGGATTCACTTTACATATTGGACTTGGCTATCACTAGTCAGCGCTTTCTGCTCCAATTTAACATAGTGTGTCCTTCACATCCCCAAGTGTACAGAACTGGTAATTGGCAGCCTGGGCAGTTGAACAAAGAGATGACAAGTCTCGATGGGCTACCATTGTGCTGCCCTTCCGCACACACAAATCTGATTCAGGTCAATGAAAGTTATGTAGATAAAAGCATGGAAGGGGGTGGTGCTCAGAAAGTGTATTTCTGGGCCTCAGGATTCAATGCATTCTGGGAAAGCATAGGAGAGCCTCAGAAAGGCACGTGGAATGTACATTTTATAGCGTGTGTGGTAGAACATGCTTTACTTATAGACACGTGAGTTTCTAAGATGTATGAGGGGACAAGGACACTAGAACATCAAGATTGTAGATTAGATAAGGCTAGCTCAACTGCTGTCAAATTGTGTCTGTGGCCACATGTGTGGGATTGACAAGAGAGAGGAAGAACCGAGGAAGGCTTTAGGTGATGGGACCTCACTGGAGGAATTAAGTCCCAAGGACTAGGAGTCTTTGAAGAATGTCCAGTGCTTGATGTCATCCAATCTATTCATTTCCTGGATGCAGTGAGAAAACCAGAACCTTCTCAGAGAGGTTTAGAATGTAGCCCAAGAAATCCCAGCATGCTCTTAGCAGAGATTAAAGGGCAGTTCTGATGGGAGTTGAGAAGATTAGAATTCCAACAGACAGGTGGGTGGTCAAGATTGTACTCATGAGGTTTTAGATGGAAGCAAGGATCTGACTAGGAATTTGGGCAGAGGCTATTCATGCTATTCTGTGGTATATAATTTCGTCCACATCAAAACTTTGTGGGAAGCTGAGTTTAATTAATTTGATGGAATGGATTTCAAGGTAGTCCAGCCTTCAGGCTTTGGCATGATTCCTATTGGCTGCCTTTAGCCAGGTTTCCAGTGAGGACTGTGAACACATCAGAGAGAAGCTTCAGGGGCTTACAGTTTGAGCAAAATGAAGTGAATGGAAAGTCGAAGATAAAGGACACACACTAGAGAAAGGTGACAAAAAACCCCAATGGCTTTACAATGGACTAATGGCAAATATATCTGGACGCAACCTCAGAGAAGTCAGTGAGGTTCAACTCACTGCAGCTTTAATTGTGTGAAAGTATAAACTCATTAAAATGGCAGTCCATTGAGAGCCAACTACTGTTGAGGTGTCTGCACACTGCTTGCACAGCTGCTTATGATGCTGTCTGTCCATTGGAGATTTGTTTTCCTATGCTCAGCTACCCAGGTAGTCAGAGGCCAATGCAGCTGTGGTCCAGAGTGGCGTGGCTACCCCTCCAACTGTTGATAGACTATGGGGTCATCCACCTAGTGTTGTTTTCAGTATGCAAGCCAAAAGAGTTAGAGGGTCACGATAGCCTCCACCCAGACTTGCTAGGAGAGCTTGGGAGGTCACACATTGGGTGACAGGATCAGAGGCCCTGGAAGAGGATTTCATGGAGCTGTCATGGTGAAGCTGACACTGTTATGAAAAAGTTAGGATTTGGGAAATGACAAAAACATGGAAACAGGGATAAAGGCAGGACACCATGTGTCAGAGACAGCCACAAGCGAATGGAGGGAATGCAAGAAAGGGGCCATGTAGATTGCAGATGGCAAAGCCTAAGGGCAGTGGTTCCCAAGCCCATTAGAGCTCACATAATGATACCAGATGTTCCAGATGTTAGACAGGAGGGTTTAGTGTCCCCCTTGCTGGGTTTCAGTCCTGCTTTGGTACAGTCCTTCCTTTCTCGTCTCCTGTTCACCGTTTTGGGAATGAGAACTTTTACTCTGTGGCATTGTATTTTGGACATCTGTAGCTTCATTTGACTTTATGGCTATCACATCTAATAGTTATCAAGACTCACAGAAGACTTTAAGCTTGGTTGTTTGAAAAGTGTAGGAAATCTTTAGACTACAGAACTCGTGGAGAGTTCTGCATTGTGAGATGAACATGAGGTTTTCAGGGATTGGGGTGGAAGTGGAATGTTATGATTTAAGGACATACTTTTAGTTGTTAAACTGTCAATGGAATCTTGTTCACTTGATGAGATTGAGAAGCGGCTAGGAATCACTAAAGCACACTATGAGGTATATCAGCCAGGGTCTTCACCGATCAGATTAACTAAAGTAAGGCTTTTCATGTGCTGTCTGTGGGCTGAGGCTTAGGTAGAATAAAGGGTGGCTAAAACTGGCCACTATCTATTCCTCTACCTATCATTCATCTATCATTTGTCTATCTTCATCTATCATCTATTTATCATTTATCTATTATCTATATCTATCATCTATCTGTCATCTATCTATCTATCTCTGGATCTCTATCTCCTCTTTTCCCTATTCCCTATTCCCAATTCCCTCTTCCCTCTCTCCTTCCCTCTTCTCCTTCTCTGTCTCTCCCTCCTTCCCTTTGCTCTCAGTCTCTGACTCTCTTATTTTACCCTCCCTCTCTTTTCCCTTCTATCTACCTTCCTCTCTCTTCCTTCCTTCCTTCCCTCTACTTCCTGGCTATCATGATGTGAGCTACTCTTCTCTGCCATGGCATCTCTTTCCGAGCATACTAAACTATCTGAAACTGTGAGCTCAAATGAATGTATGCTCCCTTCCAAAGCCTGTGTCAGAACATACTGTTAAAGCAGCAACAAATTCTGATGTGCTCGGGTTATAACAAGGAAAAGAAGTTTTCTATTAACTTCCATTCATACTTGGCCAGTGTCTAGGTGGCTATGCTTAAATGTTGAACAGTGCTTGAAGCCAACAGTTACCATCTTGCTGCAATACTGGGAGGTGGATGAAGACAGGTATCTGGGGTTCACTGGCCAGCTACTCTAGTGCACTTGATGAGTTCCAGGCCAATGAGACACTATCTCAAAAAACACGTACATTCACACACACATACACACACACACACACATTCACACACATTCATACTCACACACACTCAGACACACATATGCACACTCACACACACACACATAGACACGCACATACACAACAGACTCTACAAGAGAGGAAAAATCTACACAAAAGTCTAGAATTGACACACTAGGCACGTTTAAGATGGGAAGAAAGTAAAGCTGACACTCAGGAGAAACCACATACTGGGGAGTATTTAGCATTGATGTTATGCAGGATTGTGCAGTGTGATTTCTATTATAAATGAGCCCCAAAACAATTATAGGAACTGACTGGTAGACTGATCATAGGAAGAGGTATGTAAAAAAGAGATGCAAATTGAATAGACAGGATTACAGTTTTATCTTATATATTGAAAAGATACTTATAGCTTATATACCAAATAGATGCTTATATCTTATTTCTTAGAAACATTGAGATCTGTTTGTTTTTGGTGTTGTTGTTGTTGTTTTAGGTATGTGAAAGTTCTTTGGTTAGAAAGGATATTTCATAAAAAATAAACTAAATGGGCAGAGCCCTGACATGAAAGTACCATGTTCCAGTAGCTATCTGTGATGGGTGATGTTCATTGTTGACTTGACTGGGTTTGGAATCCCCTGGGAGAAACACTCTGGATATGTTTCTGGCAGTGTTTCCACATTCTCCCACAGGCTGGGACCCCGGATGGGCATAAGGCGCATTCTCTCACAGGCTGGGACCCCGGATGGGCATAAGGCGCATTCTCTCACAGGCTGGGACCCTGGATGGGCATAAGGTGCATTCTCCCACAGGCTGGGACCCCGGATGGGCATAAGGCGCTTTCTCTCACAGGCTGGGACCCCGGATGGGCATAAGGCGCATTCTCCCACAGGCTGGGACCCAGGACTAGACTGAACTTGAGAAAGGGAGCAGGCAATCTTGAAGAGCATCAGCACTCATCTCTCCCTGCTTCCTGGCTGTGAGCATGCGTACATGTGTGACATGTGCTTCATATCCTTGCTACCCCAGCTGGAGTCACTCCTGCTCCCAACCTTCTCTGCTGGACTCTCAAACTGGGAGCCAAGCAAACCTTCCCTTCCTAAGTCTGCTCTTGTCAGACATTCTGTCACAGGGATGCAAGTCGGGTAACTAATAGATCATCATCCCAGCCTAACAACAGCAGCATTAAGATCAACATAGCTGTGCCAGAGGAAGAAGACCTGAAGAGTACTGAATAGATTATTATCAATTTTTCATGTCCTCATTTTCCTATAAAATAATATTTGATATGGATCAGATTTATCACCACTGGATTTGTCTGCTCATCCAGGAGTCTAGAAGTTGCTCTGAGTGCTACTGTTTGGGACATTTATAAGTTTGGTATAGGACTATCTTTTTCCTCACATCTATTCAAAGACATCGCAGACCCTCCACACAGTTCTAATTTTGGCAGAATTGTCAAAGGCTCATAGCTTCCTTTGATAAAAGAGGACAGACACACAGTTTCTATTTTTGTCATCTAAGACCGACGTCTCACTGAGCCACAGATTTCATTCATGTCGGGACAGTAAAGTCCCATCACACATGCGTGTTTCTGGGGTATACCGTTCTCTCTGTATTTTGTTTCATCTGTGTCTCCATCTTTCTTTTCTTATCCCTGCCTTTCTTTCTTTTCCTCCTCCTCCCTCCCCTTCCTTCTATTTCTTCCTCTTTTTCTCTCTCTTCTTCCCTCTCCCTCTTCCTCTCCTTCCTCCTGTTCCTCATCCTTCCTTCTTTTTTCCTCCCTCATTCTCTTCTTCCTCTTTCATCTCCGTTCTTCTGAAACACAGTATGAAAATAAGCAAACAAAGGCCCTGAGTGTGCCACTGTCTAACTACATTTTATATATAAAAAAAATAGAGATTTTTTTTTCCTAAGCATGTTGGCTTCATGAACCTTCAGTGCCTACCTCACCTCTTCCACAGAGAAAGTCAAGACGTAGAGAAAGTGTTTTCTAAACTAGAGGTAAAGTTCTCTCTGCGCTTTGATTCAGCATCGCCTAGCATGCTGGGTGGGCTATGATGGGTTTGATTTCCCAAGAGGATCAATAGACATTGAGGAGAGATCATTTTACGTTGAAACCATAGTTTGCACCCTATGCAATTTCTGAAGGACAGCATTATCACTCCTGCCCACTCTTGAGGCCTAACATTCATTGTGTCTATTATATTCAGGTATCAGTCTAACACTACCTCACAGAAAAAAAAACAAAAAACAAAAAACAAAATAAAACAAACCTTTGCAAGCATACTGTAATTACTGTGGACTACTAACAAGGCCTCTAGGAAGCAGACAGTTTACAGATTTTTCTGTAATCATCCGACTAAAGAATGGTAGAAACATATTTCAGGCCTTCTTTAATAGAGAATCTAGTGCATCCTTCACTGTGCCCTCATAGTAGACATTTCCTCCAGGGTTCACTATGGGGTAAGAAGCATTCAGTAGTGAACTTGAAGTCATCTAGCCAATAGACCCAGGTCAAGGTATAAACAGTAAACACAACTCAGCCTTGATCTCCTATGAACCACCTTGTTCTCCTATGAACAGCACACGCTCCACCCCACCACATCTTTCCTGACACACTTTCACATATTCCCTCATCAAACATCTGCCTGAATCCGGTGGTGGCTATCTAAAGAAATCTAAAAAGCTTTATGCAGACATAGGGGCACAAAGGCTTTCTAACATCAGAATGGGTATTAAACAGGTCCCAGGAGTGTCTGTGTATAATAGGAAATCCTGGAGACAAAGGGAGCTCCATTGGTGGAAGACACATTATAAGTCTGTGGAAGGAGCCAGATGAGGAGGGTCATGTGAGATTCCTAGAAATAATGTTGTCCCTTATACACTGCACAGTTTAGAATTGGCATCTAGACACAAAATATACATTCACTTTGATTTAGCCAGAAAGAGGGCTTTTTCAGGCTGTGTGCATACTATAGTGTGTAATCTTGCTGTTACTAGGGGAAAATAAGCTACAGCATCATACAACCTGCTCTCTCCTGTCATCTACCAGGAACCCGCGGTTGCCGTGGCTGCACATGGGGATGTAGCTATCAAGCTAATATCACCTACTCTGCAAATTGCACCTAATCAGAAGGGAAAAAGCTGATTGGCTGGTCACAGCTACATGGGATAAAGGTTTGACCAAGAGAAAAACCATCTGACGTCCATGGCTCTGGGCAAGGAGGTATCCTAGACAGACCTAACATGGAGACCTGCTTTGGTCTTATGGCCTTGGAATGGTCTATGACGCATGGACATTATTAGCAGGTCTATACTAAACTTCTCTATATTATTTTCTCAGGGCTCAATGTTGACCTAACAATCCATTGCAGAACTGAGATCAGGAAGCCAGGGCTCTGTGTCCCATGGTATGCCAGGTGAGAGCACCAAGTTTAGAGTGTGTGGAGAAATGAGGTAGGAAAGATCAGAATTTGCCTCACCATTAGATTTCTTAGGCATCCTTCCATAGAAGGTGTGGGTCAAAGAGCACTCAGGGCTGTTCTGGAACAAGTAACATTCACCTAAGACCCACAACCTTGGCATCTCAAGTCAGGTCAATGCGTCCAGGACTCAGCCTACAGCTCAGTGAGGGGATCTGAAGGCAATCCCTTTCCAACTCAGGGGTTCTGTTATTTCGATCATTTAAATGAGATAGGCTTCCAAGCCCTTCTCTCTCTCTCTCTCTCTCTCTCTCTCTCTCTCTCTCTCTCTCTCTCTCTCTCACAGCCTACCACTCACTACAGCAGACACTTCTAAACCTTCATTGTTTTAGAAAAAAACAAACAAACAAAAACAACAAACACTAAGGAGTCTTGCACACGGAAGATGATGTGTGGAAGAGACGAGCTGTTTAGGAGCCAAGTGACTGCTCTCATGTGTGGAGAGGGAGAAAGATTTGGCTCGGGGGAACCAACGCATGTTAAGCTAGCTGCGCTTCTGGGTTCTACTTTGCGGTTTTTCACCCCATGGTTTCCTATCCCGGACACAGTGACAGTTCTTTACAAGGCAGGCAGGAAAAATCACACCTGTAGGAAGTACCGTGAGAGACAAAAGCTTGGAGTCAGAAGTGACCAGCCCGAGAGCTGAAGCTTTCTTCTAAGCTTGGGGGATGGATTAAGTCTTGGGCCATTTGGGTACACTGACATACAGGCTGGAATTGCTTCATTTTGCCCTAAATTTTTTTTTGACCTTCTGACTTCACTTCTGTGCATCTTGGACCCTTTTTCTTGTTTTCTTTGGTGTAGGTAAGAATGAGCCTGGCCATATGGGTCACTGGCTGGACAGATGTGGACAGGTGCCCTTGGGATGGGGAAGGCAAACAGCTGTACTCACTGGGAAGGTAGGGGCGGGATGGTCACAGGAAGGAGCCTTTGAGTGAGAAAGGACAGTGGTCAGTCGCCCACCTCTAGCCCTGCTGCCTAGGAGAGTTATCATCCACCTCCTAGGGACACGACAGGGTTTGTCATTTGTTTTCTCTTCTATCAGATGGTGCGCCCTGCTGCCATTCTGAATCCAGATAGCGGAGCAGAGAGGACATACATATATATTTATATTTATTGTATTTCTTCACGCACATTCATCTGAAAAGACTTAGGTTGATTAATATTTTCCGCTGTCCGGTAACCATGGCAATAGGGTCAGCAGATATAATATTTAATTTAATCTTCCAGCTGCCTCAGTGAGCTTCACCGTACCCAGGATAATAGAAAGTCTAATGCCCAGCCCCTGTCTCTCTCCTCTCTTTCCCCTCATATATTATTATCTTTGCCAGTGGCTCCCTCACATGACCCAAAAGGAATACACTGGGTTGTTTTTTAACTCCCCCTCCCTTCCTTTGTATATGCACTTAAAATAAATGCCTGCATGATTCTGCTTACCACCAGTCTCCCTCCAGACACCTAACCATCCTCTTCCCCCTCCACCTCCTCTCCCCCACGGCTCCCCCACCACACACACACACACACACACACACACACACACACACACACACACACACACACACTGCTCTAGCAGCCAGGCTCTACTGAGTGACAGGAAACGTGGGAAGATCCTGATAGCTCTCATAGCCGCACCGTAAGGTTTATGAAACACACTCCTCGGCCAAATGAACCCATGCCGACTCTCTTCCCGCCGCAGACTCCGGCGATTGGCTGAGAGCGCCTTGCTGGTCCGATTTGCTCTCCAGGTGGGTTAAGCGCCTTGCTTTGTCTTCATCTGGCCTAGTTCCCTCATGCCATCTCTCTTTATTTTCTTTCTTTTTCCTTCCCTCTGATAATTACCTTTAAAAAAATGCTGCCATGTTTTTTTGTGCACACTCAATATATGGTTGGTTCTAGAAGGAAAAAAAAAAAAATGGAGAAACTGGCTTTGAAGCCCAGCCAGACTCTGGTGCCGAAGGAAATGAAAAATAATTTTTTTTTAAAAAAAAGCAGTTTGGAGTCGAGCGAAGGGGGTGAGGTATTTGCTTTCTGCACTTACACAGAATCTCACGCGGGTTCTTTCGTTTCCGTCCACTTCATCTTGTCACCTGCCACTGCTCACTGTATTTCTATTAAAATAAAACACTGTGGTTAAAACCTTACTTTCTCTCCAAAGCTGGGGAGCAGAGAGGTGCTGAGATGGGCACCAAGAAGGAGAGGGAAACATGAGAGATGATTCCAGGGTGGGTTATGAAAACCATAGCAGATTTTCCCATTCTGTTTATTTATTCATCAGACTTTTATTAACTCTGTCATTGACTCAGACAATACGCATATTTCCCTATATACCCGCCTTTATTCTTGTCTTTAGAATAAAATAAGTTTCCAAGGCAGAGAAAGATGACTCCCTTACTCCTCCTCATCTTCTTCCCTCCTCCTCCTCCTCCTCCTCTTCTTCTTCTTCTTCTTCTTCTTCTTCTTCTTCTTCTTCTTCTTCTTCTTCTTCTTCTTCTTCTTCTTCTTCTTCTTCTTCTTCTTCTTCTTCGAATAAACAGCAACCACCTTCATTTATTCCCCTGGAGAGCATAAACCCTACTTTACTCCTTTGGGATTTTTTTTTTTAATTTGATGTTTGGAAGAAATGCGTCAAAAGCATCACATAGAAATGCCAGTTATGAATCCATTGACTTGGGTCTCAAACTGGGCGATTCAGTTGTCAACATTTCCCAAACGGAGGGAGCACCATATCCTATGTCTTTTTCTCAACACCATTTTTTATTGTGTAGCTATATGTTTATGTAGTCCATATCTTTGATTATCAAGGGCAGAGGCCCTTTCCATTTCTTCTCATATTCCCATTCAGTAAACTGTGAGTTCAGTTACACCCCAACACTATAATAAATGCACTGTTCTTAAGCTCCAGGTACCTATTTAGGGACTGGAGAAGAGTGGATATGCAGCCTAGGATATGCAGCCTAGGAGCCACTGTGAAGTCACCACCATCGGAAAGCAGATTTGTATAACCATCTGCCTTATTCAGACATGATTCACGTGGCATTTCTCACACTGAGCCTGTGTGTGTGCACTGTGATCTCTTGGGCCAGAATGAAACCTGTAGCCATAGGTAGACCCAATGCCAAAGAGATCCTCAGAGACAAAGGGCCCTCTGGGCTTACTCTGTGCTTCTAGGGTTGTTTGGTAACTGAGACCTGTAGACCTCAGAGGGTGACACACATCAACTAAATACTGGTAGGACGGTCGCTACTAACTCATCACCATGGCTATAAATACTGTGAAGCTGGCATTGTGATGTTGCCCAGCACACAGACACTGTTCCAATGCAAGTTCCCATTTCAGGGGTCTATCACATAACTCTGTATGGCAAAAGTAGTTATCCTTTTGGCATCGGGACATGAGGTTGTCATCTGCAAAGTGTGAGCTCAGAAACTGCATGATCCATTTACAAAAACAAAAACAAACCAAAGCACCCAAAGCCAACACCTTCAAAAGATAAGATGTCAAAAACGTTTTTCAGTAAAATTTATCATTTTTTGTTACACTAAATTTATGGCTGCCTCATGGCACATGTACCCGGCCTATGGGCCACAGGTTAGATGTACCTACCTGCACTAGCCCTTGGGAAATCTGGAAAGGGGTTGAAAGCTCTGAGTAAACAAGACACAATGGGCTTGATTATCCTGCCCTGAGATCCCATGGGGCAGCCTCAAAGGCTGCATGGACAAGACCCCTCATGGTGGCTAGAACTCCTTCAATGCCGTGTGTCACAAGGTTGCTTTCTGGTGACAAGAAGATGCTCTGAGTTCTACCCCTTGATGGTGTCTGTTTCTACGGTGCTCAGAGAAATGAGAACAGACTTGTCAGTATACAACCAGGCATCAAAGAAAACATTACAGGGACTTCAAGGAGCTGTAATGAGCTAGCAGCCATTCCAATATCATGGTGTGATGAAGTCCTTCCTTCACTTCCATCCTAATACATCGTCCGCCAAGCTCAAGCATGGATATTGGATAGACTCACTGACTTCTTTCTAAGCATCTATTTCCATCCCCAGAAGCCTCATATCCTAATGCTTTCCCTTTTGCCTTTGAGTAGTCTTGGGACCGTGTGGTTTCGGTTCCTTGTGGCCTGTAGACTTCTGTACATCTATGTGGGAGTATATTAACAGGCTCGAAGGATCTAAATGATCATTAACCATGTTATTGTTCTACACAGCTCACTTGAAGCTTCTTGGGCCAGGCCAATTCATGGGCCATTGGCCTGTATCTGATTGTCTTGTAACCAGGGCCCATCTCTGAGCCTTTGGTCAATGACCACAGCCTACAAGTCGTAAAGAAAGCACGAAAACTTCTTCAAAAGAGAGTCTAGTCTTGGAAAGCTTTCCCTATTTCCCACCAATACACTTAGTCAGTACATGTTCCAGAGTCAGCAATGCGATGCTACCTGGCAGGCCTTGCTGGCACAGGACACAACACTTTGAAGAAAACCAAAGGGGACAATGTATGTTTCCAAGCGCCTCTCCTTAATGGCCTTTTACAAGTTTCCATTTATATTCTAATGGACTAACCATAGGTTTCTTAGTCTATTAACTGGAGCGATGACTTTAAAATTTTTTCACAAATCTTCAGTGAGTTTACCTTCTCTTGCAAAGCATCAGAAAAGCTGCTTTAAGGATGCTCAGCTTTTCAAAGAAGTCAACTGACTCATGGTTTCCTTCTTAAACCTTATATAATAACAGCCAGACATCCCCAGCCCCTGGTCCTCTCCTGTGTCTCCTTACTCTGACCCTGGCATGCAAACAGAATGAGGCTGACCCTTGGAGCATCCCTCTCCCCCACGACCCCACAGTGGCTTTCCTTGCAAGCACCCTCTAATTTTTCTAATTAGTTTTGAGAGCTCTTTGCGACATTTTCCATTCTGTTCACAGTTTGAGACCTGCTCGGAGGTGTTCTCAATAAATGTCACGGTATCTTTCACAGAATCCTTTGTGTGTGATGGAGCCTTCGAAAGAGACTCATATTCCTGTTTAATTTAGATACCTCGTCTGATTGTCGGTTTCAATCCAGCGATGGCTTTGATTATTGACGGTGACCCATAAATCATAAGCGCCCACCACATGTTTCAGGAAAGGGGGGAAAGAAAGCCGCTAATGAAATGTCCTAGTGTTACAGTGTGCCTGTATGAAACTACTTTTTTTTTTCCTATGATTGTTGGAATAGCTTTTCTTTTGAGTTAGTTGGTATATTTCATACTGAAACAGGTCTATTCCAGAGATTTAAATTGTGGCACATGCATGTAAATGTGTGTAAATGTGTGTAGTATGTGTGTGTGTGTGTGTGTGTGTGTGTGTGTATGTGTGTATGTGTGTATGTGTGTATGTGTGTTTACTTCTTTATGGAACACCAGAAAAGAATGCCAATTTGATGTAAAGTAAGTCTTTGTGTTAAGCCTGTGTCTGTTTTCCCTGCTTTTGTGGTCTCTTCTTTTAATAGCTGACGTGTTAGAAGGCCAGCACCCACTGCCTGTGTTTATGATGCTTCTGTCTGGGCTTTTTGGCAAATTTGTTTTCAGTCAGTCTTGGAAGGGAACTGTGACTCTGTTTGTTTGTCTGTCAGGTACATATTTGTACCATAACACGGAAAACTCAATGGTGGCTCAGCTGTTCTCCCAAATGTGTGACTTGGAAACATCTACTATTCTGTAGTATGAAAACCACAGATGTCCCCCCTCCACTTCAGAGAATGCCTGTCAGTCACTTGCCACCTGTTCCGAGAGGGAACCGCCAAATGCAAAGTGGCAGCTTGTCACCAACTTCCCCAAACCAAGTGCGTTAATTAACTCATGCCCTGTCCTGCAAACTCATTTGCAACCCACACGGAGGTGCCTGTCTCTCTGGCGTGGTGGCACTCAAGGAAATGGTGTGTGGATGAGCATGCCTGCAGCTGTGGTTTTCCTTTCTTGGCTGTGACCCAACAGAAAAGGTCGTGGGCATGGGGGACTGAGAAGTTCCCTCTCGGATTCCCCCCGCAGGCCTTCGATTATCTTTAGCTACACGCTATTTGCAGGCTTGATGTTCCTGTTAGAATGCCAGAAGAAATAATTCTTTCAATAAATTAGTTTTGTAGTTCAGTTCTGACCCCAGCCCCAGCTTTGAGTGATAACCACGGAGCTCATATGTTTGGGGTGGGGGTGGGGGCGGGAATGGGATATTATTAGGAGTGACTGGTACCAGTCTTGGTTCTTTTATTTGCCCTCTAATGAAATCTTCCAGCACCATCCAGATTCATCTCCTGTCTCAGAACTTACACACTAATGCTCTAGCTACTAAAACTGGTGGAAACTGACTGTCTTTAGAAGTGGCCATATGTAGGGCCCATGGGTAGGGTCCACTGGATTCTAAGTATATGCTAAACCTTTGAAGTTGTTCTAGGCTGCTGACAATCTAGTTGGCAGAGTGTTTACTTTCCAAGCATGGAACCCAGGGTTCAAACCTCAGAACCACTAGACAGACAGACAGGCAGACGACAGACAGACAGACAGATAAGCAAGATGCTCTAGCCTCTATTCTCTATTCTTTCATAAAAGAAATGCTCTTTAACATATCAGGCTCAAGACCCCAGGTCTTTTACTGATTGAGGTCTTTACTTTTCATTTCTTAATAGTTATTTTTATTATTTTTTGTGTATATGAATGTTTTTTCTTGCATCTATGTCTATGTATCAAGTACATGCCTGGTTCATCTGGAAGTCAGAAAAGGACATCAGATCCCATAGACGTGGTGTTGCAAATGGTTGTGAGCCACCATTGGGTGCTAGGAATCGAACCAAGGTCCTCTGCAAAAGTATCAAGTGCTCTTAACTGCTGAGTCAGCTTTCTAGCCTCCATCTTTGCTTTATTATTATTATTATTATTATTATTATTATTATTATTATTATTATTATCCCATGCAAATTAGTAAATAGCACAAGTCTTGAGTATGAGCCCAGGTACTTAAATATATTTTTTACATACTCATATAACCAAGTGCATACCAAGATATTGAATATATCCAGCATTCCACAATACTTCCTGCTGCGTGTCTCCTATAAGTGCTCAGTAATGACCTGACCTCTATCCACATGAGTTAACATAAAGGTGGTAATTTCCCACATTGTGAGAGCCTATCTTTTATGTATGATCCTAAAAATTTAGTGGGCATAGGTACAATAGCCACCACTTGTGGTATACTCTTAAAAGGTGATTCAAACCTTTAGGAAACAGACTGAGCAAGAGAGGGTGTCACAACTCAATATTTATACCAACACAAAATTTTCCACGATGCTCCTTTTTAAAAAGATCCATTTATTTTTACTTTATGTGCACACATATTTGTGTGTGTGTGCGCACACATGTGTATAGCATATATGTATATATGAACCATGTATGTATAGTACCTGAAGAGGCCAGAAAGTATCAGGTCCCCTGGAACTGGAGTTACAGATAGTTGTAAACCATCATGTAGGTGCTAAGAACTGAGCATGGCTCCTCTGCTGTGCCATCTCTAAAAGCACCCATGACATTCTTACTATTGCGCAAGTGTAAAATCATACAGAGGTGTGCTGAAAAAGCACCGAGCAGTCAAGATGTCAAGTTCCTTATAACATGTTTGTAGTTGAACTCAGTAAGCTAGAATTTTAATGCGCTTCATCAGGGGAGTCAATTTGAGTTCTGACATATATTTGGTTTGTCTTTCTTGATTCCTTTGTTTTTGAGTCAGGAGCATAGGCAACCCTGTCTATGTAGATAAAACTGGCCTCAGATTTGCAGCAATCCCCCTGCCCCTGCTTCCCAGATACTGGGCTTACAAATATGTGCCTCCCCCCCCCCCCCCCCCCGTTCATTCTTTTCTTTAAAGATTTCCTCAAGGTATTGCCTGATAGTCTATAATTTCTCCTTCTGTCTTGGCACTGATGAGATCCTGTCCTCTTGCCAGCCATGTCCTTTGGGGGGCCTTCAACCTTCAGTCCCCTTCTTCTGAAACTTGCTGGCAATCCCAGTGTAATTCCAGCAATATTTCCCAGAATCTACAAGTGAGTCCCCACCACCATGGCTTTTTTTTTCCAATGTGGAAAATGTAAAACTCATAGTTTTGTGTTGTACACCACATGACGTAATGAATTTATCAGCTGGGTATAAGGAGCTGAGGACTGGACAGAGCTGGGAGCGGGTTTGTGTTTCTCTCCTGTGGGATCAGCTGGAGATGGTAGGTGGGTCCCACTCAGGAGAAAAAAAAAATGCCTGTGTACTTATATGAGAAGTTTATGTCAGGGCTGCTTAAGGGCTGAGGAGTGGGGTGGATATGGTTAACCTGCTTGGCAATCTGGGATTGTGGAGAAGATATAGATTCTGGTGGAGTCGCCCAAGCAATGATACAGGATCCCAGAGGGCCGAAGGATGAAAATTACCAGCTGGTCCCTAGATCCTACCCTGAGAGTACCTGTCACTGCCCTCCTGTTGTTTTCTGATCCCAACCAGAAGCTACTAGCAAGAGGGCTCTTAGAATATGTTCTTTACACAGGAGAGCTTAGAGTAGAGTCTTCTGCGTGGGGGAGGGGAGGGCTTGTGTGTGCGAGCAAGAGGCAGGTAACTGACCAATCCCCTTTACCATCCCTCATTAGGATGTACATGGAACACTTCCTATATTGGGTAGAGATATTTTTAAAGGGTGCATTTCCAAGAAAAGCAAAAGGCTACGCATCTATTGTGCCTCGAAGGCTTTCCAGTAATGCCGTGCTGCTGGAGGTGGGGGATGGGCTGGGGGCTAGAGGGATTCTGTGCCTAGCTCTTGGTGGGGGGTGGGGGGAGCCAGTTATGGATACAGCGCCTTCCTGCTGGATTTACAGGCCATCTCGGTTTCATAAATCAGCGATGTGTGCTCCGTGTGCGAGAGTCTGCAAATTCTAAACTAATATGTCGTTCTCTTTCTGTCTGGCATCATATTTATGTTAAGGCTCCATAAATCGTGCCCTGTGTTTCTGCAGGCACGGCTGTGATCGAAAGTGATGTAACCAACAATGGGGAAGAATGGAGGATAAAACGCAGAAAAACAAAGCTGGCTCTGTAAAGAATTCACAGGGCCTGTAGCACAAACCTTGACCAGGGGGAAGGGAAATCCCTCATTTGCTCCATGTGTGGTGACTTGGATGCTAAGCCCTTCTGCTGGCCTGGAGAGTCAGGGGCCATAGGACAGTTTCTGGGTCAGAGGCAATGGTCTATCTATTCAGAGGCAAATTTGCAGAAGGATCTTAGTGACCAGGATCTTATATTCTTATTCAATGATGTAAGAGTCGTAGAATGGAAATTGTCCTGTTCAAGGAAGGACTTAAATTCCTTATGAATGGTTGAAGGCACAGGGAGACATTTGTGTAGGCTAGGAATTTGTTTGATTTCCTGGATATGTCAACCAGCCAGAACCAGTTGGATTTCATGCTCCATTTTATCAGTCTCCCGCCCCTAAGATGACCATAGTGTATTTATATGCATGTATTCTTTCTCTTTGGATCTCATGCCTTGAAGACTTGACTATATGTATGACAGGACAGGACTTCAGCACGGGCTCACTGGGTGGTCCACGTGGCTCATAGAGGGTAGTGACTGAAGGAAGAACTCAGCTCAGCACCCTTCCTTTCTTTGTGGTGTATTTGCTTTTCAAGTTTGTTTATTGCATTTGAAAGCCAACTGAAGCATCAGGTTATGCATTAGACCCCTGAATAAAAGGCAATATTTTAACATGGGAAAGGAATTCTGCCAGCCAGTCATAAGTATCAATCCATCACAATTATTAGAAACAATATACTGTGCAGTAGTAAAGAGATACAGCCACTGTGCAGACACTCACTAAATAAATTCCCTCGTAGACTGCCTCTGTCTTCTCCTGCTTAGGCAACATAGGAAATGTTTATACAGAAAGGGATGGTGACAGATGACATTCAACACTATATATATATATATATTTTTTTTTCTCTCATCTGAGTTATTCATGACGTCTCCAAGCAGAGCTTCTATTCAGCACCCCAGTTTCCCTCTTTAAAACAATTTGGTCCTGGATGTGGGTGGATTCTTAGAAACACAGTAAGTTTGTAAGATCAATGGTTCTATAAGCATCAGTAAAAATAGTCTTTGGAGAGGAAGAAATGCAGCATGGGAAGAGAGAGAGAGAGAGAGAGAGAGAGAGAGAGAGAGAGAGACCAATTGATGTTATTTAGAAAATAGACCTAAGTATTTATGCAGATAATGATGCCCGGGTATTGTTTATGTTTCCTTTCTTTTCTAGTCATTTCTTCATTAGCAGAGAGAGCACTGGAGGCTGCCCTTCTTTTCCTGTAGCCATTTGCTTTACGTAAACCAGCAAGCAAACCGCTCCGTTCATATTGATGTAGACATTACCACAAATCGCCACTTAGGGACCTGAGCGAATTGACTAACTGGTTTCAGATCCAATACACATAACTTGATCAGACACAAGGTTTAAGTACACTTGCAGGCATGCCAACTACACCTACCGGGAAGTGACTTTGGCTGCCAGCTTCAAGAGGCCCCAAGGGAGGCTCTGGGAGGAAGGCAAGCAGACCAAGGGTGAGGCAGAGAGAGTCTGGAGGTTTCCAGAAGAGCAGCCCAAGGTGAAAAGAGAGTGAGGTATTCTTGCCATTTGCAGAAGCCACGTGGACCCCATAGTCCTGAATGTGCTTAATTCAACTTGTGCCTAATCCTTCCTTTCTGTCCCTCTGAGGTCTTGGCAGTGGATATCAGTTAACACAGAGAATATGTTTGTTTCTTTTATTTATTATGTTTATATTCTTATGGAACACATGTAATATTTCTTGACGTTATAATCCCTTGTGGAATGTGCACCTCCTCCTCAAATTGCCACAAATGTTCAAACGATGGCCTCTCCTTTCCCTGACTTTTCCATGGTAAGGCTTTTGCCATGGCAGAATTGAGAAAAAGATTTTGAACAAAGGACGAGGTTGATTGTAAGGGGTCAAAGGTAATCTGTTGTGCTCCTGGAGATAAGGATCACATGAGTCTATTTATCCCCAAGGGTGGTAGCCAGCCCCATTCCCATTACACTGCTGGCCCTCCTAAAGGCAGTCGGTCACTCATGTTCAGCTCAATCCAGCCATTACTGACCTTAGTATCTCTCTGTCTGCTTTATGCGTTTTGCTTTCCTCCAATAATCTTGGGAGTGAGGGTGTTGGTTTCTAGGACACAAAGCTTTCTCCTTCAGTGTATTGTGCTTCAGAACATGGAAGGTTGTATGCTCCAGTGGAGAAAGTGGGTAGGCATGTGGCCACGAAGGTTTCTGGAAAATAATAATAATAAACAAAACTGGATAAGGTGTGTCACTTCAAAGGATGTACATAAATCTAAACCTGTATCAGATGTGTATAGTGGGTTGGGGTAATATTGGTAGAGATGAACCCTTTAGGAGCCTGGCAAGAAAAGAATATACTGTCTGTGTGACCCAGACTGGACTGAAAGCTATAGAATAAGGGTCTCAAGGAGCTGGAGATCTAGAGCAGAGAGAAGGCCTTTGCTCTAGAGTTGGGGGTGGTTATATTTAGACTTTAAGAAGAGAGACTTTGTTCAACTTCAAGTCTCTTAAAAACCTGGAAGAGTCCCAGCTTAAACACACATTAAAAACACATTGCTCTTATTATAACATGTTTGTATTATTTTGAAGATCTTTAGCATCTGATTACATTTTCCACTTGTTTAATGTGCATTTATTAAGCACCTACTAGGTAGTCAAGTCAGACTGACTGCAGCAGGAAATAAGGCTAATCTGATTGGTAACCAAATACAATTGCAAACCAGTGGTTCGTGAGAAACAGATTATGGAAAGTTGAACATATTTGCCAATGGAAGCTTAATCCTTACACACTGATGTAGCTGAGGGCAACTTTAAGGGCAACAAATAATGGAGAGAGATACAGAGCCCCTGTGGCAGCAGGGAGGAGAAACTAACTTAATCCTTACAACCATTTTACAAGGGAGAGGCTTTCAGTTCCATGTTACATTTGTGGCCTGGAAAGGCTAAGATGCAGTCCACATGTTAAGGAGGAAGACCTGCATTTCTGTGTAAGCCTGCCTAACCCCAGTCCTTCCCCTGTTCTGTTGTCTCATGCAGCTTCTGTAGTAGTGATGTGAAAGGCAGACTGGCCAATGACAATGAATACATTATTAGTTATGTATGTGAATTGCAATAAGAATGTCTTGACCCAAAAGCAGAATCAAGAAGATAGAGAGAAGTTTCAAATCCCCTAGTCTTAAACATCTCCATAATTGGATACTACATGGTATTGTGAAGTGGGGTGGAGGTGCTAATGTTTCTGCCTTGGTTACTAGAAGGGAAAAAAGTCAGGGGTGTTTAAAAAAAGAAAAACAAAGAAAGTGGGTCTAAGGAGTGGGGTGGCAATGCACTTCATTTTGTGGAGGTTTCAAGTAAACGGATGTCCAGCCAGACATTTAGAGCTGCTGGGATGGGCAGTGGAGAGATGGCAGGTAAGGGAGGTTAAAGTGAGCTCTGCAGTTGAGAACTATCAATAAAGGAGCCAAAGAAGCCAAAATGCTAGCTGAGAGAAGCATTTGTGTCTAGCTGCTGTGCTCAAAGGAATTCTGTAGACACAATGGGCAATTGGCATTTCCTGGGCCATCTGGTTGACCAGGTTCTCAACCTCAGCACCACAGACAATAATTCATGATGGTGGGGGGTCTGTTTTATGTATTATTGGATGCTTAGCAGCATTTCTGACCTTTGGCCCTTAGGTACCAGAAGCAAACTCCTCCCCTCACCTCTAGCTGTGAAAATCAAAAGTCTCGCTAGACATTGTCAAATGCAATTTTGCCTTCAGATAAAACCTTAGGACTAGATCAAGCAAGTTTTCTTCTTGTCCATACCATTATTTATAAGCAGATTCATCTATAAGCCTCAGTTTTCACCCCTCTATAAGTGCAGGTATTATACATATTATATACATCTGTGTTTCTGCCAGCAATACTCAGTTCTATCCCTATAAGTATGAACACAGAGTTAGGGATTATTTTGTTATTACAACAGAACTTAGCTTTATTCTCATTGAGAAATTTTATTTGATTATAAAGTAGATTGCAAAAGAATATTTCAATGAGGTTTTTTTGTCAAGAGTTGACCTGCTTTATATGACAGGAACTTTATATAAAATTTACCCAACTTTGTTTTATATCATGACCATATATAAAAACTCACTCAAGAGAGTAAAGACATGGATTTAAATCATGTTATAAAAACATCTTGTCTCTTGCAATATTCAAAGAAATATCAGCTAAATGTCTCATCTATAGTTTCCTAGTTTTGGTAGGCATGTGGTTATTTTTTATTTTATATATTTATTATTTGTTAAATGGAACGAGAGTCAATGAAAGGTAAAATTATATAACATGCCAATTCAGTTTTTATACTGTGATGTTTCATTAGTGTAAGGGCGCATGTATGAAGGTCAGGGGGAAACTTTGTGGAGTTTTTCTCTCCTACTTTTATATGACTTCCAGCTACTGAGCTGAGGTTGTCAAGCCTGTGGCAGCAGCACCTTTACATACTGAGCCGTCCGGCTGAACCCCAATTTAAATTTTATTTCAGATGTTTCACAACTACCTCGAAATCAATTTCACATTGTTTAAAACAAAATGCAAATCTCACTAAGGTAAATAATGAGAAAATTGTCACACGTGCTGAAAAAGTTTTACAATAAGAATTGGGCAAACTTTAAGAAGTCATTATATCAAAGATAAAGGTTTCCTAATTTTAGAAAAACATGTTTGTGGAGGTACTTGAGTCAATGTGATGATTCTTAACCTGGAATTGTCAGAGCTTAGAAGCAGTAGATAGAGCAGATGCATGCTCCATCCTGAGCTGCGGTAGCATTCTTGATAGAATTCTTAGTGTGCCTGATGACAGTATTTTCATTAAGGTAGCTGTTAGAGGCCAAATATAAAGTCATCATCGTATTCTTTCTTAAATATTTCAATAATTGCAACATAGATGGGGTGGATTAACTCCAAACCACACCACATACTGAGGAGCTCTTGGCAAGTGATAGTGGCTAGGGAGGAACAATCTATTGAAGATGTGCCCACTGGTAGGTTTCCAGTGCCCAGTGCCCAGTGGATGTGCCCACCCCCATACATGTATGAATGGCATTAACTGAACTAACTCAGTTATAACAACAAAAAAGATATGATGTTTGAAAGAATGTATGATGGGAAAATATGGGGAGAATTGAAGGGGAAAAGTAGGGGATTAAATATAACCCCATTTCATCATATACATATATAAGATTCTCCAGAACAAAGGATGTTTTTTTTAATTAAGTTAAAAAATAACTCAAACCATTTTAAAGCTGGTTTGCTTATTTTCTCAATATTTAATTTTTGTTTGTTTTATCTATTTTATGATTTGAGAACTTTATATATTCACTTAATATATTTGGATCAAGTCTACCTCTTCTCCTGTCCCCTTCATTTATTCCCCTATAGCTCTCAATCATTTTTCCTTTCCAAATTCATGTGCTCTGTCTTCAGATTCATAGAGTCCATTTAGTGGTCTTATATGCATAGGTGTGTACTATCTATTGGAACCTGTGTAGCCTATTGGGGGCCATATCTTGACATAAACCAATTCTCCTGCCCCTGTGAGATTTCATGACTCCATCCCTTGTTCATGCTGGCATTTTGTCTGGCTTGATCTTGCCTAGGTCTGGTACATATGTAACAGCTATTGTGAGTTCACAAGTGCACTGCTCTGGTTAGGTCCAGTAAATACTATTTCACTGTAGACATCCACTATCACCTGCTCTTAAAATCCTTCTGCTTCCTCTTTCATGATGGTTCCTGAGCCGGGGGGGGGGGGGTAACATAAATGTCCTACTTAGAGCCAAGCACTCGTACAGTCTGCATCCTGACCAGTTGTAGAGATCTGTGATTGTAAGCCTAAAAATTGCTTGTAGATATTTCCTTTTAGAATTGAATACTGAAGAAAAAATTCCAAGGCAGTGCTGTTTAAAGTAAACCAATTCATAGGAGGGAATTCCTAGCAATGGTATCTGCAGCGGTTTAAACTGAATATATTGAGAAACAAGGGCATATTATATTAATTGCTGAATTATTCTAGGCAAATCATAGTGATTTTATAAATTATTCTGGACACAGATGGAAAAAGCCCTAAATGGGATGATGGAAGGAAGATAAGGATTCATCCCTACCTTAAGCATGTCACTTTGTCATAAAATGATCTTTTTAATGAACTTCAGTTCTTAAATCATATCTTAATGAGAACTTGCTTGGCAGATGGGGTAGACATAGACGTAAAGATCGGATATAGTTGAACGTGCATATAGATTTTTATCAGGAATAAATTAGAATCTCAAACATAAGAAAAGCACAAAACTGTCTTCTCTCGCCCTGATTTAAATGCTGGGATCAAGAGGCCATTTTCCTTAATTAATATATTTTAGATACCAAGAAAGGTATTGATATTCAAATGGTGAAGTCATCCTTGATTATCCAAGAAACTTGAAAATCTTGGAAACAAGAAAATGTGGGTGACTAAATTCTGAAAATTATAGTTGACCCGCTATTTTCAGTATGGCGTCCCAAGCTTATGATCTCAGTACTCATGAGGCTGAGGCAAAGGAATGTGAGTTTGAAGACACCCTGAGCTATGGAGTGAGACCTTGTCACAGTAAGAAACAAATGAACAAAAATTAAGAGTGGTAAGACTATTACACATAGTATTAGCTACCGAACTAAGCGGATGTGTGGTTCTATTTCATTGTCGTGACAGCAGGTGAGGAAGCTGAGATTCAGTTGCCTGGACTCATGATCTAGTAAGTGTTCTAAAACAGACATTCTTAGTCACTACTCTGCCTTGGCTGCCTGACAAGACAACTTCAACAAGGATGAAGAGGTGCAAATCAAAACAGAAGCAAGCTGAAGGCTGGCAGGCAAATTCTGCTGGGTTTTGTCTATCCTGTTATATGAGTTGATTCTTTGTATCCCCAGTTTGTAGTCAACTGCCAAAAGAAAGGAAAACTTGAGTCAAAAATGCTACCCTTCATCCACATTGTCTCTTGCATTGATGGAATAGTAGAAAGTACTCCTTGAGATTCACAGCTGTCTCCAACCATGTCAATACAATCATCTTGTCTCTTAACCCTGCAGGTTCCCAGCTTAGCCTTGCCCTGGCCCTCCACTGGCCGTGACATCCTGCTGCAGGAGCTCCGTCACCCTTATCATTCCTTTGGTTCCCCTCCAGTCCCACTCATCTAACTCCTCTCACTATCTCAGTGGGACATCTCTCCATCTTTCACACTCCTCATAACTACTGTCTTCTACCTTCATTGGCAGACTGACAGCTGGGGACTGATAACCTTCAAGGGCAGCCATGTTGCTTCAGCTTTCTCTCAAGTTCTTCAAGGCTCCTCTTCTGTCTGGGAAACTGGTAACAATTATTTATCTCCAGATAATGAATCATCAACCAAATTGGAAGNATATATATATATATATATATATATATATATATATATATATATATATATATATACATACATATATATTTGCTCACTATTCTTTAGGAGGATCATCTCAGCTGAATTTAGTTGAGGCAGCTGAACTCTGTCCTACCTAGGGTTCATGAGCTCATGCCCATGTCTGGGATTTCAGGTGAGACAGCCAGATACTTTTTCCTCTCTGCCTCTTTCTCCCTCCATGTGGGTTCTTACCTTAAGAAAAGCTAGACTTTTTTTTTTCATATATTGCTGGAAGAATTCTCAGTGAGCAGACAGAGAGAACAAAATCCACTAAATAAGGGCTTTTCCCACTGTGTGTCCATCCTGCCTGCTAAGTGACATCTCATTGGTTGAAGCTAACCACACAGCCAAGTCCAGACAAAGTGGGAGGGAATTACGTAGTCATATGAATATAAAGAAATGTGATTTTTATCAGGTCACTTCTGCAACACAAATCTTAATTAAAGTCCATCCCAGGATTGTTTCAGAAGACATTTGTGTAACTGTGTTCCTTGACCCAGTGCTACATTCACAGCACCTGCCATTGACCAAACTCCTTGATAGCCAAAGTTTTCTCTAATACGTTTTTTTTTTCATACTAAACTTTTTATAAACCTCTTCTCAAGAATCCTGTCCTCCTGCCCTTGCCCCTATTCATGGTCCCTTTCTATTTCCTTGAGGTCAAAGCTCTGCCGTGTCTAAATAGCAAGCTATTTCAGCTCAAGGAACACTATTCAATCTCCAGGACCATTTCCCATTGTATCATTTCTGCTATGGATGACATTCCCCAAGCAGGTTTTTAATGCCCTAAACCATATATACCCAAGATACAAATACTTAGTACCCTGAATTGGATGGAGCTTACAGTTGGAAGGAATTTGCTTCAGAGTTTATTTGCAAATTCCTTGGGTGAGTTGAAGTAGTCTTACCCTGAATGACATTGGACAAAAGCCCAAGCTCCTGAAGTGTGCAGAGCCGACCACAGCGTGCTGAAGTGTGCCTCTTTACAACGTTTGAAGATGAAAACAAATTCTGTTTTCTAGACAGACGAGAATAAGGAAGGGATGTGGTGTGGAATGGCAGACATCCCGAGTGGCACAGATCGTATCATAAAAGCCTGTAAAAGAAGCGCCATCTAGATCATTTGGTGTTTGGAATGCCTAGTAGTGGGTATGGTGAGGACTCATTTGGTGGTGAGCAACATCCCCTGTGCAAAAAACACTTTTGGAGAAGGGTTTGTGCAATTAGACTTAAGGTCCTCAGTTAAATTTTGGATAGCTGGATGACATTTATTAACATGGCTGTGACTTAGCTATGATGTGCCAGGCACTACGGTGTGCCAAGTAGAGACAACGGTGATTGAAAGAGAGCTGTCCCTGCTGCGATTGTGTGCCCAGCCTTGGGAATGTGATTAGATAGGTAGGGAATTTTCTGACAGTGGGTACTTGGTGGGCCCACTGCAGAAGGGCACCTTAGAGGTCAGACTTCGGAGGCTGCCAGAGGAAATGGCATTCGAACAGAGATGGAGAAAGATGACAAGGGTGAGTGAGCCTGGGGTGGGGCTGTGACACACAGGTGCTTGCGGCAATGGAGGGACATCTGGGTGGGCAGATGGAGTGAGTATTTTGTGTAAGTAAGGGATGAGAAAGGAAAGCATCTTGGGTTCAAGACCCTGGAAGATGCTTAGCTTGACCAGAGCTCCGAGAAATGAGATAAAGGCAGGGTCAGGAGCCTGGATACCGTGTAAGCCTTGCTGGCTGTGCTGTCTAAGGGCTGACCTAGAACAAAGACAAACACAATTGTGAAATACGGGGCATTTCATTTAAAAAAGAATCTCTGTGATACTGCAGTTATCCTGGGCTTCCCTATCAGCCCTAACTCAAGCATCTCTTCAGCCTATACTGCACCCTATACATCATTCACACCAAGCAAGAATGGGGGTGGTAAGGGGGTGCTAGTGATCCCTTTCCCTGAAACAGGGTTTAGACATTACAGAAAGAAAACAGATTGCCATCTTCACTGGTACTTTTTCCACCAGCCCAGCCCAACCCAGCCCAGCCTAGCCCAGCCCAGAGCATCCCTTAGTGACCATATAACAAGCACCCTTTTTTCTCTCTCTCACTCTTTCATATATTTAACCCTTCTTTAGGCTTTACTAAGGCCTGATCTGCTTTTATTTGTCCTTCCTTTTGTTTTTTTGCTAACTTTCTAAATATAGGTAACTGACCGTTTGTCCTTTCTCAGTCCTTCAGAGGACCTCAACAGGGGCATCCTTTTTGTAGCCCTGTCTCTGAGGCTGCTTCAAACCTTGGTGGGGTTGGGGAGTTTGGGGGTGGGGGTAGGGGAATGGCCGTGATCCTAATTTTGTTTGTTCCCCTATGGGAGATACAGCTTGGTTTTGAAGGCCTGTGTAGAAGGCTGCATCTGTCAAATCATCCACGTGCAAGTTCCCATTGCCATGGGTGTCTTGAGTCGCACACTTCTCACAAAGTTTAAAGTCATAACAAAGTGCAAAGCAGGACCCGGGTCATGTCAGCATAACATACTGGCGGGATGGCAGAAGTAAGACCTCATTTCCAGAAAGGACTTCCCCATGGAGGGTATTGTTCTGGAAGGACAAACATATGCTAAAAAAACAGGGAAATTGAAAATAGATTGTTTTTACTGCGAGACTGCTTTTGAATGATCAGCCCATCAGCCCTCCCTCCATACCCCACCTCTACCCCCGGGCACATTTATTACAGCGTCATCCCTTGTGACACTAGGGCTCTCATTTGAGGTAACCTTGGCCCTAAGAATGACCAGTCCCCTTCACTCACCCATGCCACACAAAGGGTTGAGCTCATTTCTGTGTCATCTGATATATCGGCGGCCCATCTGGTCACCAAGCACCTAGTTCCCTGGGACATGGAATTAGGACGTCTCCAGGGACCACCCAGGGCAAAAGTCTTCCGACTCTTTTCTTCCTGAGTTCAGGGTTTAATGCATTTTGATTGAAGGTGTCCAAGCTGGCATCTGAATTATTAAAAATATCAGAAGCATCCAGAAGTTTAGATTCTTTGGGAGTGACACAGAAGGCAAGGGCCAGCTCAGACCAGGAGGAGATGGCCACTTGACTGAGGGACAAGTTCCTCCCTGGATGGAGTGTGAGCCTCACCTCTTCGATTCTGAAGCTTCTCAGATGGCTCTGAGCTCTGGGCACTAGGAAGGGGTCTCAGATCAGCAACACATGTCAAACCTGAGACCCCCAAGCTCTGATGCCTCAGGAAGGCTCCTAACCCTGAACCCTCTGCAAAGTTGACATTTGTATTCTACCCCTGCACACTGGACATACTTGCATTCAAGTCCGTGCACCCTGTGTCTAACAGGGGATTTCAGACTGTTTTCTTATTACTAAATGGAGAGGTATTAACAACACAATGCAGAAATTAAAAAAAAAAATAAAGGCGGGTGGAGGGGTGAGGAGTGGGAGAAGAAAAGACAGCCGCCTGCCCTTTTCTTCTTGGTATTATTATTTGCGACAAAGCCCTCGGTCCATTTTTCTTCATAATTTGCAAGACCCCTAATGGGAACAGCACCTCCCAATTACCATGGCTGCCAAAGGCTAATTTGGTTACCCTCCAGATCCACAGTAGCAAAACTGTGTCGAGCCTTTGTCGATATTTGCATACTATACATACCAGGAATGTAAAACAGCTGCCTGGCCCCTCTCCCCCATCATGGCAATTATGGGTCATTAGCTTGAGCCCCCCCCCCTTTTTTTTTCTTGTTCTTGCCTTCCAGGATCTGGTGGATAGTGGTAGGCAGCTGACGGATTTGCAGAGACAAGAAATGAGAAAGCCGAGCTGAGTTGCATATTTGTTAAGAGTCAGGGGCTAAGGAACCATCACTTGAATTAGATCACAGAGCCCTGTGCCTTTATATCTTGATTACTCCTCATTCTCTTCCTCCTCTTCCTCCTCCTTCTCTTCTTCCTTCTCTTTTCTTCCATTCCTCTGCCTGGCTAACCGACTCTCCTCCCACTCTTCAGTTGGGGAAGGCTTATAGAGAGTCCACACCCAGCCCCACACGTGCCTATGTGAACAAATTTATCCTGGCACCTCGAGGTTAGGTGCGTGTGAGCACATGGCACCGTGAGTGCTCACCCTTCTTAAGATGAGCCCTTAGATAGCCCCCCGAATTGATCCGAATATAGAAGCGGAGAAGTCTCACTTTAAATTTCATCATTGAATCTTAACCTCCAGAAGGAGGGAATGGTGGGTGGGGCTGGGGAGAAGAAAAGAATAAGGGGCTTAGCCAGGAAGCCCTTTCTTTTGCCACAGAGAGTTGTGTCTTACAGTAGTTAATGGGAAGTTATGGTTTTGAATATAATTTTCCCCCTTCGAAGCTGCTAATTTTATTGACAATGTGGATAGATTGAGAGACCCAAAGCTTTTGTGTTGTTTTGTTAAAGCAAATAAGTGAAGCACAGATGTAAATTACATCTCCAGGTTCACATTTGAGGTTTGCAAATAATACTGAGCTAATGGTTATTGCGAAGGAAAATAGCGCAGGGATCGATATTCTATACGGTGCTAGGCGATGCCTCTCTCTCTTTTAATCACCTCATTGCAGAAATGGCATTGAAATTTGAAATCTCATTTTCTCCATTTGTACAAATTGAACATAAATCACCGTGAGTGAGGGGAGGTGGCAGGCAGCTTCACTCTTTGTGGGATTGCATTACTAATTAGTGTAGGGCTAAAGCCCTCGCTCAGCCTGGAAAGAGGCTTCTTGAGACCTCTGGCCAAACAGGAGGTACTCGGGGAAGCTGGGTGGGCAGGGGAGGGGCCGGGCCTTGCTAATGGGGGGAGTCGGCCCTGTAAAAGAAGACAGGCAATGGGCGGAAGCATTCCAGACTTTCGAATATCAAGTCCGCGCTGGGATACTGGTGTCCCACAATCCCCTTGGGTTTGCAGGGAGCTTGGGAGGTAGAAGACATCATTATCCTCAATGAGAAACCGGTGAGATACTATCGTCTAAGACTTCCCTTTTGTCTGCGGTTGCAGGGTCAAAACTGGGGTGTGAGAGGTCTTTCTTTAGACGGACCCTGTGTCTAATCAACACCCCCCCCACCTTCTGTCCACGGACACAAGTTTCAACACCTTTTCCTCTGACCATCCTCTTCATCATTTCTCCTTATACTTTCACTCAGTGACTCTTTTGGCTCTAAACAAAGTGATGGGTATTTACAAAGGATATTCCAGCATGCCAAAGGACGTCTGGCATTATGCCCACTACTGCTTCATTTTCTTAAGCGACTCAAATGTTCCTTGTAACGGAGTTGCTTGATTAGCTCAGGAGTCATCATGGAAACAGAGCTTAAACCCCTTTTTTCCTTCCTTGGGCTGAAACATCCTGGTACCATGCATTTCTGGCCTGAAAAGCCATTGGAGCATAGGCTTGCTTTTATGGATAAGGAATGGATGAATTCTTGGCATCTAGGACTAAAGAGATAGCCCAGTCTGTAAATTACACCTCCTGAATCTGATCTAATCTCCAGAATCTATGTAAAAATGCCAGACATGGTGGCATGTGTTTGTAATTCCAGAAAATAGAGGCAGGAGGATTTCTGGGGTTCGCTAGGGAGATGGTACCTGCGGAATGATAGCCAAAGTTCTCCTCCAACCTCCATATTGGCATGTGCATGTGCATACACACACACATATATACACAATTGAATATAATTTACTAAGTGGAAGAAAGGCAGGAGGCAAAGCTTCAACTCAGCTGGTGGAATGCCTGCATTTTTTACTTTGTTCTTAAAGATCTGAGGAAACATAGCAGAGGAAAGCGCTATAGACAATCCTTCACTCATCCTCCACTCTCTCTTGAAAGAGCTTTGTGTGGTGTGATGAACACAGGACGTGCAGTTTGTTAAACTTGACCTTCAAGGGTAGGATGAGTGACCAGATATTTATATATTAGTATGTGAGTCTAATCCCATGGGGGACAGAGTGTACAGTCTCTCTCTCTCTCTCTCTCTCTCTCTCTCTCTCTCTCTCTCTCTCTCTCTCACACACACATACACACACACACACACACACACACACACACACACACACACACTGGTTGAACTGGATGTTTGTCAAGGTGTGGACTCAGCCATGGCTGTTGGTGCCCACATCCCCTGATGACGCCACTTTCAGATGAGAGCAGGAACCCTTTCCGTTTCCCGAGAACCGTGGAGAAGTCCACCAGACCCTGCTGCAATGAAGTAGGACACCATCCTGTTCAAGGCTGGTGACTACCCTCCTGCCGTCCTTCCCCACACCCGGGGTCAAAGGCACAGCTTCTCCAATGGACATGGGGACACCTGGTAGATTTCCCATCCTGCCTCCCATCCTCAGTGGGGACAGGAGGAATTAAAAATAGGGGAGGTGAGGGAGGAGGCTGGAAATGAGGTTCATTACCAAAGGTCCCATGTCACCCATTTCAATAGATGAAAGCTAAGAAAATAAAGCTCTATATCCAAACAGTTGAGCAGGTGGTGGCCACTAATAGGGAAGAAATAAAACCCTTTAAAGTCAGAGCCGACTACAAAAATCACTGACAAAGTGAAATGAAAGTTTTGAACAGTCTGTTCAAAGTAAAAGGTGTTTGAAATAAACCCTTAAAAACATTTCAAATGCTGAAGGGGGAGGGGGCAAGCTGCTTTATACATTTGAGGATGACTTAATCCAAAGAGAGGATTTAGAGGGAACTGCCAATCTCAGATCCATCTCTGTTGCTGGGTCGACCTGAGGCTTTAATATCTCTCTGCCCCCACTTGCCCAGCTATAAACTAAGGTGACTAATAGGCATGTCCTCTCAAGTCCCCAGGGAGAAATAATAGGATAATGTACCCTATCTTACCGATAGACAATGTATCGCTCCCATTTTTGCCCTCCACCTTTAAAGGTCATCCTGGTGGCGATTTTGAGGTCTTGTGGGGACCCTCCCCATTGAAGTGAGTCTATGTATTCATTTTGTATTCTATTTACACAACATGTAGTAGGTATGGTAGCACTTTGAACACAGTGTCTCCTCTCTTGGCTTGACCAGAGGCTTAAAGAGGAGTCAAGGCAACAGAAGGAATTGTGGTATGTCTTGGCATACAGGGGAGGAGAGACTTCCAGGACGAAGTAGTGCCTAAAGTTCATTTCTGGCAGACAGACAGACAGACAGACGGACTGGGTATCAAGAATGAGAAGGGTACCTCATGCCAAGACAGCAGCACACAAAGGCATAAAACGGGCATATCTTGAAATTTGTGACAGAAATTTGGGGTCTCCAGTCAGAGTGGAGCAAAGGCTGGAGTGAGAAACAGGAATTCCACCAAGGAATTCAGGTATACGCCTAGAATTGTATTCATGTACAATTGGAGTCTGCAGTTAGTCATCGAGGCAGCTGGGTGCTCCCCAGAAACCTGGGATTCTTTTACCACCCCCCCCACCCGCCATACAAACATCTTCCATCTTCCAGGTCATTTCATGAGTCACTCAGGAAGTGTCATTGTGAGCCAGGAGCTTTGCAGAGCTTTACAACCTTTCCCGGGACTTTACCTGGGGTGTGGCCTGCAGCCAGGACCCTGAGATGCTCATCCATCTTGTAGATAGAGGGTCTATCATGTGGTTCATCTTATCTGTCCCTGAACTTTTTTTTTAAGGAACTAAGGGATGAGCACACAGGAGAACTCCTGGGGGGGGGGGGGCGGGGAGAATATGAGTAAAATTAGAAATTTATCTGAATGAACATAAAAGCCAAGATTCCAAATGTGAGGGGAGTGTGGGGCCCTGGCTTGTGGCCGTCTCCCTCTTCCTGCTTACCAGCTCAGCACTGGTCTGGGATGTTGTTTTGATTGTTTATTTAAACAGTGTCATTAGTCATGGTTGGATGAAACTATGCAACTAGCCAGTTATTGTGTGCCTTTTCTGGGACCACACACACATATACACACACATAAACACATACAACACAAACATACATATATACACACACACACAAACACACACATCTCTTCACCCCAGACAAACACACATACACACAAACACACCCCTATTCACCCCAGAAAGAGGATCTACAATAGACCAAAGTAATCACAGTACCAAAGTCTAACATAGTTAACCAATACGTTTTTATTGGAGTTCATTACAGAAGAATGGGTGGGGAGTTACAGTAAAGGGGGAGGGGCTTGCTCCTTCTTTTTTGTTGAGGAGGGGGAACTTGAGAATCTTCCAAGTTTCTGTTCTCCCAGACAGAATGTAGCCTTTCATTTACCATCCAAGTCTCCCGTGCTCTCCCTCTTGGGAAGGTTCCATATTGAAGGTTCCAATGTGAAACTGCCATTCAATATTAATACTCCCTCCTTCCAGCCACCTGCCCTGATGTCATGCTTAGGTGTGGGAGATGTGCCTTAAGCAAATAGTGTTCTCTTGTTAACTTATGGTGGCATCCCTCAGGGTGACCCATCTCCCGCTTACATCACTGTTCTAGACGTAAGGAAACTGATACCCTCGGCTTTCTCAAGTGACTCGAGATACAAGATACTTATTGATGATGCCTAGTGAGTTTAGGAAGAATCACAACTCACAGGTGAGAAGTGGCTGCCACCTTCCCTACTGTCTACCTGGGTAGTGGCCAGTGCTGGGGTCTGCCAAGTGTAGCATGAACTGTGAAAAGGCTTAGGTCCATGTTGGGGAAACTATCGCTCCATTCCAAAAATGTAGGCTAAGCCTCCTTCCACAGAGCATCAAAGAGTCTGTTCATACAATGCCAAGCTAGTCAGTTACCATATGACTTGGATTCAGGATAACTTACTGTATTAATTCTTAAAGTTTTTAATTCAAAATAAAATCTTTCAGCGGCTACCCTATCTCAAAGTTACTAGTGACTGTTTCATAAATTACTTTTGAATTTCCCTCTCTTTCTTAGGTCCACGAACATGTAACTTGTCCAAATATCTATCAGAACTAACCATCCTCTGAGTCCACACTGGAACCATAAGGCAAAATCTGCTAACAAAACACCAGCAACCTAACATGAGACACGAGGGCTGGTGGCTTAGCTCTCTGGTAGAATGTGTGCGTAGCATGTCCAAGACTCCGAGTTCAACCATGAGCACCAGAAAACAAACAAACAAACAAACCAAACAAAAAACAGTGAAAAGAAAAACATCAATAATTAGTCTTCAAACAGTCTGCCTCTCATGGATGAAGACTTCATGCAAATCTTACAGAGGAAACTCCACCAAACCTTTTGGGTTTTTCTTGCCAACTTGTAGACTTGGCCTGTTTCATTTGCCAGTGACATATATTTCACCAGAATTTCCAAATAATCCTGTGTTTAAAAACAAAAAAGGAAGCCGGGCAGTGGTGGCATCACGCCTTTAATCCCAGCACTTGGGAGGCAGAGGCAGGTGGGTTTCTGAGTTCGAGGCCAGCCTGGTCTACAAAGTGAGTTCCAGGACAGCCAGGGATACACAGAGAAACCCTGTCTTGAACCACCCCCACCACCACCATCCCAAACAAAACTTTAGAATATTTAGGTGCTTGCAATTTTAAAAGTAATTATAAAGCTTAAACCCAGGAAAGTAATGGGCTTTATCTCCACAACATAAAGGTAGTAAGCAAAACAAGTGAAGTTTGGAGAGTTCAAATCATGTTACAAGAAATTGGCTTTCAACTTGTAACTGCCTTTTGGAATGGCCAGTGGGAAGAATAGTTGCCTGTATGTGTCTGTGTGAGGGTGTCAGGTGCCCAGGCACTGGTACTCACAGACAGTTGTAAGCTGTCATGTGGGTGCTGGAACTTGAACCCAGATCCTCTGAAAGGACAGCCAGTGTTCCCAACTGCTGAGCCATCTCTCCAGCCTGTAAGAGGAGGAGATATTCGGATGGCTCTTTTTCTTTTGATTCCAAAAAAAGTTATTCTAAATAGTACTCTTGTTGTTTGGAATAAAAGTGACTTGGGGCTTGTTAGCACCTATAATTTGGAGACAATTTACTGCAACAAAACAAAACGAAACAAAACAAGCCCTACCAAGTTCTTAGTAGGTAAAACAGGAGAATCTTAGAAAACGCTGGAGCAAGCTGGCTGGCCAAGCTCCTGCTTGACCCCCAGAAGGCTGTATCCTTGCTCACAGCATTGGAAAAGTGAAAGACAGGGAATATTCTAGCAAAAGCATGTGCACATTCTCATGTGGTAAAAGTGTTGGGGTGTGCTTTAGTAGAGCTTGCTTTAAATTTGTGACATTTTCAGTTACCTTGGAGAAAGTATTTTCTCAATTTAAAATGTTATTACAATTTATAGTAAGGCTCCAATGGAGATGTTTACATTTTTAAGCAATGGAATACTTTAGTTCTTTTCTGTCTACAATTCTTCAAAATCCTTAAAAACACAATGCTGAAGAGGGCTATATCCAATTTCACAAAACAAAAAGATTAAAAAATAAATCCATATTAAAATACAATTTTTGGGAAAAGCCCATAGCACAGTAATATTAGTTATGGCTATAGCTTAAATATTACAGTATATGAATACATCCTGAATACCATTGCTCTATCAGCAGTGCTTTCTCATAGATAAATGATTTAGCAAACTATTTTTTATTTTGCTTCCGTGGACCCAGATGTATATTATATTTGTTTGGTAGAAAGAATTTCATTTTTGAAAATAACTTTTAAATAAAATTATAAGCCCATCAACAACATTGTCCATACATTGTTGAATAAGTTAATCTTTTATAGTACATAATTTTGTCATTTCTAGCAGCCTCTGTTATTTTTAAAACATGTTTCCCTTTAGCTGAAAAGTGGTGTGTCCTCCCTGGTAGCAGAACTAAAACCTGAGGAATAGCCAACAAGAGATTGGAAGTAAAGAGCATAGGGTAATATGCAGAGAGGCAGAGAGACAGGCAGAGCATGGGAGGAAGACAGGATGGGGGACCCCAAGAAGCAGTAATGACAAATGACCCTACAGCCCCCCCAAAGACAGCCCTTTTGGTGGGAACCACTTCTTCCCCCAACTCTGAATGAAATGCTTTGTGAAAAGGATAGATAGGATTATCCAGGGTTTTTGTTGTTGTTGTTGTTTTGTTTTGGTTTTTATTTTGTTTTTCCTGTTCAGCAAATCATCTCTTATCCATTCACAGATTGACTCCACAGTGCTCCCAGGCACAGGCACATGTGCTCCCAGGCACCTGATTAAGCTCTGGAGGTGTGTGGAATGGAACAAGGCACACTGAAAACAGGCACAGCCTAGTCCCAGAGCTTGGCAAAGAAACCCACAGCATTGAAGTGGGTTGGAGGGCTGGAGAATGAAGGAGGAGCCTTGCATGGAAGTGTGTCAGGGAAGCCTACTCAGGGTGAACCATCCAGGTTCTCTAACTGGATGAAGCTGACCCTGAAAATGGGGTATCACTGAGCTGCCGCATCCCCTTCTCCTGCCTTCTCTTCTTCCTCCTCCTAATCCAGTGTTATGAAGTCACAATTCAAGTCTGTGCTCTTTAATCTCACTATGTATATTTTTGCATTGATTTTGTAGTGTGTAGGGGAAGGGCACGCCCATGCCATAACCTACTATAGACATCAGAGAACTTCTCTCACCTGTGTCTTCTTCCATGAGGATCCTGAGGGTCGAACTCATAGATCCACTCATAGAAAGCACCTTTGTCTGCTGAGCTGTCTCGGGCATTCTGATCTTGATATTTTTCACGGTATAAGAAAAGCAGCAATGCAGACCCTAAAGACTGAGTCTTTTGTATGGTTTCCCCTACTCTTGCCTCATTCCCATCTGGCCTTGGTGTCCTGGAAAGTCTTACAGGACCCAGTAGCTGTTTCCTATGCCAGGTTCCTTGTGCGTTGTTTCTACACTGAGAAACAAATCCAATTCAAGCAAATAATGCTGTCATCAGGATCTTGTACAGGCATCGGAAGGGAGGCAGTCAGGCCAATGGAGTGTTCTGTTTGAAATCTCTTGCGATCTTCAGAAACATTTGTTTTTATTCACAAGTGTTCATTTGATGTTTCCCTGACCCACACAGCTTCCCAAATGGGCTTAAGTCCCCATTTGTTAAAGAAACAGATGGGGAAACCCGTGCAGTTAGCGTTTGTTTTAGCGTTTAAGACAGCTTAGCACAAGATGGGAGTTTGGATATCATAGGGAGCAGTGCATTATTTTTAGCAGGCAAGTAAAAGGAGAGAATCATGGGATCCATATGTCAGGGGCAGTACTAGAAGTGGGACCTTCCACTTTTACGGTGGTCACATTTGACTTAACTGAGACAAGCCAAACCAAGTAAGTGATATGCTCAGAAGGCAGGCCTTGCCACCTGCTGCTGGTACCCACATACCTCCTTCATGATTCTTCTCATCCCATCTTTCAGGTGGAAGTGATTACTCAGTTGGCCGAGCTACATCCTTCCAGCTGTCCCCAGTACTGGTCTAGTTCTTGATAGAAAAAAAAAAAAAAAAAAAAAGAAAAGAAAAAGAAAAGCCAACACAAAGCGTTCATTTAATGAGGAGTTTGATAACGAGACAGTCTACAATAAGGGAGCTGACAGGCGGGGATGGATCAGAGCACAGGCATGGCAACATGGGGAGCTGTATGTCAGGGTCCTTGCATTATGGAAAAGAAGTCTTCCATCTGGATCTGGACCATAGATGATGGGACACAGCTCCTGCCAAATCCAAGATGGGGTGGGAAAGGACAAAAAACCGCCAGTAACCTGACCTCTAACCTTTGACTTGGCTTTTCCATTGGTCACACAGAAACAGAAGACAAATGAGTAGGGAGATGCAGTCTTAGAGGCCAGTCTCCCTCAGCAGGGTCACCGTCTACAACAGGGTGGAAATGGGTACAATTAACTGGTGGGTGCAGAGGGACAATGGGAATAACAACCTTCTGACTCAAGTACTTCTGAGCATCCCAGCTCAATACACTGTTTCTCCTATTGGTAGCCCAAGTAGAAGTAGTTCCCTGTCAGTATGATGGAGCTTTGGGTAGGAAACCTGAAGCTCAGTGGCTCTGTCCAAATCTGCAGTATGAGCAATGCCTTATGAAAACTCCTTTGCCGGTTCTTCCAAGCCCTGTAACCATGATGACATGGTGTGCTGCTGTGGGTGAGACAGTCCAAGTGATACATGTTTGGAGCCTTCAGAAAAGGACCTATGCTCCCCTTTAAAAAGAAATCTCTGAACTGAGAATGAGAAAACATGGGCTTATATCCCATTTGTATGTAGGACCTGTGGTGTTTCCTTTGCGTGCTTCCCAAATAAGGAAATGCTCATTTAAACACCCTATTCAGGTCTCTAAGACAAAACAACAGACTCTTAGAAGAGTCAACTTGCTTATATAGGTGAATGTCTGTACCAGACTCAGGGATGAGAACCTAAGACGCAAAGGCTCTGGGTCCCCTGAGCATCCCTCTGGCAGTATCAGAAGGCAGGTATGTGGTTGGTCACCGAGGAGCAACTATTACCCATATTTAACACGCCAATCCTCCCATGTGTCTCTAAATACCTTAGAGTCTTCCAAGCCAAAACTAAACTTAAACATACAGACCCCATTTTTTCCCCACCTCCCCAGGGGATGAAAATGGAGATATTCTAGTGTCCCTTATGGAAAGGCCTCCCAAAGGGGATTACTAGGTATAATTCCTCCTGTAATTCCTCCAACTAGTCCCAAAAGTCCCCTGTCCCTAACGGGTCATGAACCATCATCTCACTGTATTTACCCAAGTTCATTGGAAGTCCAGAAGAAGATACTCTGAGGATAGAGATAGATGAAGCTCACAGATATCTGGGAAGCAAGGGTCTTTTTGTTCACATTCACACATTCAACATATAAGTAGCCCCCTGTCCTAACTTTTTGCCCATGATTTCAACTTTTATGGAGCACTGTGAGGGTGGCCACATGGGCCTCAGAAAGATAGCTTTCTGCTCCTCATGCCATTGTGTGCAAACACCTCTGCAAAAGGGAACACCACAGCCATTGCACAGCCAAAGAGCAATCAAGATTCCTGTTAATTGTTGCCTGTGATAACATGCCTCGTTACAGGGGTTTCTTTAATGAATCCCTTAATAGATGTCATTAGATATTAAGTGTTACATTGCTTCATCTAAGGAAAAACACTGAAGAAATCTACCATAAAAAAAAAAATCTTATACTGAATCAGGCCTGTGTTCTGTCCCCAGAAGTCACACTGCCAAGTCTTGTTGGTCTTGGCAATGTCTGTTTCTCTGGCTTCTGAGAGCCCGGATCTCTCAAGATGCAGGCCAAGAGTAGGTCTTCATCCAAGGGAGGGAGCAAAAGACTGAAAGGCACCAGACCCCAGAGGAAACATGTAACCATGGAGACAAATAGATAAACAACCTCTGCTTGTCAGCACCCCTCTCGTAGGGAATTAAACTCACAACTTCCATGTTAATGATTCTTGTACATTTAATTTCCTGGGTGCCACCTCTGAGAACGTATCTGTGGAGGGAGGAATTTTTGCTTTGTAGAGATGTCTTATTAAGTGAATGCGTGTGAGTTTGTACCTGTCACAACATGATTCCGGAAGCTCATTTAGAACTATAATTTTGGGGAGGGGTGGGGGAAACTGTGGAAATGGTGTCGTGTGGGGCTATCAATGTTTTCTTGATGTCATTTTTACAAGTAGGAGCTACTTGCTTCTTAGCACTAATTATTAATATAAAGATATGCTGTACAAAGCACTCATGGTGTGTGTTCTGCTGGACTCAATGTAGGCCATTCTAGGTCATTCATGAAAAAAACCATGTACCAATGTGAAGGCAGATGTAGGCCAGCCAAGCAAGGGACATGACTGCTTATTACTGGCATAGCACAGTCTTAGGAATGATTTGTTTTTCTTTGTTACTTGTTTTGTTTGTTTGTTTGTTTTCAAGACAGGGTTTCTCTGTATAGTCTTGGCTGTCCTGGAACTCACTCTGTAGACCAGGCTGACCTTGAACTCAGAAACCCGCCTGCCTCTACCTCCCAAGTGCTGGGATTAAAGGCGTGCGCCACCACACCCTCATAGCACAGTCTTATATCAGTACAATGTGCAGGTCTCTGATAACAGAATAGCAGACATCTATGGGGGGGATGTGAAAGGATCAAATTTCTCTTCAAAGTGCCACACCCCCAACTGGACCACCTCAGACCTAATGAGTAAGAGTTGGTGTTCTTACATGCTCTCAGAGTGATGGATGCACACATTAAAGGTAGACGATCACAGTTCCAGGGAACCAGTTCTCCAACTTCGATGTATACAGGGAGCAATTGTGGTTGAGACATGAACAAATAAATCACACTGCCCAAGGTTTACCCCGTTCCAGTAGGGTTGGAATCCTGAAAGGTAAATTAGGAGTCTGTATGATGTCAAAAGCCCCCAGGGGTTTAAATGGGCAATGATCTCTGAGAACTTCTACCAGAATCGAGATGCTGGTGGTTTATTTAAAGACCTTGGAGAACTTGAGAATCCATGTTCTAATCTTTCCAATAGTTCTGAGGCTATAGCATATCTACAAGTATCCTAGTCCACCCTGGACACCACCCTTTGACAAGGATGTTGCATCTCCCTATGCATTTCTGAGAGTCCTTAGCCATCCAGGGTGCCCTTGTGCATCCCTTGTCAGCCCACTAGTCTCCTTCCGTGTGGTGGCAGTCCACTTGTAGCTTCTTTGGTGGCCTGATCTTACCCAGCTGGCACACAGGTATTACCTTTTTCAAGGACTTATCTAATCAAGGAGTAGGGCTGGGTGATGAATAGGATGGGGGGCCTCTGCTCTGTATCCTTAAGCACTTGAAGAATGGTCCACAGATAGAGACCTCACCAATTCTTTGGGTTTAGAGAGGCCTTCCTTTCTTACCTCAGAGGTGTTGGTGCCACTTGCTTTCTAATATACTGACATATAGGTCCTTCTTTCTTTCCCCTCTTGTCTATCTGATCAAGCCAGAAAGGAGAATACTGCTGTCAAGTTCTGTTGATAAGTCTTAACTGACTCTGTAGAAGCTCAGACCAAGTGGAAAGCTATGGATTTGTAACCAGGGCATTTTTGACAGATACCCTTATCTCCCTATATTCCTTCTCCCATCTCTCATAGCAATGTAATACTTTTCATTATTGGGGACATGGTGGCCACACTTAAGGATTACTTATCCCACTCTCCTTTGCAGCTAAATGGTAGTACGCAGATGCGCATGAGCAACAGTTTCTAAGAACCTTTCTTGAGCTGTATATGTTTGTTTCTTTATTTCTTCTTTGTTTCTTCCCTTTTGCTGCTTGGAATTCAGGGGCAGTCATCTTGGACCATGACGATAGGGATGCCTTAAGGGTGTGGGTGGAAAGCACTTGAACTTTGGAGATTCAGGATGTGCACAATCATGAAATATGCTGCTGCTGCTGCTTTGGAAACTAGACTTGCTCGGGCCTGAATCTAATCATTAATGATTTGCCATTTCATTTACTTTGTGTGTGTGTGTGTGTGTGTGTGTGTGTGTGTGTGTGTGTGTTTATTTTGTTTTCCAAATTACGACACAAAGTTCTGAGATAAGAGACACAGGGCTAAACGATGAAGGGAATCATACCGAGGAGCACCAGGTCCACCTCACAGGATGAAGAGTCTGCTCACCACCTGCTGATCACCATTCAGACCGGAAGGAAAACACCTCTCAGCTCCTAAATCCAGTGCTTGCTCTTCCTCCACTGAGAGGCTACCTGCTTTGTACTGAATCCTGGGATGCCTGTTGTTTTATCATGGCCCAGGCTAGAGAGATGGAGAACAGCTATTCAGAGCACAGTAGTCAGAGAAAAGGCCAGGAAGCATTCTCGGTGGTCCTCACAAGCATCAAGACTGTTTATGTTCTGCCCTAGCCCAAGCTGAGGACATACCCAAGGCCAAAGCAGTATGGATAAAGACAGACGCTGGCCCTCTTGGGCACATCCTAGCCCAAGCTGAGGACATACCCAAGGCCAAAGCAGTATGGATGAAGACAGACGCTGGCCCTCTTGGGCACATCCACACCCAGCCCTACCTGCTCTGTAACCATCAGACTGCCTGCTCCTGCCTTGCTTTCATCACCCTATTATGTTGCTTACCCAGTGGCCTTTGCCTACTAAGGAACCTAAACAAAGTCATCTGACGAGTGGCCTTTCAGGGATTAGGGACACAGAAGCGAATAAACTTTTCTGTCCAGACAAAGGGAAGATAAGGAAAGGTGGAGCTAGGGGCAGGCCTGGGACTAGGTTGGACCCCCAAGCTCCTCAGTGTGACCAAGCCTCAGCCCAGCTGTGACATTAGCAGCCATCGTTTGGAGGCCCAAAGATAATTCTTCAGATCAAAGCGGCCCCGTCTTTAGACAATTAGAGTGAAATTGAAGCTCTCCTCCAAAAGAAACACATGCTCTTGTTGTGTTTCCCCTCCCCCACCCCTGCCTTATTTGATTCTTTATGAACAAATTGGTTTTCAGGGCTATAGAAAGGACCAATTGGAAGCTTAAATTCTTGCTCTCTGCCCCCAGGGGTGGATTCACGGGGGTGAACACATTAGATCTGAAAGCTGACTTCTTCTTCTCTCTCTCTTTTTTTTTTCCTCCTTCTTCTTCTTCTTTAAATTGATATCTAAGAATAAAAGAGGACCGTAGGCAAAGCTGATCAGGGCGAATAAAGTCTCCTTTTAAGCGGAAACCACCCCTCCCCCTACCTTCCCTCCAGAAAAGCCAGACTGTAATTGCTTGCAATCACTCCACACAAATTGTCTGCTCGTGTTTGCTTTTTAATTTTGTATAATCTGGTCCATTTCGCTCTCTCTGCCTTTGAGCTTAACCTTCCTCTTTCTCCCTTCCTCTTATTCGGAGTCAGAGTCAGCCAGTCTCTCTCTCTCTCTCACTTGCTCGCTTGCTCGCTCTTTCTCTCTCTCTCCTCTCTTCTCCCTTCTTCCTTTAATTCTTCAAGACTATTTTTAAATTAGTACTAATTTTCAGTGATAGTTGATGGCTCTTCCTAAGCAAAGGCACTTAGAGAATAGAGAAAAAAAAAAAAAACCAACAAAAAGCAAGCACGGATCTACTGGATGCAATGGGTCTGTCCTGCATCATCATAAATGTTTATTTCTATGCCCAAAGTAATAGGATGCATTAATACCGTTTCTTGAGGTATAGAATATATTTTAATAAATAAACGACTGATCCCAGTATAGGCAAAAAATGAACCAGAACCATGAAGGTGATTGTTCACAGTGACAAAGCACCATTGTCTGGGGGTTGCTCAGCAGGTACGAGGTTCCCAGCATCACTCTGGCTGCATTTGCTCTCGTAGCAATGGTGCCCTTTGTATTCTGGGTAATATGCTGTCCAGTCCATCCACAGCTCCCTTCGTTCTAGGTCTATGTTCCATTTACATGGGGGCTGATGAATATAAAGGAGATACACCAACTTTAGTTTCTTACTTTCCAATAGTGTTTAAAAAAAAAAAAAGCAGGGGGGTGGTGGTGGTATAAGAGAGTAAGAGGAGCCTAGGGTAGAGGCAAGTCGAGAGGGGAACATCCCCAGCTGGCCAAGAATGAAAACTGAGAAGTTGAGATGGAGGTGTTAATTGTCTACCTGATGAGATCTAGGATTGAAATCCTCAGACTCGCCTATGAGGGACCATCTCCATTAATAGTAGCTCTGAAAATGTTTATAAGAGATTGTCTCAATCAAGTCCAGCGGGTCCAATTGAAATGGGAAGACCCACGCACCGTTCTAGTTTGACTTCCTGCTGCTGTGATGACCCAACTTGGGGAGGAATTGGGTTGGTTTCTGCTTACACTTTCAGGGCTCAATGAGGAAATTAAGAGACGGAACTCAAGCAGGACCCATGAAGGAACTGGACAAATTTTATTTATTGGCTCATTCTCTGCTTACTTAGCTAGCTTTCTTATACAGTCAAGACCCACCTACCCACTTAGGGACTAGGATTCAATTTGTTCACTGGGACCTACCACATCACTCATCAATCCAGGTAGTTTCTCATAGGCATGGCCATAGGCCAGTCTGATGTGGGCAATCCCTTGATTGAGATGCCCACAAACAATTCTGGCCTGTTGGTATGTGCTGTTTCAGGCACCCACTGCAGGTGGTGGAATATACTTATCATAGGTAAGAAGGTGGCTACTATATTCTGGAATAAGTAGGTTATTATAAGCATTCAGCTCTGCCCAACTGTGGGAAGAGCTGGGGAGGTAAGGTATGAAATGAATGTTGAAGAATCACAGAAAAGCCACCAACCCTTGTGGGTCTCACTCACTTCAGGGAGTAGTTGGGGGTTTAGAAAATTTCTGGAGAAGAGTCAACAGCAAACAACATAGTTTCATTGAGAAAGGAAATCAATTCTGTTTGTTTCATGAAACTGATATTGTCTTGATATTAAAAACAGGCAAAGATGACCCAAAGGCAGGGCAAGTATAGGTGTACAGGACAAATGCAGGTGTACAGAACAAATGCAGGTGTACAGAACAAATGCAGGTGTACAGGACAAATGCAGGTGTACAGGGCAAGCAGGTGTACAGGGCTAGTGGAGGTGGCACAGGGCAAGCAGGTGTACAGGGCTAGTGGAGGTGGCACAGGGGTGGTGTAGGTAGTATTTCTGATGAACCCTTGACAAGTTTTAGAAAATAGATCCTTCACCATATGAAAAGAATTACATACCTTGATCAAATCTTGATTCTAGTACTTCAAGATGGAATAAATATTTAATGAGCAACCAATAATCTAAAAAAATTTTTAAAAAGCAAGAGTCACATGATCTTATCAATGACTGCTGAAAGTCTTTAGTCAGAATTTAGTCCCCATACATGCTCTTTACAAAAGGAAAAATTAAAAACTTCCTTAACTTTATAAACAGAATTTATAGAAGCCTATATAATGCTGACCACAGTCCTGAAAGTCCTAGTTTATATACTAAGGGGGAAAGGAAAAGAAAGAAGGGAGGGGTAGGGAAAGAAAAGATGAAGGGAAAAGATGAGAAAAGAAGGAAGAAGAAAGAGAAAAAGATGGAGATGGAAAAAGGGGGAATAAGAGCGGGACAGAAGGAAAAGAACAATGTGGAGGGGGAGAGGGAGAATGAAAGGAATTAGAGGGGGGAAGAAAGGGAAGGAAGAAGGGCATAGTCTGCATAGACGTTCTTGGAACTTCCAAACATAGTAGTAATGAAACTTCCTAGAATAAGCAAGTTCATCAAAGTCACTGAATACAAAAAAAAAAAAAAAAGCCATAAAAAGTATAGTTCTGTATGATGTCAAATGAAAACTGAAATTAAAAACACACTGCCATTTATGATAACTAAAAACAAGAAGTACTCAGCTGCCAATCTATCAACTTGTGTGCAGGACTTACTCCCTGAAGAGCACAGAATGCTAATGAGAAAACTCACAGATGCTCTGAGGACAAGAAGCAGTAGACTGTCAGCTGACAAGACCATCTAAAGAAGCTGTGAGCTCCCCTGGGAGTGGGGGGTAAGACTAAGGTCACTCCTGCCAAAATCCCAGAAAGTTTTTTTTTTTTTTTTTTTTGCTTGTTGGTTAGTTTGTTGCAAATTCAAGCATCGCTATTCTAAAATGCACACAGAAAGACAAAGAACTATCATAGGGATGCGGAAAAAGAAGAAGAGAACAAAAGAAAATCAATCCCACTGGATCTAAAGACTTCTTAGAGTTGTAATAATCAGCACCATGTGTTATCATCACAGAGATCAATGCAGAAGAATAGAGAGCCCAGAAATAGACCTACATGAATATTTCCAAATGATTTTCAACAGCGGTGTAAAGCAATTCAGTGGAAAGCCTGACTCATGGCCAATGTTGCTGATACAATTGGGAACCCATAGGCAAACAAAAATGAAACTCAACCCAAGTGCACGTTTCATAGAAAAAATGAATTCTGAGTTCATTACAGGGTTAAAATACAAAACCATAGAACTTAAAATTTTCAGGAAAAAAAAGACCCTTTAGGATCTACAGCTGAACAATGACTTCTTAGACAAAACTAAAAGTATGATTTGTTTTTAAGAAAAAAATAACAACGTTGGGGCTGGAGAGATAGTTCAGCATTTATGAGTCCATATTACGCTTGCAAAAGACCTGAGTTTGGTTCCCAGCACCCATATTTGGTGGTTCACAACTGCCTGTAACTCCATCTTCTGGAGACCTGACACCCTTTTCTGGCCTCTGCTGGCACATGTAACAAGCAAACTTTACATTCATTCACATAAACTTACACATATAACACAAATTTTTAAAAAATCTTTAAAATTCTAAACTGGTCAAAACTCAAGCACTAATTTCCAAAAAAAAAAAAAGAAGGAACAGTGAACAGACCACCTGCAGACTTGAAGAATATATTTTCAAACCACATTTCAGCAGAGGGACAGTAGATAGACTAGAGAAAATTCTTACAACTCAGTATTGAATCAGACAAACTACAAAGCAAGTAATTAACATGAACAGACATTCACCAAAGATGGGACACACATGTCAGATAAACACATAGAAATATGTTCAATGTCACTAGCTGTTCAGAAAATACAAATTAGGGCTATGATTATCTGTCCTCACAAACATCTTAGGATGGATAAAATATGGAATTTGTGGCGACACCAAATTCTGGCAAGATGCAGAGAAGCCAAATTGGATTTTGCTGGTGGGATTGAAAAGTAATACAGGATGTCTTAATAAAGAAAAATCACATGATTAAAGATCCATCTCAACTTACAGTTGGTGTTACCTCCCAATTAATTCATCCTAAATTGAAGATATAAATCAGTTGTGTGTGGTGATATATGCTTGTCATCTCAGCAAGAAAAGGCTGAAAAGGGATGACTTGGGCGTTAAGATCATCCTTGGCTACATAGGAGTTCAAGGCCAGCCTAAGCTGTATGAGACCTTGTCTTACAACAGGAAGAATGAGAAAGATCATCAGGAAGAAGAGAGAAAAAAATAGCATACATTGAAGATATATTTAGTACAGTCAATCTATTTAATACAACTTCTGCCTTCATTTGGATTTCCATTGCTTTGAAGAGACACCATGATCACGGCAACTCTTATAAAGGATGTTTGATTGGGGCTGGCTTACAGATTCTGAGGTTCAGTCCATTACTGTCATAGTGGGAAGCACAGCAGTGTCCAGACAGACATGGTGCTGAAGGAGCTGAGATGTCTACATCTTGGTCTGAAGGCAAACAGGAAGAAACTATCTCAGGGGCAACTAGAAAAGAGGCTCTCAAAGCCCAGCCCAACAGTGACACACTTCTTCCAACAGGTCCACACTTCCTAATAGTGCACTCCCTAAACCAAGCATATTCAAACCACCACAACTTCCCTCCTAAGGATCATACTTAGCACAATGGTGCTGTAGAGGTGGCTTACCCTTGTGACTGTGTGGCCGACAAAGGTCTGTATCTCACTACCCCTTGCCATCGTCACACAACTGTATAAAACTACGTAATTCAAAGTTCATTTCTACTGAATGTGAATAGCTTTTTAGCTCCACTGTGAAGTAGGAAATCACAAGGTGAGCCACTGTAAGACCTAGCAACTGTGTTCTTGGACATTTATACCATCAGAATGAAGACTTAAAGTCACACAAAAACCTATGCAGAAATACTCAGGATGTTTTCATTTGTAATAGTCCCCAGACTGTAAATAGTCCAGATGTCCTGCAATAAATGAGTGTTTGTTCATCTGATATGTATTCACTATGTGGAAGACTACTCAACAATAGTTATGGTTCAATTACATGATATTCTTCAACTGGCAAAGTTACTGAAATGCCAAGCAGCTAGGTAATAGCCAAGGACCAAAATGAAGGCAGGGGCAGAGGAAAGTGGGATCTTGTAAAAGGACAATGGGGAGAGGGACAGAGCTGTTCCCTGACCTTACTCCACCAAGTCCTGCTTCCCAGTTGGAATTCTGTCCTGTCTCCATAAATGAAACTAGGAAAAACAACAACAACAACAACAACAACAACTAGGTATGCTGTGGTTTGAATGAGAAATGTCCTCCATAGCCTTGTGTATTTAAACACTTCATTTCCAGTTGGTGGTGCTGTTTGACAAGGTTATAGTACCTTCAGGAGCTGCCGCAGTGTTGCTGGAAAAAGTACGTCACTGGGCGTGGGGGGGGGGGGGGGCTTGAGTTCACACAGTCTTGCTCCATTTTTAGGCCCCTCTCTGCTTCCTGCATGCCGACAGAAATTTCTCTCAACTTCCTGCTTCTGCTGCTAGCTTCCTTCCTTGCCTCCCTGGCATGACGGACTCTTCTCTATCGGGACCTGTAAACACACATAAACTCAATCCTCTATTCCTTTCGGTTGTAAAATCTTATTACAGTAACAGAAAAATAACTAACACAAAGTAATGGGAGTTTTCTATATTATTTTTTTTTTCAGTTGCTTGTAGGTCCTCAGTTATCTCAAAAAGGAAAAAAAATTTCAAAAGATTCTGTCATTCTCTGAAATTTTCCACATTTAATTTTATTATTATTATTATTATTATTATTATTATTATTGGGTTTACTGGTCTTATTCATGGTAACTTGTTTGCTCTATATGTCTCAAATACTCTTATTCTGTCATCTCTCTTCTATGTTGTTGGGGCCTCTCAACTGAACATATAGGCAGGAGAGAAGGAAAGACGTGCCCCAAAGCAGAGTGATGATGGTGACTAGCTCAGCTCACCAGGCAGACTAGCAGAAGCACCATAGAGGTCAGGTTGCTATGATCTTCCTATCCTTATAGGTGAATTACAGGAGGAACAGACATGAGGCCTTGTTGACATGTTTCAGGTACAAAGGTAGTTTAGAGCAAGAACAGCCAACTAGAAATCACTTTAAAATGTCTTTTATTGAAGGGAAGATACCATACCAAAGTATAGGAAAACGAGCTCAAGATTGGAGATATAAGGAATAGAGTAGACAGGAAGAAAAGTGACTGACCACAGGGCAAAATTACTTAGGGGTAACAGACAGAAAATAGGTGGGTCAGAAAAAGCCATCTGTAAGCTGCAAGAGAGGGCATAAGGATCAGGGAAGGAGGGAGGGAGGAAGGGAGAAAGGGAGGCAGGGAGGGAGGGAGGGAGAAGAGAGTACATAGAGTGAACAAGGGAGAGCTTTTTGCTGTAAGGATGTTACTTTTCTAGTTGCCTAAAGAGGGGACTAGGAAATGTCTCCTATTGGCAGAGGCTGTGAAGTACAAATTGCAATGGTTCGAGCATCACTCTACAAAGTCAGCACAGACCAAAGGCCAGAAAGCATACAGACAACTGAGTTTAAATAATTAGCTAGATCATGTGTCAGTGCTCTCTAAATGAATTATGCTGCATGGAAGGGAAAGCACAAGGTCAAACATGCCTGTTCTGAGCTAGCCTGTGTGTTGAGAATTGTCCTCAAATCTCTCGTCAGGTCACCACCATGAAGTCTCATCTGGTAGGTGACTACCAGTGATTCAGAGCAGTTTCACAGCCTCTCTGGGACCATTTTGGAGTAGTAGAGACCCATATGGGTGGAAAGAAACATTAAAGCTCATACACTGTAGTCAAAGAGAGATACAGGCTCTTCATGAAACGAAGGACAAGATTTTACTGTCTTCCCACACCTGGGGCCAGGAGATCCCAGTGAGATCTTTTCTCATTACCTCTTGCTCCACTACTCAGGATCAGAGTAGGATGCTAGCCCATGAAAGAAAACAACCAGCTTTCTCCATAAGCATCCTTCATGGTCAAAGCTTAGGTAGGGATAAGAGATCTCAACAGCCTACTCAAGCACAGAGTTTAGCTGGCTCCCACAGGGGACAGTCTTTCCCATTTCTAACTACTACAGTCAGTGGCTTTCCTTCCTCCTAGGTATTATCTCCAAGTCTTTTCTTGATGCTTGAATCATTCACTGCATCATGCTTATGAGGAGTTAGGAGTCAATCCTTTGCTTGGCTGTTCAAGTATTTTGCCTGGGGTAGAATTACAAAACTTAAAGGAGAGGTAGGGAGAGAAGTTCCACTCTGACAGTATGTGTGTGCTTTCCAGACCTAGTAACATTTTCAAAATCAAACAAACAGTTAAACTAATCAAGATTAAGTCTTTTTCCAAACACCAGGGTCCCTCTGTCCAGTTGTCCCTGGGACAACTCTTTATTAAGTTTGAGATTATAATTTTAATTTTTCTTTCTTTTATTTTTGAGATTATAATGTAGTTGCATTATTTCCCCCTATTCATTCCCTCCCCTAAACCCTTCTATATACCCCTCTTTGCTCTCTTTCAAACTCATGGCCTCTCTTTTCATTATCTGTGGTTATAGAGATTGTAATTTTAATTTCCAAACCTACTTTTCATGTATCTTAGCAGTCTTTAGCGGTAAGGGTTCTAGGCAAAAGAAAGACCATTTCAAAGAGTTTCTGCTGCTGTGGATGTTTTCTGGAGGAGACATTCTCCATGGTGCCTCAGTTGTCTATGCTTTTGCTTTGTGTAGTATAGAAGATGGTCTCTGTTTACCCTATAGGCCGTTCTGTACTGCAGAAGGAAGTGGATGGATGGGTACTGGAGAAATAGATACATAGGCGAATTGCACAGATACGTGAATTCATAGATAGATGAGTATATGGATAGATGGATGGATGGATGGTTGGATTGGTAGGTGGATGGATGGATGGATGGATGGATGGATGAATGGATGGATGGATTGGTAGGTGGATGGATGGATGGATGGATGGATGGATGGATGGATGGATGGATTGGTAGGTGGATGGATGGATGGATGGATGGATGGATAGATGGATGGGTCGATAGATGGGTAGTTGGATGAGTGGACAGATGGATAGTTGGATAGATGGATCGATGGGTGGGTGGATGGATAGATGGATGGATGAGTGGATGGATAAATAGATTATCAGAAAGAAAAATCCCTCTTCCATTTGGAAATTTCTCTCTTTATTAATTCAACACATTGAGAGAGTTTTCTTCTTTCCTTTCCAGGGACTTCGAAAGAGAAACCAGGAACAACAATAAAATGCCCCTGTCCTATGACCCTGTCAGTTCTTCAGGAAAATGAGCCGCACAAAAGTGACAAGATATCCTAGAGGAGGCATCACAAGTCTCCTGACCTGGGAGGAACCCTGCCACCCATTGACCCCATCAGAGGGAAAAGGTACCTAGTTACCTGCTCCTGTCAGAAATTGTCTGGGACCTAAAACCTGCTTGCTCCAGAACTAGAAAAACTGGAAGAGCAAGTTGTTCCAGGTAAGTGATATTTTCTACTTCAAGTTCAAAAAAAATTGAAGAATTAAAAGAAATCATCAATGATTTTATTAAAAACTTGGCATGCACCACAAGCAGGGACAGTGCTGAGAGGCACTACCTAACCCTGAGTCAAGGACTCCCTACCAGCCACCCCTACCTTCTCCCCTCAAGTCACACTGATGCCCTCAGTTGAAAATAAATTGCTACCAGCTTCTTAACAAATAACCTTTGAGGAGGAGGGAAAAGAGCAATATTTTTTAAAAGGAGGAAGAAAATTACAAGTATATGTTCTCATGACACAGTTTTAAAAGCTGTTTGTAGCTGATTCGCAATACTGAAAGTAGTCAGTTTTCCATTTGAAATTCTAATAAGGCCTTTGAAGGGTTTGGTGCATCTTACAAAGTAATGGGAATGAAGTGACTTAATTGAACACAGTGGTTGGATTGCCTTCTTTATGGGCATCTGGGTCTGTCTAGTGTCACCTTTATTCCCATGGAGTGTTCTGGAACTGATATGGTCCATAAAAGTGAATATAGAATGGAAAGAATGATCAGATATCCATCATGTGTATTCTGTCATGTATGACCATTGGGGGGTCTTCATTTTGTAACCCCCTAATTTGTATGGTCCTGTGCTATGGTATAGAAGTAGATGAACTGTCTTTTCTGTCATTCCATGAAATCGCCCTCCTGCTCCAAATGATGTGATTATGATGACATTTGGCCTTCTCGGGCCATGGGTACTCTTTCTATAGACTCAGTGGTCTCACCTTTGTTGTGGAAACAAGAGCCTGGTGTGAAAGCAAAATCGCATTTCCTATCAAGGGTCCTGGTTACATCATAAGTTTATCCATTCTGTGGTAGGCATGAAACAAAGCCACAGGAGTCGAAGAAAAGAAAGACATGTTGCAATTTGTAATGACAACTTTCATTTATTATCTACTTTAATAAGAATTTCATATAAGACTATTATTTACAGTATTTCTATTTCTTCCTTCCTTTGCCCTCCAACAATTCTTCCTATTTTCCCCCTCAAATTCATGTTCTCTTCTTTATTATTGGTGTGTGTGTGTGTGTGTGTGTGTGTGTGTGTGTGTGTGTAAATACAGCCTGCTGGCTGAGACTATTTACTTTTGATCATATGTATTGTGTTGTAATTTTGTTGTTGTTGTTGTTGTTGTTGTTGTTGTTTTTAAATGGTTGACCACTTGGCACTGGATAACCTATCCAGGATTTGTCCCTTGAGCTAATTTCCCTCTCCATCTAGAGGTAGGGCCTTGAGAGATTTCCCTTATCTACATGAACTATCAACAGGTGTTTTTGCTCTATTCTTGTTTAGACAACAGTATTGTTGTGATTTTATGAGTATATCTTCCCTGCCATATATAAGACACTATCTCTCATCAAATGTCCTGGTCCTCTGAATCTAATAATCTTTCCAACCCTCTTCATTGATGTTCCCTGAGCCTTCGGTATATTGGTAGTGACATACATATATCTGTTGGAGTTGGGCATCCTATAGTCAGTTGTCTGCATTCTGACTAATTGTGGCTTTCAATAATGGTCTCTGTATGCTACAAAAAGAAACTTCTTTGATGAAGGGTGAAAAGTTGCCTTTGTACCTAAAGATTTGGATGGAGAAAAAATTCTATCCTACATGTAGATCCTAGCTCTACTTATAGATCATTTTAAAGCTAAGTAACAGGACTGGACTGGAGAAATGGCACAGAAGCAAACAGTGCATACTGCTCTTACAGAGGACCAGAGTTTGGTCCCCCTCATTCACGCTGGACTGTTCACAAAAGCCTGTGATTCAGATCTAGGTAATCCAGTGCTCTTTTCTGACCCCTGTAGGTGCCTGCAGGTATGTGCATGTATTTCACACACATACAGATAATATAAAATAAAATTTAAAACTGGTAGGTAGCATTTTTTTTGACATAAAAGTTCTTGATTTTCATGGAATCTGATCTTGGAAAAGATAAATCAAGGCCAGGGTTAATTTTCTATAGCAGTTATTTTTAAGTAACTAGTGCTTAATGATCTGACTTTCCCAATATTGTATAAATGATGGGAATTTCTTGAGTGGATGCAAAGATTTGTGGATGGAAGGATAAGATGTAACTCACACAAATGAGATCCCTGCTCTGTTTTGTGTTTCTAGTTTCCTCCCGTCTCTTTCCCACAGACAGTTGGGTTTTTGTTTATTTGTTTGTTGTTTATTCATTGGATTATTTTCTAGCCTTCCAACTAGGAAAAACACCCCACAGTTGTTAGGCACACTCAGCGGGTGTTGAAGGATAAACAGAAGGAGAAGAAATTGAAACAAGTGTAAACAATTCTTTGGAGAGGTCTGGCTGGCAGAATTGGAAGAGGCTTATGTTGTGCTAACTAACCTGAGTAAAATTTCCAGGGAAAACACTGGATTTGTTAGGTCTGGTGATCCAACGACTCTGTTAGGGAATCTGAAGAAACTTCATTGAATAAATGAAGCCCTCATGAGGTTTGTCTTTCTCAGGGATTGGCATGAGTTTCAACATTCTTGCTTGCTTAATGAAGTCTGCCAATGGGGAAAAGCCGGCCAAATTCCTATTAGCCTTGACAGAGTTTCAAGAACATACTTGTGTCCAGATTGTCTCTTCAGAACAAAAAGGAGTTGGTAGTTAAATTGAGGACAAGAGTATGGGCTATACCAGAGTGTTTGAGAATGGTTCAGTTCTCTATGATGCCTTACAATACATCTTATAATGTGCCAGTATCAAATGGCAATGATGGTGGGTTGTCCTTCCAGTCTGTGGGTAGAGACAGTAGGAACAGAGAAGTAGGGATATGATGGTTTGTATATTCTTGGACCATGGAGTGGCATCATTTGGAGATGTGGCCTTGTTGGAATAGGTGTGACCTGGTTCGAGTAGGTTTGTCACTGTGGGCGTGGGCTTAAGACTCTCACCCCAGTTTCCTGGAAGTCAGTCTTCTACTAGCAGCTTTTGGATGAAGACGTAGAACTCTCAGCTCTGCCTGCACCATGCCTGCCTGGTTACTGCCATGCTCCCACCTTGATGATAATGGACTGAACCTCTGAACCTATAAGCCAGCCCCAATTAAATGTTGTTTTTCATAAGACTTGCCTTGGTCATGGTGTCTGTTCACAGCAGTAAAACCCTAACTAATACAAGGGGAGATCCATCTCTGTTCTTGATAGCTGTGGTTCCTTTGGGGGACTCAGGATGGTAAGGACAAATAGCCAGGGCAGTTCTGTCTGCAGACTGTCCACATGGAGTCTGGTACCAGACCATCCCTAGCACTTTGGCTATGGTGGCTTGACTAGTGTGAATAGTGAATAGTAGAACTTCTGACCTGGCAGCTAGAATTATCCAAAGCAGATGCTTTAAGGTGAGGGGAAAAGAGCCAACTAGACCCCTTAAAATCTGGGCCCAGATCAGCACAGGATCACTCTCATCATGTACTGCTAACCAAAGCAGTCATGGGATGGCTCATTTTCCAGGTATGGAACAGTATACTTCATCCCACAGTAGGGGAAAAGGTACAGAAAGCAACTAGTAATAGAATAGCCTTTATGTAAATAAGCAACCCTTTGGAGTTCATGTCCAGAGGGTCAAGTACAAACCCAATAAATCAATTATTCCATAAACAGGCATTTATCCTTCCAATTACAAGTAGACAAAATAAACAATAGATATTGTGTGGTTAAAGTACAGTTTGGCATGAAACACACATGCAAACACCAACACACACAGAAGCATAGTCAATCTAGCCAAAGGGTAAAAGCTGGATATGATAGAATTACCCAGCAAGGGGAATAAAAGTAAACGTATAGTGAGAGAGTTAAGCCACGCTTTAAAGGATAAGTAAGAAGACTGACCGTCTATTATGGTAGTAGAAGCAGTAACCCTTGGTGAGGCATAGGAGTATATGCCTATAATCCCAGCTACTTGGTAGATTATAAGTTCAAAGCCATCCCGTGTCACTTAGTACAACCCTGATTCAAGTGGAATTTAACAAAACATCTGGAGTTATGAGTCTGTTAAGAGTAGTTGCTTAGCATGAAGGAGGGCCTGTGTTCTATCTGAAGCACTGAAGGAAAGGGGATAGATGACCATTGCTTAGAAGGGATTAGCTGGAGACACTTGTCAATAGGGAATGAAGAGCCCTTGTACCCAGGCCCTCACTCCATTGGAAACCCTAATGCTCCATCTCAGGGCATGAGCTTCTCTCTTGAAATAAATGGAACAATGGAAGATCACTGCTCTCTGGGTCTTTGTGGCATAGAGAATAGCAGCCGCTTTGCTCTGCTGGTGTGTGGAAGACATTCTTCCATGCCAACCCCCCTGGTTTTAATAGAGAAGAGATTCTTGCCTCTTGTCCTGAAATGCTGCTGCTTCATGAGACAATGCCTGTCACCAGGGCAGGCTGCAAACCTGCCAGAACCACCCACCCACCACTGCTTGCATGGACCACCTTTTGAAGATGCACTATTTGAGATGTGCGTGATTAAATTTTTTTTAATTTAAATGGTGATTTTATATACAGATGTTGATGAAAGATGCGTTTTAAAGAAGTAAATTAAAATCTCATTAATATTTCAGCGAGAGTATTTTGTGCTTATCTGTTTCATCTCTGTTTTTGACCTATGGCTTAGAGTTCACAGCACGAAGGAGACCGTAAAATCTGTTCACCATAAAATGTTAATTATAACTAAATTACAGCACAAGCCTTCAATCAGCCACATTAATTCTACATAAAGTGAATTATTGTAGCAGAAAATTTTGAAATGTGACTGAATTTTGTAATCTTCAGTCTCCTTTTTCCCTCCCCACCTCTCACACTAAACCTGATTCCCATGTGTTTATCCCAGAACCCCAGAGTTCTTTGTGCAATAGCAAACTCACTCACCTGACTCTGTTTTGAAAGTTAAATTCCCCGTACATCCCTCACCTGTCTGGATGATTGTGAGTCAGACTGAGGTCTCTTTGCTTTGTGGCAATGTTCTTACACTGAAGATATTGGGCTTGTCCTGTGATAAGGCCCTCCCACCACCACCATAAAACATGGCCCAAATGCATACATGTGTTAATATTCTTAAAACTTTGATTTGGTGGGCTGTAGAGATGGCTCAGCCATTAATGGTTAGGCTCACAACTAAAACTTCAAGAACTATCATCTTCCCCCTAAATCTATATCTGTTGAAAAGTTGCAAATTTGAACATTTGTGCTTTCATGGCCTAAACCCAACATATGTCACATCTGGCTTCATTTCAGGTGACAGAGAAATACTTAAGCGTAATCAAAGACTGACAGCATAAGAAAAGACAAAAAAGTAGTTTAGAAAATGCCAAAAAAAAAAAAAAAACCCATCAAGAGTATAGGTAGCTTGTTCTGTCGGCTCCATTAATTGTATTTTAGTAGCAAAACTCCTGATGCTCCCGTGAACAAGAGTACCACCATGAATTTAGCATGTCATTAGAAATGGGAGGCCGCTCCATGCTAATGGGATATTTAATGCTGTGATAGATGCCATTAGGTACTAATGGATACAAGGGCCAGGAGGGGCTGCAAATTTTGCAAAAAAAAAAAAAAAATCCCAGGGAACAAATAAAAGTTTTCATTATGTGGTGCTGCTAACAGCCACCCAAATTTATTCTACAAGCTGCCTGAAAGCATCGCACAGGAGTTCCGGACACCTCGTCCAACCTGTCTATTGAGACATTGCGCCACAGATCTGGCCTTGGGCATCCCATGTGCCATGTCCTGTCTGGGGCATCCCTAGTATAGGGTGAAAATTGTTGTCCCATTTTGGAGGATCCCTCTGTAGAGCTGAGGTTTGTGAGACAGAAGCCCGGCGTTCACCAGCCTCACTGTCAGCTATTTGAGCTGCAGACACTTTCATACAGAACAGAGGGACCCAGAGGTGCAGAGAGTACAGCACTTGTACCCATTGCCTCCCAGTGACCAGCTGTGGTTAAGGTCCTTCTTCCCATTCACAGAAGGTACAGACTTTGTTCCAGTCCCATGGGTAAGCCATTTTATCAGATGCTCACAAAACTCCACAGAAGTCTGAAGAGCTGAGAAACACCGAAAGCTTTACACGAGGAAAATGCATTAATAAGGAAAATGAAATGACAGGGAATCACATACTATTAAGAGAGAAAAGTCTCTCTCTGTACAAGGGATGAGGGAAGGAATTTTCAATCTGCTAATGGTTGAAGCTGTTAATCTGCAGATATGGGAGGCGGGTGAGCACGGGATGGACTTGGAGGGGGCTCCTTTGATAGCCTTAGATACCCCAAGGATTAAAGTATTTGAATGAGCCTTAGATCCGGATGCTAAAGTACAACAGGCAGCCCTTCCCGGGACTCCCATCTTCTGAAGCAAACAAAGGAAAAGAAAATACAGTTGTGTTGAATGAGGCTTGCTTATCGTGGAACACTAAGCAAAATGATGGCAGGTAAATGGAGATGATTGTCAGTCTTCTGTTGTCTCACCTCCCTCTTTTGCTCTGCCCCAAATTCTCAGGGTCTTCTTAACTTCTAATTTCCTTCTTGGTCCCCTAGAAAATCATGAAGACAGTCATAACCAGGCTTAAGAATCCTGTTTTTATTTTTTTTATTTCAGTAGAATAATAACTTTGTGTGTGTGTGTGTGTGTGTGTGTGTGTGTGTGTGTGTGTGTGAAAATGACATCTCCCCACTATGCAGAATTTAAAATAGTCAAATCTGAAGAAGAAAACAAAACCTTACCAACCCATTCGTCACCCCAAGACAGTTAGTCATCTTTTGATTCCGCGACCATTTTGTACAGAATCTATTTGCCTTGGAGGGGAAAGAAAGAGGTTGCACAACAGAGACAGAGAAGCTGAGTTTCAAAGAAACTGAAATTTGAAAAGGATTATGAGGAGTCTGATGACTAATGAGGCATTGTTTCCTGAAAATGGGGTGAGAGAGCAGGTTTAGTGTGCTCAGCCACACACATGCCTGATGGACATACTCACAGCTGATAGCTGTGGGTGGAGGCGGATGGCTTAGTGTTGGGTTTGGTGGTAGTTATATGGTCCATAAAAGAGCAGATTGCCATAGTAGTTGTGTGCCTTTTACTTTTCAATCAAGTGTCAGCATGAGAAGATATGTGTTAAAAGTCAGGAGTCTTGGGTGCATTTTGTGTGAGTGTATGCATGAATGTGTGCATCAGGGAGGAATGTATGAATACCTGTGTATATACATGCAAAGGCCAGAGGAAGACAAAGGATTGTCCACACCTATTGTTTTTTATTCCCTTGAGATGGGGTCTTCCGTTGAGCCTGGAACTTGCCACATTTTGGCTAGGCTATGGGCCAGCAAAGTTCAGCAATCCTCTCTTGGTCTGCTCTTTCTGCCAACATTGATGTTACCGGTACACATGGCCACTCCTGGCTGCTTCTGCCAGTGCTGGCATCTTAACTCAGGTACTCCCACCTGTATAGCAAGTGCCCTCACCTTCTGAACCTACTCCCTATACCCCAGAAATATTGACTTTAGTGGCACTAAACTATTCTATTAGAAATTAAAAGAAAATCTATGAAGGTAAACTCAAAATAATTTGTGATGTATTTAATGGATTTTCTGCAAAATCTATTAAAATATAGCTCTTAATCTATGATTAAGACAGAAAAAAAGATTCAGGGAAAACATTGTCTAGGTCCATTTTTGTGTGACATCATGTTTCAGACATGACACTACTGACCAACACCCTGCTTAAAGCACAACCATGCACCCTACCACATAGCTGCGATAGAACATAGCATGTAGCACATAGTGGATAGAATTTTCCACTTTTATCTCCTGATATTGTCTGGTTGTTATTTTACTTTGTCCTAATCTGAGACGTTTTCCATCTATTATGAAGCTCCAAACCCCTCATTTGCTTCTATACTTTTATGTTTCTGTTTATAATGATTCACTGGTCTCTGTATTTTGTGTTTATGATTTATCTCCTGGTTAGACAAATCTTATCTTGAAGTAGAATTGTCCTTTATTGTTATTTTGGTTGTTACATATATGCTTATATTTGTAAGATAAAGCATGATAATGTGGCATGCATAAATATTGTGTAATGATAAAATCAGAAAACCTAGCATCTTTCCTTTGTGATAATTTCACACTCCTGTCTACTAGTTCTTTATAAATATATGCAGAGGTTGTAGATGTGGCTCAGCAGTTGGGAAAATGTACTGCTCTTGCAGAAGCCCAGCACCTTTGACTTCCTACAACTCCAGCTGCAGCAAATCCAATGCCCTCTTCTGTCCTCTGTGAGCACTGAACACATCCCACATAGCTACACATATACACATAATTAAAACATAAAATCAATATTTTAATTATGTATTTTAAGTGTATAACAAATTGTAGTGAACTTTATTCAAACAACTATGCAAACAAACATGAGAATTAATTCTTCCTGTCTATCTCTGTTGTAAATCTGTTACTCACCCTCTATCTAGCCCATATTTTCCTCCCTTTCTACCTGCCAGTCACTGAATATTAAGGAAAAGTTCAAAAACTATGTTTTAATTTTTTACATGCCTAAGGATATTTGTGGTCTATATATTTAATACAAAGCACATTGATAAAAAAATAGAATAAAAAAGAAATTGATTTAAAATTAAAATCAACTAACTTAAATGAATGGATAAAAGGATGCTTTAGCAAGGTATAAAATTTTGGAAATTATACATAGTTTTTCTGAGATCTTTGTGTAGACCTTTGTCTGCTGTGCCCTGCCACTCACTAGCATCATTTAATCACACTTTTGGTTTATAGATGAGCTCATCCCTGCCATACTCTGTGTTTGAGTATTTCTCTCTCTATGTTTGAACATCAACATGACAGGATATTATAACCAGAAAGACAGTTAAAATAAAACAAAAGACACAAACAAAAAATCCTGGGAAATATCACTTTCTTATCTTCTGGGAATGAAAATCTATGGAGAAGACTAATACTTACCCAAATGTTCTGCTTACAGAGACTTACTCACTACCCTCTCAACTCATACAGATGGATATATCCAACATCATCCAATTCAAATCAGATCATCACAAAATACTTACACTGTGCCTTTACATTGTGAGTGTGCGCGCTCTCTCGTGTGCACTCTCTCTCGACCTCTCGCTCTCACTCTCGCTCTCGCTCTCGTTTCTGCTGCCTTTGGACCTGTAGCGAGGTAGAATAGCATAGCAGGAGGCAGACAGTGACTGCTAGTCACTAGGCAGTAGCCAGGAAGGAAGGAAGCATGGTCACAATTCCAATATCCCTTTCAAAGACATGTCCCTAGTGCCTAACTTCCCCCCACTTCTGAAAGTTTTACAAGCTAACAGCACAAAAGCTGGTGACCAATGCTCTGATGCAAGTCTTCAGAGATGTTTAACACCAAATCCATAAGATGACTTAAGAAATCTAGCTGCTCCTAAGAAGTCTAGGTTGATACACCTTCTTCCCAAGCCTCTTCCCAAACTGTGAGGGATTTGGGGAGACTTCTGGACTTTCTTTCCCATTAGATCCATTCTAGGATAGAGAATATACTTGAATACAACATTGTAGCACACCAGAGTCATTTTCCCGTCTTTCCCAGGCTGATGCTTTAAGTTTGTAGTTAGAGGCTTTGCCCTTTTCTTCAACTGTTGCTGTTGAGAATTGTCTTTTCCTTCAGAATGTCCTCTTCCTTTTGTAAGATATTGGAGCCAGGGCACTCTGTGGTTCTAAAACTACTCCAACCATCTCCCCTCAAGGCTAAGATTTTATGTATTAATACCAACACTGTTGCTATGCCAGTCAAATAAATGTGTGTCTTTATTTCTCTCAATGAAGTAAATACCCCAGTAATATGTAATGCCACTTATGTGTAATGTGTAAGCCACTTATCTGTAATGTGATACCAAGAATGCAGATAGCTGTGGAAAGTCAAAAGAGAGGAAATAAGGATGATACTAAGAAGCTCTTTATCAAGCAACCCCCTTTTGTGGAACATGATGTCCTGGGTAAAACCCAAGGAAGGGTATGGAGCATATGCCTAAGAGAAAGAGATGTGGTGTGTGTACATACTGACTCCCATCATCCATAGACAGATACCTGCTACCACGTCTGTTAATTCTCTCCTACCTGCACACACAAGGACAGTAAGAGCTGGACATTAAAAGTTTTGGAGAGGCTCAGGCTACAGCAACTGCCATTTCTGCTATGAGCAATGACATGGTAAAATCTAAGAGAAGATGGCCAGAGTGAGCTACATGATTGTGAACTTCAGACATTTTGTTGTGTGGAGAAAATGAGACCAGGAAGAGAGGAGTAGTTCTGGTGTGTGATCAAATCAAGTTAGTTGCTGACAACAATAGAAAACTTAGTTATTGACCCCAACTAGTTGGTTTAATGAATGTCAGGGCTGGAGAGATGGCCCAATGGTTAAGAACACAAGCTGTTCTTTTAGAGAACTGGAGTTTGGTTCCCAGAACCCACTAGATCACTTATAACTCCTGGAGATCTGATACCCCCTTCTGGCCTCCACAAGTACCAGCATGAATATAACATACACACAGAGACAACACACACATAAATATACATACACACACAAATAAAAAAATCTTTTTTTTTTTTTTTACTTAATGAATGTACCTGTAGAAAAAAAGCAGGATTCTTTTGGGAGGTCTTAGAAAACATAGATGGAAAAACAATGAGATTATATGAATATATATGGATATAGATAGATAGACAGACAGGCAGACAGACACATAGAGAATTCCTATATGTGTATATAATGCATACATGTATAAATATGTATGTATATACATATATAAATTATATCCATCTATAGTTGTCCTTGGTATCCATTAGATATTCTATGAGCCCCTGCAGACAAGAGAATCTGTGGTCTCTCAAGTCCCTTATACAAAATGGCATAGACATTTTCATATATGCATCCTTCTATATGCTGCAAATCATCTCTACGTCGCTTACAGTGCTGCACACAGAGTAAACACTGTTTATGCTTTATCGTCCAGGGAACAATAATAAGAAGTCTATGCATGTCCGGTAGAGGTGTAAATTTCAAAACCCTCTTTCATCTGCGGGTCATTGCATTTGCAGACACAGAACGTGCGGATGTGAGGGGAAAGCTATCCGTATGTGTGAAAAGAGCTTTATCCGAGGTGAGCTCAGGTGAGAGGGCACAGGAGCAAGTGCACTTGCGTGTGATGTGTGCTGTGCACGTGCTGCACGGACACTCCACTTGAGAGCGCCGAGAGTGTCGCTCAGCTGCCTCCCATCAGTTCCCACCTGACACCAAAGGACCACATCTTTCTTATGGAGGCCACAGCACAAATCTACTCAGCTAAAATTCTACTTTCAAATAATCTTCTTTTACAAAGATGTCACACTGAGTTGGGTTTTAGAAAGGACCTGACTTTTGACTGGTATGTATCTCATATATTTGAATGGAGTTGCAGAAACCCAATCCCTTTCCTCTCTGTGAACTCTCTAACCTGGTGGCTACAAAGGGCTGAGTTACATTAACACTAAGGGGAGAAACCTAAAAAGATCTCTATATTCATTGGTTAAGGTAGAGAGAAAATTCTCATGCCTATAACAAGGCTAGGTGATTCCAATCAGCTATTTTGCATATAAGGTGATTACACATGTATAATTGTGTGTATAGAGAGACTTTTATAAATATGAACACTAAAAGCATATATAATGATATAATTATACTTTCTATAATATAAATATTGATAGTTTTATATATTTAATATATTCTGATCCATCTTATGTTATGCTATATGATGTACTATGTTCCTTTTATAATTAATATATTCTATTAAATACATATATGATATATTTATATATCTTATATATGACATATAAGATATATATATTCTTATATAAATATATATGTGATATATTTATATATCTTATATGATAATTAATAGTCTATTAAGTATATATTCATGCTATATATCATTAAATAATAGTAGGAATATATTTTCCATTATAATTACTAAATTTCATTATATATGTTCAAATATATCTAGTTATATTTTAATAGAAAAATGTTCTTCAAAATCCCCACCCAAGAGATCATGTTTATTCATGTGATAATTACCTCTAAATTGTAGGCTTTAGGACACTGAATAAATTGCATATACTAAAAATCATTTTACCAAATAAATGCTAAATTTAGGATTCAGTTGGTGGGAAAATTGTTGTATATATCTGATAAAATAAAAAACAATCAAAGAATAACCCATGCCCTCCTTAGATATGGTAGGATTCTCTGAGCTATTTGTAAATAACTCATTCCCACATTCATGAAGGGAAGAAGAGAGAAAAGAAAGAGGGAAATTAGTTAATGTGAAACACTCGTGAGAAACTGGAAAGAGAACGGCTTCACAGTCATGGGGGCTCAGTGCTGAACTAAAGCTTCAAGAGATGGTTGGTCAGACATCACTGAGAACTTCCTGTCAGCCTGAGGGGTGAGTCAGCAGAGCTAACCTGGAAGTGATTTTGAGGAGTGCCCACATGTGGAAAATTCTAGACCGGTGCTACCAACTCTGCTAAAATACTTACACAAAGGATCTAGGTGCTCTTATAACATTTTCTCCAATATATTGTGACTATTTTCTCAAGGGGGGTTGTTTATAAGCAATATAGATAATGACTATTAGTGATATAAACATTACTGTGCTTTCCCTTCACAAAAACGCTTCCGTGGTCTTCTGATCTTTATAAACATGTGAGGCTATCCCAAAGGCTTGCAAAGTTGTCATAGTTCGCTGACACATTAAATAGAACCCTAGATTCTTCCAGGAGTTTGTATGTTGTCATGGAATCATCGGTTGTGGATTGCGTATGAGACATTCCCTACTGGCTCATGGATTGAAGGCTTTGTCCTTAATTGACCTTGCTGTTTGGGATGGTTAAAGTGAAAAGCAGGCTATCCCTGACTCCTTCCTCTTACATGTCACTGCTTTCTGACTGTGCTCACAGAAATGGCTCTCCTCCACCACACACTCCCACACCTGTGATGTCCTGCCCAAGCACATAGCTGAATGTGAATATATATATTAAATGAATATAAATTAGATAAATATAAAAAGTGGATACAAATTAGACCCTCTGAAACCCTGAGCCAAGATAAATCCTCTTTTCCTTCTGTCCAGAATGTGGTCCGAGCAGTGTAAAGGTGACTAATACACTCCTCCAAATTCATGTGTGGATGTTCTAACTCCTGTTAGTACAGAGTAAGACTGTATTGCAGATAATAACCTTCCAAGTGTGCAGAGGCACAGTCATGTGAAGACATAGGGGGCTACACACAAAGAGAGGGGCCTCACAAGAAAGCAGCCTTGCCAATATTTTGAACTCTCACCCAGCAGACTATGACAAAATATGTCTCTGTGGTAGGAGTCCATCCCCATCCAGGTCTGGACACTTTGTCATGACAGCCTGAGCAAACTCATACATGGCGTGTCTCATATTTTCTCCCATCCATTTTGAGTCTTTTAAAAAGTGAAGCCTCAGACTCCTGCTGGTGTGGAAGTTTCCAAGCACTGGGCTATTATTTCCTTTGTCTCTTGAGTGCTCGCTCTAAGAGATGTTGCTCTCCATGCTTGTGGGGCACAATTACACGTACACAATATGTTTGCAGGTAGAACTTTCCCAAATCCTTACATCTCCGGTCAGTGGCTTGCAGCAACTAAATGAAAATCACCCAGACAGTCAGCGGCAAGGCTGGTATTGGAATCAAGCTTAAGATGTTCACTTTCAGGGATGTCCAGTGTGGGGTGGCTGGGGGCAGACAGTGGCTTCATACCATGGCTGATTTATCTCTTCTGTCAGATGACATCTTGTGGGCTTCACGTTAGTGTGTGTTACTACCTTTAGCTAGATATTTGTGCATGTAGCCTTATTACTTAATCTACCTGGAAGCTCACGGGAGGCAGGTTCTGGGCTGTCCTTTCTAGTTACAGGGTTTGGAGAGTATGTGTTGATTAACAGGTTGGTTACATGTAGCTTTTAGCCAGAGTCCAACTTATTACTTGGCTTTCAACGTTCTCCAAATAAATGTAAAACTGACAGGACACATACAATGTCAATCAGGTCTTTGTTAGATAAAGACTAGGAGGGTGTATATATAAAAATAGTACCATGGGTTGAGATTATATTACAATCATAATTATAATATTTATTATATTTATATAGCATCTCTCTCCCTTCCTCTCTAAGGGGCTCATAGTCATTTGCAAGCAGTGGGCCTGATCCTGCTGCTAAATAGAAAATAAATTGCTTATCTCTTGAAAGAGAATTAACTCTTTCAGGGCACTGGGGTACCATTTAGTAAATTAATAATCCACTAAATGACACTCCAGATACACAGGATCCCCACTTATAAACCTGGAAAATGAACGCATTCCCAGTGCTTAAAAGAAATCGGGGCATGCCTAACAGAAATCAGACTGCAAGCTCAGAATACATGTAATGGACTCATCTCTTGCCTCTAATAACTTTATGTTCATTCTCATGGAAATCCGTGCGTGATGGAAGATGATTGTGTTTGCTAAAAGCTGGCACTTCTGATCTTTTAATCTACTAATATGAGAGCAATAAATGGGAAGGAGTAGATGATGAGAAAAGACGAGGGCTGGTGTCTACACGCAAGGGAGCCGTGGCGGTTTGCTCTGCTAAACGGATTTCAAGAGGATGATGACCTTTTCCCCAAAGCCATTTGGAAGGCTGACCTTGACGCTTCCAGAAAATATTCCTCCCCTTCCAAAGTAGCGGTTAGTGCACTGGAATTCACCACACGGCTCTTCTTGGATACCTGATAAAAGTAGGTTAGGGGCAGATAGCAATCAAGAGGGTCATTTTCTATGTCAAAAACCAACCTCTTAGTCAGTCAGGAATGAAGCTGAGGACGTAGACAAGCAACTCAAAGCTGCCAGACAGAGACCTTCCTGGGTAACTGTAGAGCAACAGAAATAAAGAGGAAGAGACAATAACTACTCAAAATGCTTGCCCAGCTAGCCTGAGGACCCAAACTCAACCCCCCAGGATTTGAGTTTAAAACAAAACAAAACAAAACAAAACAAACAAACAAAACCCAGCCATATGTGTTTGTACATGCTTGTAATTCTAGTGCTGAGTGGTTAAGAGACAACAGGATTCCCGGGCCTTGCTGGCTGGCCAGCCTAGATCATTTGACAAGCTCCAAGGCAGTAAAAGATGTTGTCTAAACCAAATTACGAGCAGTAGACAGCACCAGAGAAATGACACTTGAGATTATCCTTTAAATTTTACACATGCAACTATGTATGCATGTATTTGTCTACATGCACACCTGTGCGTGTGTGACCCCCTTCACACACAGACACACATATACACACACACACACATGAAGTCATTAGTGCTGAGTGAATCCACTGGGTTTTTTTGTTTTTGTTTTTGTTTTGTTTTGTTTTTTTAAAGCAGATCAACTTCTCTCTTCCATGACTGTCCCTTTCCGCCCGCTCCTTCGCCCCCAGAATATGACTCCCATCTCATTATACATTTCTAGAGTTCACTCATTGACTTGGACGCCTCTCAGAGTCTTGCTTGTCCGGTGCTGCTGCACTGAATTCTGATTGTGATTCAGTCACACGTTATTGATTGTTGAGGCTTTCAGTTTATGTGCAATGAGATAGAATTTGGAAACTGGCGGTGTCTTATTGACTTTCTGATTTGCGCTTCTGGGAAACTCACTGGATGGTCAGACGGCTTGCTAGCAGGTAGCTTGATAGTTCAGTAAACACAACGTAGTTATCTCTCCAAAATGTGGGCCACTCCTACCTAGGCCCCTCTTTTAGATGTCACATGCATGAGAAAATCATCAGCCTGGGTTACCATACCCAATGGCCTCCATCCTCCATCTTAGCCTCTTTCTGAAGACTCCTGTTTCCCTCACCCCTTCTTGCCCCACTGACAGTCAGCTGCCAGGGGCCTCTTTACACAAAAGTGAATTTTTCAAGAGAAATCTGCTCTGTAAGTCCGATTTCAGCAGTCCGCACACCTCTGAGCACCTCAAACTCCAAGGAGCGTTCTCAAAGTAAAAGCATCAGCAGGCTGCTAAGAAGAAATCAAGCAGATCAGCAAAATGTCTTGGAAAGCTGAGAAGGAATTATGAGCCCCATAGACAAACGGCCTTCATTTTCCAGTAAGCAACATGACTGGCAACAAAAATAAACACTGATGAGGAAAGCGTGTACCCGGTCTAATTGTATAATTGAAGGTTGCTTCTTTCTGTACATCACACTAGGATTGAAATAGCAAGGCGACGATAAGCTGCTCTGTGGTCTCCCTCTCATGTGGGCGTTTTTTCCATGTGCTTGCGCTGTGACATGAGTATGGATTTAAATAAACCGAGTCTGGGGATTCCGTCCCCGAGACGGGTCACCCTTACAAAATGATGGTCGGAGGTAGTAAGTACATTCAGCTCAAAGGTAGCCAAATGAGAAGAGAAATGGAGCTGCAAATTCACCTCCCCGGTGACAGTTCTCATCTTCCAAATGCTGGTTAATCACCATCTATGTGATAAACAAGAGAGCCTGGTCAGCAGCACCCTTCTGCTGACGCCTCTTCTATCTAGCAAGTTCCAAAGGTGATAGATTCCTTACCCCCTTCCATGTTGCTGATGCTAGACCCTCAGAGAGTTTGCCCAGAAAGCTGACTCCGTTTGCTTTCCAGAGGAGGAAAATGCTCCCTCCCCCCACGGAAGGCTATATCCAATGAAGGTGCTGCCTTCACGTCAAAATCTCCGCCCCTTCCTTTCTGCTATCCTGTCACTCACAGGTTTGCACTATCCATAGTGAATAGTAGCCACTGGCTTCTGGCTTCTTGACCTTTGTCTCTGTCATCCTGGTCACTACTTTCTTTACTATCCTGTGACTATGGGTTCCTCTCCAGTGGAAAACAGCTGTATATAGTAACAGACAGTTACCGTGAAGAAGTGCTTGAGTTTCCAAATTATGCATTTGCATAATTATTAAATTTCCAAGGGGTTGAAAATGTAGGAAGATCTTGAGGTTTAAAAACCCTACACCAGTGGTTCTAATACTCTGATATTTTAGCGTGATCTCTCAAGTTGTGGTGACTCTCCAACCCTAAAATTATTTCATTGCTACCTCATAACTATAACTTTGCTGTTATTGTGAATTGTAATGCAGATATCTGTGTTTTCGGATGGTCTTAGATGACCTCTGTGAAAGGGTTATTTGAGCCCTTCCAAAGGATTGTGACCAACAGGGTAAGAACCAGTGTCCTACACCAACTTACTAGTGATAATTATTATTAATAAAATTAGACTATCTTTATTTTTAAAATCCAGGTTTTCAGAGTGCTTGTATTTTACAAAACTTTAGGTGGTTTAAATATGATTTGCTTTTGACATCTTTTCCTACCAAAATTTAAAATGATGACTATCCACTAGAATTTAACACACATCAAATTAATACTTCATTATTTCTTTTATCTTATGATTTTGGGTGATTTGTTCCATATCTCCTCCTTTCCTGGACTTTGTCACCTTGGTTCAAATGGATGAGACAGTATTTGCACCGTTATGAGTTTCTTTTGATTGATGGACTTATCCCAGGACCCCGTTATCAGCATCCATCCTCCTACAAGGAACCAGCCTTCCCAGAGAAGAACCAATTTTTGTTTTCCACTATTTGTGGCTAATCTGACGTTGTGATAATGTCATCAAGCTGTATTCTTTTTTTTTTTTTTTTTTTCTTGATGAGCTGGAATTCTCTGGAGCTAAGACTCGAAGGCATGGGAGAGAGTGATAAACAGGAGGCATAGAATTAGGCAAATTCAGTTTTGACACCCCCTGCCTGGGATGTAAAATTGATGGGAGCACATTTGTCATTCCTGAGGTATCAGGCAAGCTCCAAGTCACTTGATTTTCAAATCAAACTCTATTAGAATATGTGAGTCAAGGAAAAGAAGCCAAATGACAGGATGAGCATTTGCTTTGGATGAGCTCACTGCTCTTAGTTTCCAGCCTTTATTTGTATTGGCCATCAGTTTAGGCGGGATTTGATTTGAGGAACCACTACAGAAGAATCTGCAAAGATAAGTTTGCTCTGTGAATATCATGGAAGGAAAATAATAACAGATATTAATGTTGTGAACATGGGAGAAAATTAAGAGTAGATCCTATGTAGGAAATGGTGAAATCTGACTTTCTTGTGATGAATGTTTGCCCCTTTGCTAACAGTTTTGTCCTCGCTGAAATTAGATTTATTGAAGGAAATATTAATAGTAATTGTTATATAGACCACTTCTGATTGGTGGGAGCAAAATAAAAGGCTTAAAAGTTACAGGGGGGGAAAGTACGTAGCAAAAAAGATATGATAAATGCTTCACACATATAAGGAAGAGTTTCCACTGAAACATGGAAAGTGTTAACAATGCTTTGGTAATGAATAGATAAACTCTCCTTTTTGGGGCCATATTTGTGTGTGGTGTGTGTGTGTGTGTGTGTGTGTGTGTGTGTGTGTATGTGTGTGTGTGTGTTTATGATATATAACATGTAAGTGGTTATGATATATATAGGAATAATTTTTTAATATTAGTTTTGATGGTATTTTTTAGAGTGTGCCAGTTGAAAACAGAAGATGCCAGAAAAGGAATTGAGTGTCTTAATTTTGTGTTTGCTGCTTGGCACTTGTAGGGCCTTAACTGTCCTTTAATCTCTCTAAGCCTATGTTTTTCCACTTAAAGTAAGGTTGCACTCCAAAATCAAATGTCTGCTATTTGCAGGAAGTCCAGTGACGAAGAGTAAGTATTATACAGAGGTGGTTCTAGTTGGAAGTGTGAGGCAGGTGGACTTCCAGCCAAGAGACTGTGGAATGCCATTTGATCAGTAAAAGGCAGATGTGGCAAGAAGAAAGAGGTTATTTGCATTTGGCTGAGTCTGCATCACTTTGGAGTGCGTGTATCCATAGGATCAGCCCCTGCTTTGGTGAATCCAATGACCATCTTCAGTGACGTCCTGAGCTTCTCCAAAATAAGATACATCAGGAGCTGAGGAGATGGTACAGCTGAGTAAATACTAGTGGAACATGCCTGAGGACCTGAGTTTAGTCCTCAAAACCTATACAAAAAGCCTCAAGGTGCTGCTCTTCTAGAGGACCTAAATTCAGTTCCAAGCACCCACATCAGGTACCTCACAATCACATATAACTCTAGCTCCAGGAAATCCAGTGGTCTCTTCAGGCATACACGCATATGTGTGTGCAGACACACACACACACACACACACACACACACGCACACACACAGAGAGAGAGAGAGAGAGAGAGAGAGAGAGAGAGAGAGAGAGTGAGAGAGTTTTTAAAGCTAGAAATGGTGGTGGCCAATTGGAATCCCAGCACTGGAGTGGAGAGGATGGGAAGATCTCTGGAGCGCCCTGGCCAGCCAGCATAGATAGCCTAATTGGCAAACCCTAGATATCATCAAAAGACTCTATCTCAAAGAACAAGGTAGATGGTTCCAGAGGATAACATCCAAGGTTGACCTCTGGTTTTCACATGTAAAATGTATATGTGATGCTAGCCAATACACACATGTATGCAAACATGTGAGCACACAGAGACAGCTGTGGATCATTTCCATCGGCATACTAGAGAACAGAGACAAGCACAAAGGAGCCATCCCCCATGTTTACTAGGAGGGCCACTGACTTTATGGCATCAAAGGTCTCAGGTTTCAGAGCAGCCAGGGCAAAGGAGGCTCCCAGAGAGGTGATGAACAGCAGCTGTTAGCTGGGCTATGGGACGATTTGTCATCCACCCAGGGAATGGCAGTAGGGAGCGGTGCTCCATGGAGACATCAGTACTGTGAGGTTGCCTTTGAGGTCCATAAGACAGCTGAGATTCCAGCCTCAGATGTTCTTGAGAGGTAGGAACCATCAAAGGGGCAGGTGGCAGATTTCAAAAGATGCTGGGAAGTTAATTTGCAAGACCAGTATGACCCAACCCCAGTGATGGGATGACCTAAGGCAGAGGCCATGATTCTGCTACGGGAGACAAGGACCAGAGCCTGGGAAATATGACCCATGACCATGGCTTAATCTTAGTAATTTCTACCCAGAGTATGGTTGCCCTTCATGGGACGTTTGATCTTGGAATGGCAAAACAAGAGAAGAAGGTACTATTGGCCACTAGTGGTAAAGAACACAGGCACTCCTCTGTGTAGGACAGTCTCAAGATTAAGAATTTGGTTGATTCATATATCAAGAATGCAAAAATTACCAAGAGTAGAGAAAAAAATTCTACCTTCTTCGAATCAATTCTTCATGTCCATTCGTGTGACCTGGAAAAATACAGACTCTCCTTGGATTCCACATTGTATTGGTTGGTTAGTCAACTTGGTACAAACTAGGGTCATCTTGGAAGAGGAAAAAGTCAACCAAGAAAACGCCACCATGAAGTTTGCTGGACCTCAGCATGTAGGCAAATCTGAAGGGACATTTTTCTTGATTAGTTATTGGTGTGGAAGGGCCCAGCCCACTGTGGGCGGTGCTACTTCTAGGCTAGTGATCCTGAGTTGTATGAGAAAGTAGACTGAACAAACCATGGGAAGCAAGTCAGTAAACTGCATCCTCTCATGTTCTCCACTTCATTTCTTGCCTCCAGAACCCTGCCTTGAATTCCCTCAGTGAAGGGCCATAACCCTCTCCTCCCTTGAATTCCCTCAATAAAAGGCCATAACCCTTAGCTCGCCCAAGTTGGCTTTAGTCATTGTATTGTTACAGCAGTAGAAAATCAAACTAGGATCCATGCCTATAAACTGACTGTTGTGCCATGTGGTCAGCAAGATCTAATAATGAGAATGGCTTGGTGGTAGGAATGGTGTAAGTAGTATCACTAAGGATAGCTATCAAACCCTAGCACTTGCCTATCTGGTACCATCCTAATTGTATCAGGAATGTGGACCTACTTCATGTGCCTCAGAACTCTAAGTGATAGATGAGTTCGTATCTGTAACATACAGGCAACTTTCTAGAAAGTGTCACCTGGACTGCTCACTCTGTCANTTGGTGGTAGGAATGGTGTAAGTAGTATCACTAAGGATAGCTATCAAACCCTAGCACTTGCCTATCTGGTACCATCCTAATTGTATCAGGAATGTGGACCTACTTCATGTGCCTCAGAACTCTAAGTGATAGATGAGTTCGTATCTGTAACATACAGGCAACTTTCTAGAAAGTGTCACCTGGACTGCTCACTCTGTCAATTGGAGTGTCATATCCATCCATGGGTCTGCCTAGTCACTAATGTCACAGACCTCGCCCCTATCTCTCTGCCCCAGCCACTGGGACACAGAAGATGGTTCGGCACTCCCAGAGGCCTCCTTGGCATCGGGATGTCAACCTGTTACGTTATCTGACCTCTCCCATTGACACAGCAGGAGAGCCAGGGAGATGGCTCAGTGGGTAAAGGGCTTGCTGTGTGAAGAACGAAGGCCTGAGTTCAACCCCCAAGACCCACACAAGAAACAACAGGCACTATGCCGTATATCTCAGCCCAGGGCTGAGAAAATGGAGACAGGAGAAATTCCTGGAGGGGGAAGGGGATGCTTGCTGGCTACTTAGTCTATCCAAATCTACAAGCTCCAGGTCTAAGCAGCGATCCTGTTTCAAAATGTAAGATAGAGAGGCTAGATCGGTGGTGCCATGGTTCAAGTGCTTGCTATAGCAAGCCTGAGGACCAGAGTTCGGGTCTTCCATAAACCACATATACCTCCAAGCACAGCCTCAGAAGACAGAAATAGACGTTCCAGAGCAAGCTGGCTAATGAGACTGGCTCTGTCAGAGAGCTCAAGGTTTGACTTGAAACTCAAGGTTAGTGACTCTTCCCGAATGCAAAGCATTAAAAGCATGGCCAAGGATGTTTCCTGACATGATCCTCAGACCTCCAGTCATGTGTGCAGAGACATGCTCACCTACTCACACCCGGATGTGCCACACGTGATAAGTACCATACAAAAATGTACATATTCATGCACACACACACACACACACACACACACACACACACACACATACAAGGAAAAATCCAATGAAATAATAAAACATTTTAAAATAAGGTGGTAGACAGTTGAGGAACATACCCAGTGTTGACCTCTGACTTCCAGACACACATGCACATACAAACACACACACCACCACCACCACCAACAACAACACATACTGAAGTAAGTAAAATCACAACATTGCTTTCTTAGGAAAGAACAGACAAAAGAAAAGGTGTTACAAAGCCACAGACAAACCAGCCAAGCACAAGGTCAAGTGACAACGGGTCTGGGTTCGAGGCATCGGGTCACTGTAAATATCTGTTCAAGTAGATTGCTAATGATCAGGTTCTTTTGCTTAAATTATTGGCACACGTGTAAACTGTTTTACACACTGCCCATATGATGGGAGTGGAGGCAAAGTAGCCTTAACCTGTCTTTGTAGCATTGGCTTGGGATAGGTAAACTTTCTCTCGTGGCATAATTAATTCCCTAGCCCAGTGACCTCAGTTCCTTTAGAAGCAAACCACAGTCCTTCCGTTCACCTTTTATCTCAATCAATCAGCATGTGTTTACCAGGGGGGGGCCCATGAGTGGAGCTCAAGAGGTCTAGATCATCCCGTTTGTCGCAGCACATATTTTCAATATTATGATAAGAAGTCGAGGGACTGTGCATTTTGTCAACTTACCAAGTCCCAGATCGATCAGCAAATAGATGGGCCTTGCCATGTTCGGAATTAAAGTGTGTGTTTGGAGGGTTTATTGACAGTTGATAACAACTGACCATACATCCTGATAGAGTGACAAAGGTCAGGTCAAGGCAGGTCAGAGCTGTGGAGGACACCCCCTGCTCTGGGGCTCGCTCCCCTCCCAGTGTGGACACATGGGTCAATAACAAAGCCACCTGTAGGATGTGAAGGCTTTTCCAGGCTTTTTCCCTCTGGCTGGCTGTGACATAACCCTTATGACAGCTAGTGCAGCCTTGTCCCTTCCTGCTTAAACTCTGGTCACTGTTCTGAGACTTACTAGGGCTCATCTAGAAAGGAAAGATGGCTTGTCCTCTGCCCCAACCCCCAAGCCTTTCCAAAGGAGTTGTCCCTGCCTCATAACCCCCGAGAGTTCAAGACACACAGGCGCAAAGACAGCGTCTATATGGCTCCCCTAGGATCTGTCTCTCCTGTGCATATACAAACCACTCTTGGCAAGCAGAAGTTTAATTAAAAGCCACTCTGAATGCCTCTCCAGCTGGGGTGGGCCTCCGTCATCGCCAGGAGGGGTCTTATCAAGTGTATTTGAAAACATACAAACGAGAGGCCTTGTTCCCAGGAAATGTCATCTGGTCTGCCTCAGTCAGTGTCTTGCTGAGGAGGAGGAGGGGGGCCAGGGAGGGGGCATGTGTTTTTGATGAGGTATCTGTTGTCTACCTGGAAGATGCAAATGATATTCAAATTTGGTTCCAGTGTGCAGGCTGCTTGCATATACCCCACAGCACCCCTCAAGCAAGCGACTAATGGGAACATGTGTTCTTTCTATTTTTATGAGACCGGGAGAACAAGGGGACAGGGGCCTGAGCTTGGGGGTTTGAAATCTCTCTTTGCAGGGGGCAGGCTGCTGTCTGAAGTGACAGTAATACCCAGTGGCAGCTTTGTGGCAGCAGGCCCTGACCTGCCTGCATGATCCATCCCACAGAGGGCTGTGGTTGAGCAACTGTTCCTGTCTGTCTAGCTTGGCGAGAGAGAAACAGAGGGAGTTAGCAGGGAAATTCTGGAAAGCTAAAAGACTGCCATAGCCTGTGACCTGGCCAGGTGCTAGTCTCAGTCAAGCTCCATCTCATTAGACACACCCTCCACATCAATATTGTTGGATAACATTATCTGCATATTTCTTTTTGTATGCAGCCCTAGGGATCGAACTCAGGGCTTTGCACATTTTAAGCAAGAGCTGTACCGGTGGTATATACCCTCAACCTTATAGTCTGGATGGTTTGTGGAACATCTCTATGTTGGGTTAAACAAGGATCAATGTTGGAAATGACATAACTAAAACTTGTTTCTGTCCAGACTGGTGTGGCCTCTTACAGACTCCTTGAGACTAAAGTTGACAAAACAAAAACAAAAGAGAAGGACCCGGCTATGAGAAATCATCTTTGCTCCTTGGTTTCTTTCACTCCTGTTACTCTCAAGCCAACAATGATAGAGCTTAATATATCTGTATAGCTGCTTAGCTATACCTCAGTTCAAAGCATAAGAGTCACATGGTAAAAAGAGAAAAGATAAGCAAAGAGAAGCGCCAGTGTTTGAAACACTCCTTATCTTGTGAACAAGGTGCGACCATCCTGGAATGCTAGGACTTGGCAGGGTTGGAAGATACCAACTTGGTGATGGCTATGAGATGGGACCTTGGAGGTCATCTCGGAGGGATGGAAGTGGTTTGAATTGTTTCCTCTACTCCCTGGGAAAGGGTCTGAAGTGGGTCTGGTGGTACAGGCCTACAATTCCAGCGACTTGGAAAGGCAAGACAGGAAGATCTCAAGTCCCAAACCTCTTAGGCTACAGTGAAAGTTCAAGGCCAACCTGGGCGTTAGTGAGACCCTGATTCAAAAGCCAGTAAAACGAGAACTGGATATTGCTCAGTGGTAAAGCACTTGCCTACATACATATGACCCTATTTTGTCCCTTGGTACCCCCAACTATTTCTGAAGTTTAGTTCCACTTGGTGTGTCCTGTTTGCTTTCAAATCCATATGTGGACTAGACTATGAAGTAACATGCTACCCCGAGTCATTCCATAGAGCGCATCTCTGCTGCTATGTTGAGGACCCAAAAGTCAAGTCCAAAGTCAATGAAAAAGAACCAACAATTGGCTGTCATCAGTAGTGAAGGGGCTGAAGAACAGCATCAGCTGGAACATACATTTGCAGTGCCACACACCAATTATTTGGGGAAAACCTTCTAAATGTTTTATTAAATTCAAAGACCACCAAACTCAGTATTTTTGCTTGTAAATCAAACTTCTCATTCAATCCTAGATTGGGATCGATATTTTTAGTATAAAGATGACCTTTTCAGCTGGGCGTGGTGGTGCATGCCTTTAATCCCAGCACTTGGGAGGCAGAGGCAGGTGGGTTTCTGAGTTCGAGGCCAGCCTGCTCTACAGAGTGAGTTCCAGGACAGCCAGGGCTATACAGAGAAACCCTGTCTCGAAAAACAAACAAACAAACAAACAAAAAAGATGACTTTTTCAAGTGCTCAGGGTACCTACTCATTCCTCCATGTGAGACAATCAACCAGCTTTCCCCTAGCCAAATGGACGGTGTGCCCTTGGAGATGACCTTCAAAGCCCAAGGACGACTTTCTCCATCTTACATGAAGATTCAGCTACACGGATGCTGTTAGGAGACTGTGACTCATCTCAAGGCACAGCTCTAACCAGTCTACCTAGCATCCATTAAAAAAGCAAAAAACAAAAACAAACAAACAAAAAAAACAGTAAGATGAATGTTAATGTTTCCTGGGGATAATACATAAGTAGTACCATCCAAGCTACCAGGCTAGCCCCTTTTTCTCAGAATCTAGGTCTCTGGCCTTCTTTATTGGGATGGCTGGTACAAAAATTCCCTTTCCCCTTTGCTGTATAGGAGGCAGTCAAAAATTCATGTCCTACCAAGACTTGAGCATGTATCATTGTGACCCACAGCCTGGTTCATGGAGTCCCAACTGTGTGCCAGCATCCTGTCAAAGACTAAAACACAAAGGCAATTAGGACATTATCCTTTCCTTTGAAGGGCTCTTTGTAATCAAGGGGAACGCAGAGACAGAAACAATTAGGGCTAGCACCGTGTGTCACCTGATTCAATGCGTCAGCCACCTACTTCTTGCCATCTATTGTCCTACGCCAATAATTAGCACATTCATCACCTCAGCCGCTCATCACGACTGCACAAAGGTACCAGGGCCTTGTTTTAGAGATAAAGACCGTGCCAGCTCCTGGGCTCAGTGGCATAGCTGACAGTCCTAGAGCCAGAGCAGAATTGAAAGAGAAGAAGAAAGCTCTGATTCTACCTACAGGGAACAACCTCAATGTGCAAAGGGACTTAGAGAATTTTATTCCTTATATTAATGTGTGTGTGTGTGTGTGTGTGTGTGTGTGTGTGTGTGTGTGTGTGTGTCTGCGCGCACACGCGCGCATGCGTGCGCACGAGCATGTGCAATGATTCATGTGTAAAGGTAAGAGAACCACATGAAGGAGTCTGTTCTCTACTTCCAACATATAGGATTCAGGGATTAAGCTCAGATTATCAGACTTAGTAGCAAACACCTTTTTTCTAATAAGTATTTCTTCTGGCCTAGATGTTTTTAAATAGATTTTGCTTTCTACAGTTCCTGCCAATACCGAGAACAGTGCCCAAAGGTGGTTGTTAAAGGCAAGGTAAGTTCAGTAGGACTAGCTAGCAACATAACATAAATGTAATGCGCAGTTAAATTTAAATTTCAGATAAAGGATGAATAGGTTTTAGTGTAAGGATATCCTATATGATATTTTAAACATACGAATCCTTTAACTTCATTTTAAACTGAGATTCTTGCTGTTTAGAGCACAGCAGTGCGTCTGGCAGGGTAGAATGACCACAATGGGGACTAAGTTGGTTCTGAATTTGGGTAACCATGGTAGACAGCTCTTAGTAACGTCACAGAACAGAGATGGCAGACTTAGGAGCCAAGTGTGAAGCAGTGGGCATGTTTGTCTTAGCCAGGGAACAACAAGCAACAAGTTTTGACAGCCAGAGCAGGCCAGAGTTTCCAACTGGAAAGACAACTTCCTAATTTTAATTATCTACAATTACCTACAAATATTCAAAATTAGGTTGTTCGAAGTTTTGTATTTTTGTTTCTCTTAAAACCTGTGAAACTATTTCCAAAAGGCAGCTATAGACATGCATTTCTTCCTGGGCCACCAACCATCTATGCTCACTATCCCTGGAGTAGAGAGATTCAGAATAAGGAAGAGTGGGTTTTGCTAGAGTTGTGAAGGGCTGATAAACCAGGCTACATGCTTTCTTTCTTTTTCTTTTTCTTTTTTTTCCCTATAGATGGATCAGTGAGGTGCTTCATAAACCAGATCCATTACCCTTCCTTAGGTCCTTTGAAATGTAATTCTGGTGGCCTAAGGAAGTGTAGACAGCCGAATAGAGAGACTAGAATTGTGTATAGGCTACAGCAGTAGCTCTCAGGACAAATGACACAGTAAGGGTGGCAGGGAGGAACCGAACCAGAAGATACTGTGAGTAAGAACTGTCTTCCCTGGGAAGGCTCTGCACCCTTCTGGAGTCTAGAGCTTTGGGTTCTACTCATGATCCAGCAGTAATCTTGTGGGTCTAAAATGAAGTCTGTGGTTGGTTTAAGGAATGGAATAATAGCATGGCTTAACCCTCCCCAGTGCCACACACACACAGAACACACACATTTATTCTCCATTAATTTATTTATGGCACTGCAGGGGGAAGGAGACAACAGATGGAGGTAGAAATGGACATGACCCTGCATTTGCCCTGCTAACTCTTCTTGACTTTGGGGAATGGAGCTATTCCCCTGTCCTATGTGTCTAAGCTGACCCACCCTGTTCCCACCCATTGCTGGTGGCTGGGGGCAGATGCATCTGTAATGGAAAAGGCGAACTCGCTGTTGGGGGGATGGACTGAAGGCATTGTATCAGTCACCCCCATCAGGAAAGAGCACAGGGAAGTATTTTCTTCCTCCATAATAAGATTGACACAGAGCCCCTTCCTGGCCTGAACATTGTGGGGACCAATGGCCGTGGCCAGAATGGAGAGCTCACTCTTCTTAATTAGCACTAATGCAGTGAGGCTGTTTTCTTAGCCTGACCAAAGGGAATAGTAATTAACATGGTGGGAGAGACAGACGGGGAGTTCAAGGCCAGCATGTGTGCCCCTGACCCTGGGGTCACTGGGGAAGGGGGACCAAAGAGACAATAGACCATCTCCCGCAGGCCTGGACAAAGCCTGGCTCCAGTTCTCAACCCCCCCAGCCCACAGTGACCTTCCCATTAATGAGAAATTCTGTCTTCTCCCTTCTGGAGAAGGGACTGGCTTATTAGGCCTCCCAAATAAGGTGTGTCTGTATATGGAAATGTGTGTGTGTGTGTGTGTGTGTGTGTGTGTGTTTTCTTAGGGATAATTTTTTGCTCCCTCTTAATCCACAAAGCATGCTATCTCAGTGCTGAGGGGTGTCTACTGGTGTGTGGGTGAGGGATGGGTGAGGACTACAATAAGCAAAGCCCATCCACATCCATTGTGTGGCATTCATTTCACCCTGAAGATCACCCAGCAGTCTGGAGATAGGAATGGAGTAGATGCTTTGCAAACTGAGAAGCAAACATGAGAGAAAGCTGAGGCTGCTGTCGGCAGCAGGCAAGAGGATGGGTAGATCCTACCCCTCGGGGCAGGAAGATGACAACTTTGCCTCCCAGAGAATCCTAGCAGAGAGAGCAAAATGGGAGCCCTTGGTATGGTGGTGACTGGGATCCACAGGACTATCTCACTCATTAAACAAGACCCCGCCACTCACAAATGAAGGCAGTGGGGGGGAGGGGGCATACCACAGCACCAATAAGTAGAAACTCGTGGACTTGCTATAAGTCTCCCGGTCCTGAGATGTCCATCTTGCCAGAGAGGAACTTGGTTCTTTTAGATCCTGCCCTCTGCTTTGCTTTTCTCAAGACTATTTCTCTCTTTTCTTTAATTAAATATCACTGCCTGGCTCCTTCAGGTCAGCAGCAAAGCCACTAGCATCGACCATGAATCACGGCCAGGCTGACATTTTAAAAATGGCAGCATCAGGGCGGCGCGTCCAGGCCAGACACCCAGGCGCAGTGGCTGGACCCCGTAAATTACACTAAAAGTGTAATCAGAATAATCAGCGCACTGACGTCTTTATGCAGACAGAGCTTGGAAAGGGAGCCGCCAGGACTCTTCAGAGCGGTCACTCCATGCTCTCTGAGGATCAGGGAGAATGGCCAAGGTGGAGCTTCTGAGGTCTCTGCAACCTCTTTCCTCTGGGTTATGTCTTGTGATAAAAGTAGACCATTTAAATACGTCATACTGGGTCTCTGTTTGGGTACAGTTCACACAGGGTAGCCAGTCATCTTTTGTCTTGCAAGCATCTCACAGATACAGGTTTCCTCATTCATCTGAGTCCACATGAGTCTCAGTCTCTGTCTCTGTCTCTGTCTCTCTCGCTCTGTCTCTCTCTTGGTTTTTCGAGACAAGGTTTCTCTGTGTAGCCCTGGCTGTCCTGGAACTCACTCTATAGACCAGGCTGGCCTCAAACTCAGAAATCCACCTGCCTCTGCCTCCCAAGTGCTGGGATTAAAGGCGTGCGCCACCACTGCCCGGGTCTCTTACATGTATAAGAGTGTATCCTGTAAGTGTCCACATTCTCGGGTGTTCCTAGCTGCCAAACCATATCACATCTGTTCACTGTGAGCATGCTTTGCATAATTCCAACCCACATCATTCCTGCTTTCCCATTCACGTGACTTTCTAAGGTCAGATTGGACAGCCACTGCCTTACTTAAACTTTCCTTTGTCCTCCATTTTCATTTGGCACCTTTCTTGATATTTTCCCCCCTCTGAGTTTTTCCTCTAACATTCTCCCCCACTCCTGCTGCTTGTTGCTCAAGTTTGTAAGCAAGCAAGCAAGCAAGCTCTCCTGAATCTCTGACCCTTCCTTCCTGCTGTGGAAGAGCGGGACTGCTCTTGGCTGCATATATGCAGAAAAAGCAGTTCCCTGTGATTAATTGGCCCCACCAGGTCAGAAGCACAAAGGGCCTATTTGTCACCAGTGAGCTCTGACCATCAAAGCCAGTCTGCCCAGAGTTTTGAGGGGGTGGAGGGTGAGGTGCTGGGGGTGGAGGGGAGGAGATAAGCCCATCAGCTGGTATAAGTTAAAGTCGGTTAATGGTTAGTAGTCGCTGAAGTATGGCTAGCTAGAGCCCAAGGGAACACGCAGACTGGGAGGAAGCAGGAGATAGCAAACAAAAAAGAAGCCAGTGGAACTAGCAGGGGGTGGGGAGGGGTGTCACTGTGAGTACATGGGCAGCCGGAAGTCCGTGTGTAAGGGATGTAGACTCTGCTCTACTTTCAGTAATTCCTCATCGATTGGGCACCTACTTGTGCCAAGAAGAATGAGCTGAGGACCCTTAATCTGGTGCTCGGGATTACTGGTGCTTTCCCAAGCACCTCGGTAGATTTTTCTCTAAAGGGGAGGAGTCATGGTTGATAATCACGTGCTCATTGGTCATGTGAGTACACTAAGCCCGTCTCTGTGATTGGTTGTGGCTGTGGAGTGGGGACCATCCTTCCTCCATTAGCAGTCCTTTGCCTGACCAAAATCTTAAGGGCTCCAACGGGGGTGGGTGTTGGGTGGGTAGGTGTGGAGGGGACCCATTGTCTTCTACTTTGTCCTGCACTGCAGGACCCTTTAGCCCCCTAGATAAACATGGCGTTTGGTTTGAGTTTGGGTTTTTCTTGTCCAGGGTTTGGGGCAAGTCAATATACCTCTGGAATCCCAGAATTTATCTATAAGTTGGGCTTCGTGCCTTAGAGTTAGAAAATTAGTGAGATTAGGAATCACGGGCATATTGACTGACATATATTAAGCAATTAATAGAGCCTAATTGTATGCGGACCGAAGGTTCAATCCTAGCTGGGCTCCTAGGCATCCTCTAGTAGTCTCAACCTCAGTGTGCATTATGAGCCACAGTGGACAGTGTTGAATGCAAGGGACCAAATGCCTTATGGTCTGATTTCAAGGTACATACTTCCCCAGATTCTCCCATACCTACCATCTATCCTACCCCCACCTCTGCTGCAGTTATTTCTACAGCCACGTGTTTGCTCAGTAAGTACAGATCTATGGCACACAAGAAGGAGGTGGTAATAAAATCACAAAGAAGAAGAAAGAAGGGATGCTATTTTTCAGCTAGGGTCCTTTGGCTCCAGTTGAGACCACCATCTAAATGCATCATGTTGGAGGGATCTTCAGATAAGAACTCCAGCCCCAACAGCAATTTCAGGCTAAGGAGATTTCTGCAGAACCACATAAAATTTTCTGCTAAAGTAGAGATGCTTGACCCTGGGTGAGTAGTTTCTTTTGGTTCTGACTTTACAAACGAGTTGGTCATAGAGTTTCTTCAAGTATCAAGCTGCCTTAGTGGCTCTCATTACAACTCTGTGTTCAAGGTGGTTTAACCTTTTGGGACTAGTCAGTCTGTGAGCAGTTAGAGGAGAGAGATAAGCAGAGCCAAGACCAGGCTAGTAGAGATCTTTGTCAGTGTTCTATTACTATGAAGAGACACCAAGCTCACAGCAACACTTATAAAGGAAAGCATTTAATTGGGGCTGGCTTACAGTGTCAGAGGTTTAGTTCATTATTGTCATGGTGGGGAGCATGGTGACATGTAGTCAGGGCTAATAATTGAGAGTTCTACCTCCAGATCCAAAGGCAACAGGAAGGGAGAAAGCCATTGGGACTTGCTTGGGCCCATGAAACCTCAAAGCCCATCCCCAGTTATATACTTCCCCCAATAAGGCCACAGCTATTATTCCAGCAAGACCATACCTCCTAATTCTTCTCAAGTAACACCACTTTCTAAAGACCCAGCATTCAAATATATGAGCCTATGGGGGCCATTCCCATTCAAACTGAAGTTCTCTGGAAGAATAAGAGCCAGCAATGGGCCCTGTATGTAGAGCCTTGGCTGTACTGAGCCTTTGAAACCCCTGATCTCACAGAACTACACACTAAGGATACTGAATGAACATTAGGCACCCAAGGCATTAAGCAGTGACAGGTAATGAACTTGAAGAGCCTTGTGTTGGTTGGGTGCTTTTGTGGTGAGACTGGTAAACTCTATCCCAGACTGGCTTAAACAGTAAGGGAAAGCTTTGTGTCACCTCTCCCTATGGTTAGCCCTAGGCTGGGCTCTCAGATGTGTGAGCTCAATGGCTCATTCATATCATCGAGGACACGGTCTTTTTCATCTCTCCTAAATAACTGTTTTTGGTGTGGTGGCTTTCTCTCTTCTCAGGTCCCTTCAGATTATAGCATGGGTGAATTCCAGACATCACACTGTAACTTGCTATTGCCCAGAGATGTAATGAGAAAAGCAAAAAGAAAACAACCCCCATTTCAGATTCCTTTTTATTGTTCAAGAATCTTGTACATGCATATGACATGTTTTGATCAACTCCACCCTCCGTCCATTCCCTCCACCCTGTAACTTGCCCCCAATCTCTCCCCACCACTGTTCTCTCCCAGGTTTATGCACTCTTTTTGAAACTCTCTGAGTCCACACAGGGCAATCATGAATGTGAGCACAGGACTGTCTTCTGGAGCAAGGGTAGACTCTCAAGGACCACATCTCCAAAGAAAACTGACTCTTTTCCTAGTAGCCATCAATTTCCAATAGTTCTTCAGCTAGGGTGGGACTTCATGACTTCCTCCCATGTCCAGGCAGGGACTTCATCTGGCTTGATCAGGTAAAGGTCTTGTCTATGCAGTGATAGCCATAGTGAGTTCATGTGTACAGCTTCACAACTGTGTCCAGACACTGTTTCACTGTAGTAATTTTCTGCCTCTAGTGCTTATAACCTCTCTACCATTTCTCCCATGATGATCCCTGAGCCTTGGGATCCTCAGATCCCAAGATGTGCCATTTAGGATTATGCACTATGTAATCTTATCATCTGCACACTTCCCAGTTGTGAGTCTCTGTATTAACTACCATCTCTTGGGGTAGGGGGATGCTTCTCTGAGGAGAATTGAAAGATATACTAATCTATAGGTGTGACGATAAGTACTTAAAAGGTGGCTTAGTAGCATGTCCATTTAGTAGATTAATAGTGGTAGGTTTTCCCTTAGGGTCTATTGCCTACGTAGCTATGGGTTCTTGACCAGTCAATGGTAATAGCCAAGCTAGGCATGAATTCTGTCTATGGAGTGGGGCTTTAAGCCAATCAGAAAGTGGTTGGTTATTCACATAACACTCATGCCACTATCCTGCCAGTGGGCATATCTTGCTAGAGTATGTACTATTGTAGCTCAAATGGTTCACAGTTGAATAGCATGCACAGCGCCTTCCAGAACTGTGAAAGCTATCCCGTGGAGAGAAGACTTCCAGGCGAGCACCATCTTGATTCTGAGACTCAAGAATGGAGGTCTCTTCATCAATAGAATCTTAGCATCAAGTTCTGGAAGGTGACTAAGAACGTTGGCCATAGCCCATAATATTGGGATGTCTGCGGGATTATGCTGACCAGGAGCTTGAAAAGAGGTGACCCATTTCTGGAGACATTATTATTTCTCAGTTTGTTGATGAAAAGCTTTTACCTAGAAGCCCTTCTTTCCTTAGAACCAGATGACTGGACCTCAACCAATCACTGCTAAGTATCTAAGACAGCATCCAGCAAAGCACTGTATAGGAGAAGATGGAGGCAGGGAAAAGCGGAAGAAAAAAAGACAACAGAAAGTCTGTAGGCTAAGGAGATTAACACTGTCAGCCATAGCCATGGATTGAACAGGAAGTCTGTAGGCTGAGGAGATTAACACTGTCAGCCATAGCCATGGTTTGAACACCAAGGAAGAAGTAGCCTTCTACCAATAACTGTGCCTACCTCACATTTGGCATTTCAATGCTATTTCAAAATATTCCAATACTATTTCAAAACTGTAGGAATTCCAAATTATTTTTTCCTCACAGCTCTTGATGAACAAAGAATTAGGGACTAAATCATATTTACTCTCCAAATTTCTCTATAGAAGTTCTAACCTCCTGTTTCTCAGAATGTGGGTATATTTGAGGAGGAAGTCTTCAATGGGATAATCACATTAAACTGGGCCCGGAAGGGCCAGCAAGACAGCTCAGTGGGTACTTGACAACCTGAGACTGATCCCAGGATCCACATGTTGGAAGGGGAGAACAGACTCTTAACATGTTGTCCTATGACCCTCACATGTGCATCTTGAAGTGCACACAGACACACAAAGTAAATAAATATTTAAACACTAGATCACTAAGGTGGATTCGAACACAGTATCACTCGTATCCTCTAAAAGTGGAGCAGAGTCTGGTAGCATAGGACACTTAGGCTGAATGCATCAGAAGCTGATTTAGGGATTACAAGTTCAAGACCAGCCTGGGCAGCTTAGCAAGAGCCTGTCTTAGAATAGATAAAAAAAAAAAAAAAATTAAATTATCTAGGGGTTGGGTGAGGCTCATGAGACCCAACCCAAGGATCTATAGGCAGTTCATAGATACTGGGGTAGATCATGACAAACTATTGTCTGCATGGTTTTGATTAAGAAATGCCTAGAGGGCAGCAGGTGTTATGATCGGTCTCTCTGAGGTCTTGTGAGCTTCACAGGGGAATCTGGGAAGGTGCTCTAGTTAGGGAGAAACTGGAATGGTTTAAGTTGGGGACTTTTCTAATGTTCTCTGAAATTTCAGGTGGTAATCATTTGGGATTTTAAAAAAACTAGGTTAAGTTTCAGAGAGAGAGAGAGAGAGCGCCCTTGGAAAAACTAAGTTCTGCCCAGTAACCAAGGGAGGCACTGGAGAGATGGAGCCATGTTCTTCGTTATCAAGTTTAGAACAGAACATCTGGAACTGTTCTCCACCATGTATGAATTCCATGTCTACCAAGGGATGACCAGACACACACACACACACACACACACACACACACACACACACACACACACACACACCTACAAAGATGATTATTTTGTCTCTCCTGCCTAGAGTTTCTTGATTTTATTTTCTGTTGATTTTTATTGGCATGAAATGTTTTACTTTTACCTTTCTGCATCTATCACAATGACAGGGACATTTAGATGGTGGCTGTAAATGAAATATGTATGTATCCTGAAGATATTTGTGTAATCTAGGAAAATTATTCTGCACATTCATTCAAAGGAAATGGCTCCATCCCTGTCTTGCTAACACTGCGAAAAGCCTTCACTAATCGTACCCAAACATAAGAACGAGCACACATTACTTAAACATACCAAATACACGAACATATAAATAGTGTTTAAAATATCTCTTACACAATAAATTACCATCACTATGTTAAAATACCAATTCTAGAGAAAATTGATTTAAGAAAAATAGCTAATCACAGTGCCCCATAAAAGCAGCATTTTTTTTCTATAGCATTTAATTTTCAAGCCAAGAGATTCGGATGCTTGTCTCATTTTGTGCGTTCCATTATAATTTTTTTCCATTCATTTGCTGAACAATCATCTTCTAAAACATCCCACTTCTGCCGTGGTATCAACTGGCGAGTTACCAAAAAGATGTAAATGATTTAATTGAATTAGTTTAATTAGGTAAATTAACAGTTAAGCATATCACACACAAGCTTGTTCTGTTTATACTACGTTAGGGAGATAATTTAGTGCGGAAGCAGGAGGAGGGGCATGACCAAAATTCCAATGTAATGAGCCAGATTAGCTGGCAGAGGGAGAAACACAAAGATAGCAGTTGCTGGCACTACGTCTGGGTAAATAATTCATGTGCTCGAGTTATTATGTAACATAGACAGTCAGAGGGATAGTCAGGAATGAGCAGGCAAAAATACCACTGTGAGAGTGACCGAGCTTCCCTGGCCCTTCCAGAAACATATTTCCAGAAGTTTCTAGCCTTCTTGGGCTAATTCAGACAAATTGAGGTGATGCATAGCAGCCTGGGGGAGCCAAACATCTGAATGAATGCAGAAAGAAACAAATAAGCCACGGTTTGATTGCTATGAGTGTATACCACCAAATTAAGCAAAACAGGCTGCTTCAACCATGAGACTGCATGCGTTTTTTTTTGTTGGAGGCAGGAGGTCTCATACATCATAAAATATTTACCTACATCCCTGGGATCTACCTGTCAGAGGCCAGTAGTACTTTCTTTCTATTGCTGACAAGCCACGGGTCTCTAGAAATTACCAGTTGTTCCCAGGGCAGAATGGCCAAAACGCCTGGCTGAGAACCCCTGGAATAAGCCTACTCAATGTTATGTAAAATGAAGGTGTGTGTGAGAGTGTCTGTGTGTTTTGTGTGGATGTGTTCATATATGTGCACAAGCCCAGGTACATGTGTGCTTATACATGGGAAGGCCAGAGGTCAGCCTCAAGACTCATTCCTCAGGATCTATCTTCCCACCGTGTTTTCCCACAGTTGCTCACTAGGACATGGGACGTGCCAATTCTGTTAGGATGCCTGGCTACTGAGCCACGGGGATCCACCCATCTCTACTTCTTTTTTGTTTTGTTGGTTTTGTTGATTTGTTTGCTCTGAGTGAGTTAGACTTAAACCCCGGTCCCCTTGCTTGCATGTAAGCACTGACTAGCAGGGCTCTTTTTTCCATTTTAGGAGTCTTGTGTTAGTAAGTTGTTCACGGAAAGATGTAACATTCACGGAACCTCTATCGATCAAATGTTACTTAAAATATAAGAAAGAAACATTGGTTACTTCAAGTAGGTTCTCTTATTCTTTCTCACTGATCTATCCATTTATTCATTCGGCCAGCAGCTTTCAAGCATGGGTGTAGACTCTCAGTGTGTTCAGAGAAGGCCAATACCTTCATATGTGTGTGGCAAAACCAAACAGTGAGTGTGGATGCTGACAGATGGGGGAGACTCAGGACATCATGCACATTTGTGAGCACCTTGAGTACCCCCCCCCTTTGAATTCTGTGGACACGGAAACACAAGCCACCACCATGGCATCAGAAGCTGACATTATAGACAAGTGGGCACGGTGACACACTGGAAATTTGGAACGTGGGGGGCTAAAAGTCCACGTTAACTTTTAGAAAGAGCAACATTATTTTTTTTAAAGCCACACCCATTAAAGTGAAGGCTGATTTAGCCACTTACCAGCAGTGCTACATGGTCACATTGCTGAGGTCTGAGCTCTTCTGTCCTTACCTATAAATAACAGTAGCATCAGTGTACATTTAAGTAAGACGGGTTGTAAAGGTCCTTGGCACTGTATCTGGCCCATAAAAGTCAATCAATAATTATTAGTTCTCCCATCTTTAGCCAGTCAGCCTCCGCTACTGTCTCCCTTGTGATGGGCGCAATGGAAAGCACGCAGCTATGTGGTTTGAGTTCCCAACATCTGGCTTGCATTGTGGCGCATCGCTGAAGCTGTCCAAAACCTTTGCCACTGGATTTTGTTTACTCTAATGCTGAATGTTTAAATCCCTTAAATTGGTACCGTCAGTTTGACGTCCATGTTAATCTTCCATGAGATTTTTGGATCTGGAGTCTGGAGGTGGCTTTTTCTACCACATCCAGCGATCTGTAGCCAAACGTCACCATCATTACTGCAGGAAACGGGGAGAATGTGGAAGAGTATCCACTGGGGGGGGGGGGGGGAATAGTTGTTTTTTTTTTTCTATACAAAAGATTTTATATGTTTTGCCAACTGAGTTTCTGGCCATGTATGTGCCTTCAATGCTGGTGTTTTTAGTCTGTTGGGAAATGGACAACCAAACCCAGGGGAAGCCAGACCTGTTTCCCATTTGAAAATACCATCAAAACCGCACCCGAACCCTTTTGCAAAATGTACCAACAGACACACAGCTCCATGCATTGGATGGAATGCGAGGATAAGCTTTCTTCTTTGGGATTTGGACATGTCTCCTCCTCACATACATGTTCTGAAGTGATAGATGTATAATGGAGAGAACATTTCCAAGAACACACTTCCCTTGTCAGAAACATGTATTGAACACCCTAGACCAAGTCACCCTCTTTCCTGCTACTCTGGCTCCACACTCAGCATCCCTTCCTGTGACAATAGTATATTCCAGGAGTCCAGGCAAGGCAAGCCTTTGGCAATGTAGTCTTCAGGATGACCGCCTGACTCCAGTCTTTCCAAAAGACACTTCCCAGGACTCTTTGCTCCCCTGTCCCAGCTCCCACTGATGGAGAAATGGAACGTTCTTCAATCCCTTCCATACCCACAGATTTATTTTCAGATGTTTTTGTGATTGGTGTATGCTGTGGCTATGATAACACACAAGTTCAAATTACCCCAGATTGAAAAGGTCAGTTCCCCAAGACAGATCATCTTTTTGGTATTTAGAAGGTTCTAGAAGGAATGATCTCTAGTATACTATATCTTCGTCCCACAACTCTCTCCCTGCCGCTGCAGCCTTTCTTCCCCTTTCTTTTAATTTATTCTGAAACTGTTTTAGACGGCAGAAAAGTTACAAAAGGCAAGTTGGAAGAGTCCCCATGCTTGTCCCACCCAGCTGCCCCCAATGATAACATCTTAGGTTACCATAGCACAACTACTAAAATTAAGAGATTAAATACCTCTCGATGGGTACAATACTAATAAGAAACGACTGATCCCTACTTTGATATCACTGGGTTATTTTATTGATGATGCTTTTCCAGTGCTAGGGTCCGGTGCAGGAGCTCATTTGGTGACCAGGTTTCTTCCATGTTTCTCCTTTCTTTGGCATTCTCTGGCAGTACCTTAGTGATGCCTTATCTTTCACAAGATGGACATTGAAAAAAAATACCAGCCTCTTTTTAACTAGAACATTCTGTTAGGGTGAGTCCGTTTATCCATGTACACAGTAAGGTTGTATGTTTTGGATAAGAACATCACAGAAGCAGTATGCCCTTCTCCGTGGGTCCTACCAGAGGTACCCAGCATCACTTTATCTTATAATGGTCAGTAACTTTGGTCATGTAGCTAACGTGGCATCTGCCAGGCTTTCCCACATAAAGTCACCTCTATGCCCTGGGCAAATTTTGGGGGGGGGAGCCCCTTTACCACTGTATGAATACCCTGTTTCCTCCACAAATGTTGCTCTGCTATTTGACAACCCAGGCAGCAAAGGTCTGGCATGCAGTGATTACAATCAATGCTGGCATCCTCACAAGGACTTAAGGGTCCCTTTATTCCTGTACACAGTGTCCTTGGAACACTTTGACCTGGCTCTCCTTGGAGTCTAGACTCTCACCTTCCAGGACTTTAGCTGGCCTCACGCTCTAGTCCCTCAAAAGCATTGTGTCATTCTTTAATTAAAACTAAGAAGTAAGATAAGAAACAAACAAAACCCAAGACCAAACATTTAAAAAGGATGATAGTTCTGTTCACCAGATGACAACTTACTACTGTCCTTTGTACTTCTGTCCTTGCTGTGCTGTTGACAGAAGCCAGGTCCTCACACGTGCTTGGCAAGAGCTCTACCACTGAGCTACATCTCCAGCTCATCCCCTTCTGGCCCTGAAACTCTAGGATTCTGGGATGAGATAGGGAGTTATGTCAGAATTGGCAGCTGCTATCACGAAAGTGACCCAAGAGTGGGGGGACACAGGGCAGCAACTGCACCAACGGGAATTCTCAAAGGGAGGAAATGGCCCATGAATCTTTTACAAGCACCAATGAGGCCGACATTAATAATACTTTACACACTGCAGAAACCCCTGGCAGCCCTACTGGGAAGAGCTCTTTTGTCTTTGCTGGGCCTAGAAATGGATGAATCAGCCCTTTTCTATCCAGATTGAAGAATCCATAGCACGTGTTTCTCTGTGTGTCTCATTACTTTGTTTCAGACTTAATACCCATTTAAGGCTTAATGGTTGCTGAATTACACTGCGTGTAAAACACAATTTTTAACAGGACCGGTTAAGAGCTGAACTTTCACTTTCATCCTCTATGGAAAGCTCGCAAAACATCCAGATGTAAAGATGCAAAATTCTCCTAATCCCTCAGAGGCAGAGCTGGCTTCTGCTGATTTACAACAGAGAGCCCATTTTTATTGCTATTTTAAATATACAATGAGAAACTGCTGGATATTTTGGTTGTGTTGCTAGATAGCTTCAGCATGTCAGATATCATTATTTAAAAAAAAAAGACAGAAGGAGATAACATGATTTAAAAAAAAAAAAGGAGAGTTAGATTCCTAGAGTTAACTATACATGCTGACGCAGGGAAATCACACAGTTGTCCAGAGTCATGATCCTTTGCGTCAGACAGAAAAGATCCCAGGGTTGTGTGACATCCAAACGGGCCCCCAACGTTTTTATTTGAGATAGTGTGCTTCAACTCCCAGGCTATTCTCAAGCCTCCCAACCAAAAGAGAAACTGAGTCACTAGCCTCTTTCCCCTCCCTTCCCTTCCTCCCTTCGGCCTCCCTCTCCCCCTCCCTCTTTACTTCTTTTTCTCTTTCTTTTACTTTGGTGCCATGGATCAAAACCAGGGCCTTGTGCATCCTAAGCAAGTGCTCTGTCCCTGAGACACAACCTATCCTTTCACCTTTTAGACAGAATCTCGCCAAGCTGCCCAGGCTCACCTTGAACTCACCAAAAAACCAAGTTCAGCCTTGAGCTTGTAATTCACCAGCTTTTGTTGCTGAAGTAGCTGGGATGATAGCATGTACCCCCATGCCCAGCTGTAGTCCTGCCCCTTAGTCACTCTCCTCCTCCTCCTCCTCCTCCTCTTCCTCATCATCATCATCAACATCATCATCATCATCATCATCACTTTTATTACAGTCCAGTTGTTGCCCCCCTCCTGGTCCACTCTCCCACAGTTCGTCATCCCACTCCTCCTCACCCCTGTCTTGAGAAGGATACACCCTCCCTCTGCCAGGCCTCCCCACTCCCTGGGGCCTCAAGCCCCTCCAGAGTTAGGCACATCTTCTCCCACTGAGGCCAAACCAGGCAGTCCTCTGCTGTATATATGTCGGGGGCCTTGGATCAGCTCATGTATGCTGCCTGGTTGGTGGCTCAGTGTCTGAGAGTTCTCAGGGGTCCGGGTTAGTTGAGATTGCTGGTCTTCCTATGGAGTCACCTTCCTCTGCTTTGACCAGCCTTTCCCTAATTCAACCAAAGAGGTCCTCAACTTCAGTCCAATGGTTAGATATAAGTATCTGCTTCTGTCTCAGTCTTCGCTTGTTGGGCCTCTTGTAGGACAGCCATGGCAGGCTCCTGTCTGTAAGCACACCATAGCATCAGTAACTAGCCTCTTTAAGTAAGAAACTTTTCTAGAACAAGAATGGATTTCTGTAAATATAATTTAGAAACTGAGAAGGGAATTGAGGATGGGAGATTAAACATGTATCTCAAATTACAGATGAGAGTCCACGCTATTGGATAAACTGAATTTAGGTTCCAACAGACATGTCTTAATTATAGCCACAGTGCTAATGCTAAAAAAGAATGCTTGGTATATGGTAGGTACTCAGTAAACCCGAGGCATGAATCAATGGTCAATCACAGGAATTATTGCTGTGCGATATACCCTGAATTATGTCCCCTTTCAGTTACATCATAAATGTGTGTGGCCGTGTCTACGTGCAGGTGTGCAACCTGTGTGAGCATATGGGGGCTAGGGAAGGACCGTGAGCATCCTGATTGAACACTCTTTGTTTCCTTCCCCTGAGATAGCATTTCTCACGGAACTGGGATTCAGTTTCTGGGATTACAGGTATGCACGGCTATGCCTAGCACTTGACATGGGTGCTGGGCTGCAGACTCGGGTCTGCATGCTGTTCAGCAAGCCCTCTTGCCTACTGAGCCATCTTCCCAGCCCCTCTTGAGTTCCTTTTGAGATGATGGATGAAGGGTGGTGGTAACTCACTAATCCCTTATCTCTATAGAGAGCTTTGGAATAATGTTTTTAATGCTTTTTTTTTTCTGGGAGAGTTTGTAAATAGTATTCAGTAAAAGGACTTTGTGGTCAAAATTTGAACTATGAAAAAGCTAAACAGTTTGCGGCTGTATTGAACTACAGGGCTTGTCAAAGCCTTTGATGGTTTGAATAGGTGCTGAGGTTCCCTAAGAGAGCTTTTGAACATTTCACTTCTGCATCTTCTCTCTTAAAGTTGCTTTCATGCTGGTGATCAGATGAAAATGGTTTAAAAACCATCCTTAGTAACAAACAAAACATTTGCTTAGTAAATCACCCTAGAATGTTCAGATTCCCCCTTTAAGCCAGTTGTTTGTATTAGGAAAAACTTCCAAATCAAATGTTAATATAGAGAATTGTCCCCATACACATATACCCTGTAGGGTGGTTTGAATAAGAATGCCCCTGTAGACTCATGTGTTTGAATGCTTGGCCCATAGGGAGTGGCATGATTAGGAGGTGTGGCCTTGTTGGAAAAAGAGTGTCGCTGTGGAAGTAGGACTTTGAGGTCTCACGCCCAGTGTGGCAGTCTCCTTTTGCTGCCTGAAGATCAAGATGTAGAACCACGAACTCATTCTCTGGCACCTTGTCTGCCTGTGTGCCACCATGTTTCCTATCGTGAAGATAATGGACTAAACCTCTGAAATTAAAAACCATCCCCAATTCAAAGATTTCCTTTATAAGAGTTGCCATGGTCATGGTGTCTCTGTACAGCAACAGCAACACTAGTTGAGACATTCTGGATAGGTGAGTAGGTAAATGGATGAGTAGATGGATGGATGGATGGATGGATGGATGGATGGATGGACGGACAGATGGATGTTAATGATATCATCACCAATATTTCCACTAATCCCAGTTGTCTTCCATGTAGCCTTTGGCTCTCACCATTACTTCTCTCCCAGTTGTCTTCCATGTAGCCTTTGGCTCTCACCATTACTTCTCTCCCAGTGAAGTTCTTAGTTAAATTTGACTCACTGGCATGACTTCTTTACTGGCCTTCCAGTCTCAATGTCCTTCTGTCTTTCCCCATCCACACCCTTCTGTGTGACATTCAGGTCCTCATCCAGTGTGGTCCCAACACAGCTCATCCACCCTCCACCTCATTTTTCCTATGGATGGGCCACTGTGTAGGGAGCTGATGACGTATTGAGTGAACGAGTATTGTCAACATGAGGATGGCTATGCCAAGAACATCCTCAGACCCATGAGAATAGCAAGGCCTTCCCCAGGTTAGTCTCAGAAGGATGTTAAGCTTTTCTCCTGATCCCAGTATGTTTGTTTGTTTGTTTGTTTGTTTGTTTTTGAGACAGGGTTTCTCTGTGTAGCCCTGGCTGTCCTGGAAATCACTCTGTAGACCAGGCTGGCCTCGAACTCAGAAATCCATCTGCCTGCCTCTGCCTCCCAAGTGCTGGGATTACAGGCATGCGCCACCACTGCCCGGCTCTGATCCCACTATGAACAAACCAGTTTGCGTGGAAAGTACGGACCACAGCATTCTCATCCTAGATGACCATAGCCTAAGGCTACTCCCTGAGAGACACCCCCCCCCATACTAAACACAATGAGTTTCTGGCTGCCGCGGGTGAAGCCCCATCTGAGCATATGGCCCACCTGATCCCAGCTTTGCATTGCTTGTATACTTTATTCCCTACTGTCCAAGTCCAAGCTGTGTAGATCACAGCAGCCATAAGCTACCCCAAGCAGTCGACCGTGTTTCCTGACGACATTTTGAAATTCCTCACTCCTAGGAATTTTCTTGGTTGACTCCTCCATCAGAGATGCTGGAAAGGCAACATGATTTCCAGGGAACATCACTTTGAAGAATCACCCACCTCTTGACTTTTGTTTCAAACCACCTCCTTCCTGAGAGCCTCTCATTCTGCTCTTCTGTGGGTCTTTATGGCGTTCACAAATCGCTGAGTGTTCTGTGTGTCAGTCTCTTCGCTGAGGGACCCGCCATCACCAGACTCAGTTCCAAAACCCTTTATGTTGGTGTTTTCTTCTCTTTTTGTAACACCTTGCACACAGTAGGTGCTCAAGTACCTTGAGTGAGTTGCTCACTTGTTTTACCACCCATCAGCACATCTACACCACTGCTCACTCACAGTGGAGATAAATCCAGAACTATTTCAAGGATACTTAGGTCCCAAACAAGAAGTCTAATTATGTTCAGGAATTTAGAAACACCATATTCACTAACAACTATGACACAGCCTGGGACCATTTCAAGTGCCTGGTTGGGAATCTGGGTTAAATTTCTCCTTAGAAACTAGATTCTTATGATGGCCATTCATTCCCCCACGAGCCCACCATGCCTATTTAACTTGTAATGTGTCTAAAGTCCAATATTAACAGCAGCCCCTGGGGGTCCCCAGCCTCTTCTCTCAGGCCATTGCTGGTCTTAACACTACAGACCTTGCCCTGAGGCAAAGCACAAAGCAGGGATGGGCAAGATCAGGGGCCTTTCTTCAGTAGCTGTGGATGATGGAAGGGGGATGGGGGGAGAGACAGGAAAACACGTAATGTGAGCAAGAAGGGGGTAGGCAGGATTGATGCAGAGCCACGGGAGACTTGCAGGGGCATGCCATCTGCAATGGCTGCCTGGTATAAACGGGAAGTACGAAATAAATGGATGATACATTGGCGAGTAATAAACACATTTGCTAATATTCATTTCTTAAAAAAAAAAAAAAAACTTTAAAAAGATTTAGCATGTACACGTACTTGAGTGTATGTCTGTGGACCATGTGAGTACCACATCCGAGGAGGCCAGAGAGGTTATCAAATCCATTGGAACTGGAGTTACAGGCAGTTGTGAGTCACCCAGTGTGGCTGCTGGGAACTGAACCTGGATCCTCTGGAAGAGCAGCCAGTGCTCTTAACCGCTTAGCCATCTGTCCAGACTCTCTGATAGTCATTTCTAGCAAAGGCTTTGGAAGGCTGCCTGCCAGTGCCTATACTGGAGATTTGGGGTCCTCTTTCCTTTAGTTTTAGTCACAGTGAAACTAAACATGTGGACAAAGAAGCCAAGGGCAGACTGATTTCAACGCAGGCACTAGCGGCATTGTAGACATAGACTCAAATGGTTGCTAGGACTTGGCAGCCATGGAAATTCATTTTGTGTGGTGGCAGGGAGACCCAGGGACTGTGGCAACCTACAGAGTGTATGTCTCTTATAAATGGAGCTGCTTGGTTTCAAGTAAACCAGAGAGAGCCCAGCCTGGCCTTTCACATGGCAGACAAGCACCACGACAATGAATTAGGTCCCCCCCCACCCCGCCCTCCTCTCTTTTGAGGTAAGCTATCTGTGTGTAGCCCAGGCTAGCCTCAGACTTAGGCGCTTCCTGCCTCAGCCTCCTCATTCTTGGGATGACAAACATGAACATCACGTATGGCTTTCAGTCTGTATTTTTAAAATATTGAGATCAGAGTTTTATATGTTGATAGAGTTTTTAAATGTCATCATGCTGGGCAAGCACATAATGTATATTGCATGTCTGCCCACATGTGTGTAGTCATGTGCACAGTAATGGGTCCCAATCCTGATTTTTTTTTTTTTTTGCTTTAAACAGTCTTATTTTATTTCCTGTGCTTCTGAAGAAAAAAATCAAGAACTATAGATAGAATTGTTGTGGGTAGATTTATATATTCTCATTTGATGGACATTAACATTTCAAAGATGTATGCCTACAGGAAAAAAAAAGACTATTCTGTTTTTATTGTTAGACAACACTTGAAAAAATCTCACTTTAGGAAATAGCTCTTGTACATATTTCAAAGGCAAGTGTCAATTTCTGATAAATAAAAAAAATTAACAATAAAGCACCAATTTTCCATTACGTTTAATTGTTGACATCTATAGAACCCATGCAAAAGAACTCCGGAAATAGGAAGTTTTCAGCCAAGCACTGAGATACTTGCAGGCGAAATTTGCATCTGAATTCAGCTCAAGAATATGGCTGTCCCCATCTGTACAGAGAGATGCAGAATCTCAGGATGCTTTCCCTAGAGTCCTCACGCCTGACAGGTGTCATGGCATGAGACCAATCCCCACACAGAGGAGGCAGGGGCTGGGAGACAGTGAGTTCAAGACTAGCCAGGGATATGTGGTGAGATCTCGTTATAGTTTGAACGTGATCTCTTCCTAGTGTTTGATACTCAGTTGTCAGCTAGCCCACTGTTTTAAGATATTTATGGAAACTTTGTATGACCTGACTAGGGAAGTGGGTTCTGGAAGATTGGCCTTCAAGGTTATGTAGTCTCTGATTCTGCTCTCGCTTTTCTGCTTGTTGACCCACCAAGATGTGAAGAATCTGTAGACCAACATTCTGCCACCATGGGTGGAGTGTCCACAGTCACCATGCCTTTTATGCAGTAGTAGAACAATAGTGCCTAAAACCATTAGCCAGAATAAATCCTTCCCTCCCTTATGTAGCTTCTCTGAGGGATTCTGTTTAAACACACACACACACACACACACACACACACACACAGCCTAACACAGGCCCTGTATCAAAATAAACCAAACAACAGGAGCTGAACATGAAGAAATGTCCCAGTCATTAAGAATACTCCTTATTGTTCCAGAGGACATAAATCCAGTTCCCAGCACCTATGCCAGGTAGCAGTTCACACTGCCTCTAACTCCAACACACTCTCATGGCCTCTATGGGCACTTGTACATAAGTGACATACAAGTACACTTATATATGTAAGTTAAAACAAACTTTAAAAAAAAAACAGGAACAATACAAGACCCCCACCTTTCTACAATAACCACTAGGGTTGACGCCACCAGAGCCAGCGTCTCAGAGACTGTATTCCGTTAGCTTTTGGTGGCAGTGTCTCTCAAGGATGGCAGCTGGTCATTCAGTTGCCCTCAGTGATGTGATGGGAAGTCCCCAATGCTCTGACAAAGGAATTTATCTATGGCATGTATGAGATCTGTGTGCTATACAACTGTAGAGAAGAAGCAGAAACATAAAGTGGGGCATTTTGCCTTGAAGAGTCAAGTTCTAGTTCTGGGGTTGCTGTTGCAAGTCTGGGCAGGTCACTTAAAATCTCTGTGTTTCAGTTTTCCCATCCCCTCAAAGTCACCTACCCATGAGACATTGTAGGAATCACAGTAGCACATAGCATAAACCATTAGACTCAGTAAATGATAGCCATTGAGACTGTTCCTCTTTCATAGGCTTCTGTGGCATCTGCAGGTGTGGCCTCTCTCATTGGGTCCTTCCTCCACCCACAAGCTATTAGTATTTGAGACTGGATTTACCCAAGAGCAGTAGAGAAGGCAGCATCCCTTGTGTCACGGTAAAAGACTGGAGCTGCTTCTCAAAATGAGAGGTGCAGGAGTGATCTTTGAAACAGATTCTTGTCTGGGCACATATTCCAGTTTGATGACTGAGTCATGCCACACCTCCAGGGACACATCACTAGTGACTTCAGGGGACACAAGCTTTCAAGTGTCATATCCTTCCTTGCCATCTGCAGTAGCTGGCTTGGAGCAATAGACCAAAGGTACTAATCACTGGTTACATAGCAAGTACTCCAGTCAGGGAGTATGTTGGTAGGTTCTTTCCCCCGTGGTCCCCTTTGACCTTAATCTGTTATATGAAGCCATATCAAAATAGATGGGAGAAAGCCAAATGGGTTGTCTTCTTCTTCTTCTTCTTCTTCTTCTTCTTCTTCTTCTTCTTCTTCTTCTTGCAAATCTCTTTGACTTTCATCTCATATGGCAGGTGAGAACAATTCTGGCTGGGATGCAGCTTGAGGACACACACACACATACACACAGTTTACCTGGATGACACATGAGGCCATGCCTGTCTCTCTTCTGAACAGAAGCTGAGCTTTCAAAGAACAGCTCACATCAACATATGGACCAAAGATCTGACTTTTGGGTCACCCCAGGGAAACATCAGGACCACAGCTGCCCTGACTTTAATCTCGTCCTGGATTCGACTGGTTGAAAACCAGGTTTCCAAAGCCCTGCTCAGCCTGGGCTTCTTTCGTTCCCAAGAGCAGGCATCCCTGGTCATGCCCTCTATATACTGCTCGGAGGTACATCCAGCTGACAGGGTTTCAAACCATCCTTACTTCCTGACAAGATGGCACTAGGAATGGGATGGCAGGGTAGACTCTTGAGAAGGCCATCAGTATCTGCACTTGGCTTTGGTTTGAGCTATTAGCATCTAGATCTCTCTTTCCATACTCTGTTGGCTTCAGATCCTAAGACCCTGCCAGAGACTATTCTGGTTGATTTCTCCTCCTCATGTCTACCCTCTCTAGTCAATTCCAGTCCAAGATAAATTTCTCCATGTCTGTTTTTATAATGCCTACAGCCAAGAGAATCCTTTCTCTCAGTCTGCTTGGATATCTCTCTATGCAGAAATATCTATGGGAGCATAGAACGAACAACCACCCACTTAGGTCTTAGGTGAGATCCCTCTACCCATGTAGAACAGGTATTTCTATGGGAATGTGACACTAAAGCCATTCCCTGTGCCCTACACCCTGCCCTTGTCCATCACCACCTCCCTCCCTCGAGAGCTCAAGGCTCCTGGGCATATCACAAGCAAAAGTAGGCACACATACCTCAACTAGTGTTTGCTTTTCTCCCAGCCTGTGGGAATCAGAGGTTAGGGTAGGAACTGATAAAAGCAAGCAAACATTTTGCCATAAAAAGAACCTAAGAGGGCAATGGAAGGCCATTCTTGTGATTCCCCAGGCTGTCTGTCTTTGAAAAGGAATATCTGGCCAAACCTACAGAACTTGCTGCCTCTGGAGTCTCTCCTTTATTTCACTCTGAGCAGCACGTCCTTGTGTATGAATTAAAGATTAAAGGCAAGTTAACCTGCATTTTGCTATCTTTCTATATATGGGAGAGGGAAGGAGGGAGGGTGCATATGTCTTTGGTGTGATCTCTGGGTTTGGACTTGAGACTGACAGATCGGGAGACTAAAGGTGGGAGGGCCAAGGGTCTTTTCCCAAGCCTGCCACCCCTGTTGGAGCTTTGAATGATCTCTGAACCAGACCGCTCCTCCACTTCTTTATTAATGGGGGGTAAGTAGAGGCATACTCATGGAACTCCTACTGTGGTCCTCTTCCAGAGTTGTAGGTCTCAGAGCACTGATGACATCACATTCCACTAACCACTTAATGATGAACGCGAGAAGGAGTCATCATTCAGTAGAAAACTAGCACTCGGGCTTCTATCTCACTTTCAAGATCAACCCATGTTGGATGATGTACAACTTAAGTTTCTAGTCTTGATTGGTAATGGCCAACTCACTAATCCTTGCAAAATTCAAGACCAGAGCATCTCTTCTGATAGAAGGCTACTAGGTGTATTATAGAACATTTTGTAGCATCCCTGGGCTCTTTCTACACACTGGATGCCTCTAGCACCCTCTGAGTTGTAACAACCCAAATTACCTCCAAATATTGCTAAATACACCCTGTAAGACAGAATCACCCTCCATGGAGGGTTGCTACTACTGAATCAACCACCCTTGGAGGAGACATCCCTGAAACCCAGATCCAATTAATCGTTACTCAAAGAAACAGACACAGATGCATAGGCTAATTGAATGCCATATTCAGGAATTGGAATGTCGCCAGAGAATATAAACCAGTTGCAACAAAAGCTCAAGCAGATAAGGCTGCAAAAAAGAAAATACATTCCCGAGCTATTCTCTGCTATCTTGCAGGCATTCTTCATGGTACTAATATCCTGTTAGTGTGAATGATGGATCATTGACCTGATAAAGACCACGCTGCAGTCTGGGAGTTGCAGAAACATCTGCCAGGCACTTGGGATCCCCCACCCCCCACCAGGTATAAGCAGAACTCGAGCAGTGGGGGGAAAACTTCACAAGCGAGTATGGGCTGGGTGTGCCCATTTGGCTCCGAAACTGTGGTTAAATATCTATGTAACAAATGTTAAACAGAACATACTGCATTCCATACAAATGTTTTAGCTTGGAAAGGCTTATATTAAGCGATCAGAATCTGTCAAAAAAGGATGTACATGCCTGGAGAATGAGCCTTCTTCAAGATCAGAGAATAAAACAAGCCTTAAAGGTGGGTACCATTATATCTGTGATCATCTGAAATTGGCTTCAGTTGCAATTCTCTGATGGCAGGTCTGGTTACGTGACCCCCACCCAACCACCAAAGAAGGTCTTAATGTATGGATGTACCAAGAGTAAGAAAGCTAGAGTGAGCTACATGTTCTATGTCCAAAACTGGAATCACAAAGTGTGTCAGTGATGAAACACATTGTTCTTGGTGCCTTTCTGAGGCTGACGTGGAAATGAAAGAGGAAATTCAAGGTGTTCTTTGCTACACAGCACAGTATAGGATGGGGTATCCTCCCACCAGGGAGTCTATGCCCCCACGTGCCCATCCCACTGCTGTGTACCCCCGTGGGCATGTACACTGGATACCTCTTAAAACCTATGCCCCTGCTTTACTTGATTCATATCTTGCTGTGGGTGTTCCAGGGCTCCCAGACAGTTCTTCTCCTTTCAAAAAGATTCCAGATAAACATAAATCTCACGGCAGCTCTGACAGCCTCCAGTCATCTGTTTACCAAAATAAACTTTAAGCATACATTGCAAACTAATTCCTAGTGAAATATGCATCCCCGTGGCATTCGGGCCTGGCATTTAATGTCTTTTTTATGGTTAATAATGCATCAGATGCATCTCTAGTCTGAAGCTGTCATTACATCACACACATGATGAGCGGGACCCATTTCGGTGGCTAAAAAACTTGGAGTCGGGTTTTATTTCACAGAAAAAAAAATTACTAATGTATAATTACAGTGGCCCGCTTCCCTCCGTCTATATGTCTATATTTCTTTTTATAAAACCCTGGCTTGATGAGATCAATTCACTAAAAATACCTGGAGAGAGAGGCTTTGCTTTGCACAGATCAAGTGATGTTCTGTATAAACAAGTCCAAAATCCTCTCATTAGAACAGGGTTCTGTTTGGAGAAGATCCTGGTCTATTCTTTTATATTTTTGTTGCTTTATTCAAGAGAAGAAGAAGGGAAACATGTGGGATTTTATCATGTGTAAAGTGGCATTTCTCTGTCTCTCCTTCAGGAAGCTACGGCTGGGTAGAAACAGTATTTGAACAAAACATTGGCATCCATTGCCATTCAAAGGGCCTGAAGTAAAATAATAAAGTAAAATAAAAATCAAGGAATGTGCCATCTGTGGCAAAGGTGAACATCCCTCTGAAAATCTTACCTTATTTCCTGCCTCGCTTCGGTCACTGATGATACAAACAGTTAGGATGGTGGTAATGATGAGGGTAAAAAGGTTCCCTCTGGAGTTATCTGGAGGCTCATATCAGGCTTGAAGAACGGCAGCCCTAGGGCCCATCTCGGGCATCCATAATGGCCACCTGCGTGCACAGAAGCCATCTCTCTGCAGCTGTCTACCGGTCCATGTATCTGAGGATGCCGCAGTTCTGTGGGGGAAAGCAAGCGCCTCGCTTGATTTGTTGCTCTAAAAGCCAAATGAGTTAATTAGATAATGTATATCTAAAGTGCTCAGAATGGGCTTAGCACCTGGGAGACTCTTAGGAAATGGAGACGGAGGAAGAACAAGAGGCACAAGAGGCTGCATGAAGGACTCAGAGACTAGGATCCTTCCCTGTAAAATGGGAGGAATGACAACAATAACAACCAATGGAGGCAGCGGAGGCAGCCACGACAACAATGCCTCCTTGCTGTCTTACATGCATATGAAGTTAGTTAACATGAGAGGATAGGTCCTCAGCTGATGGTGTCTGACAAGGGTCACTGTCATTGCAAGAAGCCTCACCTATCTTCATGTGTAGGCAAAGCAGGAAATGTGACTAAAGCTGGGGCTTGTGAGTCTCTGCTCTTTGCTGATGTTAGAGGGCTTCCACCCACAGCCTGTGATTTGAGCCAAGGTGCATCCCAGGAGATGTTCACAGATGCCCTTTGAAGCAGAGACACACGTGTTTACTGTAGAAAGTGAGGAAGAAAAAGAGGAGGAGTGGGGGGGGAGGAAGGAATGATGGCCACTTTCTTCATCAGGATCATGGTGATAAACTATTAGTTCCAGAGAGCCATTAGAAGCTTCCAGGTAGAAGGTAGAGACTGCTCCCATTTGCACTTGAAGGGGAGTCTTCCACCCACAGGCTGGAGGCTGGCTTTATCCAGTTTCCAATGAAGGACCAGTGAGTATGTCCATTTAAGGATGTCCTTCAGAGCTTTAGCTGGGTTCCTGTTTAACAGTGACCTATGCAACCCTTAGGAGGAGTTCCCCTCCCCCTTAATTTTGTTCTTTTGTTTATTTGTTTCTTTTTTTGTTTTATTTTGCTTGTTTTGTTTGTTTTTAAGATCTGAGTTTGTGGGATTCACTAAGAGACTTTTGTTTTTAGAACTCTGCCCAAAGGTTGGGGAGATAGATCAGCCAGCAGGAGCAGGGAGACCTGTGTATAGATCCCCAGCGTATACATAAAAGTGAGGTAGAATGAATGCTAGAATCCATGTAGTGAAGAGACAGAGACAGAAGAATGTCTAGGCTTGCTGGCCAGCCAGTCTAGCCATTTCTATAAGCTCTGGGTTCTGTGAGAGACCCTGTACCCTGCCTCAAAAAATAAGGGGGTAGGAGCACCCACAACCACAGTTGTCATTTATGATTAGTGCTGTGCCCAGCTGTCATCCCAGGAGTTTCTCACTCCAGCCTCAGGTGGCTAGTACAGAGACCTATACCTAGTCAAAGTGGGACAATCAGCAATAGATTCATCAGCCCCATTGGGGACAGCTATAGCACTCAACTCCAAGGCTCAGGGAACACTGAGGAAGAAGGGGTGGAAAGGATGTAAAAGCCAAAGAGGGAGATTTGCTGCAAAAGATGTCTTCTGCAATGACATCACCATATAGCTCGTGAATACACCGAAACTGCAGGTATCTGCACAACCTGTCCCTACGTCATCACGGGGGGGGGGGGGGCACATAAGGCCTCACCCCTCTCCTAGGAGCTATTGGCAGTATCAGTTGTCTAGGAAAGAGTTATTTTTTTCAGTAGCAAACAGAGAAGCTGATCTTGCTCCAATGAATAACCCCTCACCCATGCCCAGGCAAGAATCTCTCATTCATTTAATGCATGGTCTCCACAGAGAGAGAACATGAGCAGAGGAAAGGGACTTAGCCAGAGGTGTAACACTGGGAGAGGGAGGCAGGGGAGGGAAATGGGATGCAAATGACTAAAAAAAAAAAAAAAATCATCATTTACATACATAAAACAGTCAAACAATGAAAATAATAATGTAAAAACCATGCAAAAATAATAAAGTGGGAAATGGTTTAAAGAAGACACCCATTGTCAACCTCTGGCCATCATCACACACACATACACACACACACAGAGAGAGAGAGAGAGAGAGAGAGAGAGAGAGAGAGAGAGAGCTCCGTACAAGTGGTTTTCTTCCATCTTTGCCTAGGCAAGACCATCCTGAGATTCAAAGCAACAATTGCCCCAGCACCAGGACAGTTTTGGCACTCTGTCCCTATGTCCCTTGCTTTGGCCTTGAAGCCTCGCCCACTCTGTTTCCTGGGAGCTGACAGGCCTCACAGTCTGGAGACAACCGCTGCCAGCTTCCCCTTTTCAGGGCGCTTTAAGAAGTTCCCGTTTGGCTGTGGTGGCCTGGCTTCCTTTGACTTTTCCGGGGGCACCTCCCACCCTCCCAGTTCAAATCCTTTCTCAGATTCGCCATTGTTTGACTCCACGGTGCTTTTTAAATGTCAGAGCGAATTTGTGTTTCCAGTAAAGAAAGTACCTTTTTTTGCTTTGGGGGCCTGTTTTTAAAAATTGCATGGGATCTTAATTCCCGTGGAAAACTTAACTGTATCCCCAAGAAAAGGAACAAACAGGCAGAGAAAACCAGTGAGCGGGCGGCCCCATGCCTTCACTCGCCCTGGCAGCCACACAATTGCATACAGCCAAGCTGACTAATGTTGACGTATCCAGGTTGGAAATGACAGGATATTGTGGAGGGCCAGTCACTTAATGAACCCCTGCGGGACCATCTTGGTTACTAACAATTTCTCTCTAACTCATGAGGCAGGGGAATCTCAGCCCCCAGTGTTTCACTCCGTCACGTTCCCCTGCTGCCCCGTCTCCCCCCACCCCTGCCCTGCTCTGCACAAACAAACCAATTACGGCAACGGATATAAATTGGGCTCCTTTTCTGAAAACGCTCCCTCAACCTTTTTTGTCTGCCCTTCCTTTCTTGGCGCCAATCAGCTGGCTCACCAGGTGTGCCTTGCGCCTGCACATGGACTCAGATGCGTGTGCACACAAGTGTGTACGTGTGCACACTGTGGTGTGTATTCTGTACATGGCCTTCACTGATGTTTCTGCCCTTGGATTCAAGTTGGTTTTAGTCATCTATATATCCCTTTAATAATATTTTTTTCTGGAATACAACTTAAAAATCTTTTTCCTGCCTTTTACACTCCAGCCAGCCCCGAACTCTTCCCATCCCATACCTTAGGGAGACCACCAGAATAATTCTCAGGCAGTGCCTGAGTAATTCATATTGCTGCTAACTGTCCTCTGTCTTAGGTTTCAATTGGTGACTTAGCTTAGAGGTTCTGTAGAGAGACCCATCCGTGCTTACACAAAGCTATTAAAACATTGGGTTTACAAACTTTTGGAAGAATTAAGACATAAGAAATCACCCAGCTGTCATGCAAGCCACTGTAAGATAAGGAAAGTCATTTTACAGCCACGCTACTCAACATGCTCACAGGCTGTTTCTGACCAAGGAACTCTTTGTTAGAGATCCTCAGAAAGTTAGGAAACTCGGAGTAGGCATTTAGAGACACACACTCATGGGAGATAAAGATATAAGCCTGTGTTAGCATGCTTTTCCCTGTGTATTGAGGGGTCCCTAGGTTTGAGGCTCAGGACCCTCCCCCAAAAGGAAGTATAGAAACTTTTCTATCAATCCATTGATACAATCTTCAAATGTTTTCCTTTTCTTTGTGTCTTTGGGGGGGGGGGGTTATGTGCACACATGTGCATAGGCGTTATGTGTATGTGTGTGCACACATCTGTGTGCGTATGTATCCATGACCCCTAAAGCTCAACGCTCAACCTCTTTCTCTGTCTTCTCTTTTGAGGAAGAGTCTCTCCTTGATTCAGTGAGACTTTCTGGCCAGACGTTCCTGGGATCCTCCAGTCTCTCTACCTCCCCAGTATAAGGGTTTCAGCTTTTGCCAACACGGCCAGCATGTTAAATAAGTATCGGGGATTTGAACTCTGTTCTTCGTGCTTGTGTGCAAGCACTTCATCCAGTGAGCCATCTCTGCAGCATCAGGATAGTTTGTTGTTGTTATTGTTGTTTGTTTGTTTGTTTGTTTCCAGCAACTCATGGTGTTCATAGCTTACACTAGGATCAGTTCAGGAAAGACTGTTACTAGCTGAAAACAGAGCCAAGATCCTCCATCCTCCCCGTGATGGGTGAGACAAGAGCTCAGAGGCAAGAGCTCTCTGCGTAGTTAGGTTGCTTTGGTTCAGTAAAGTCTCACCATTTAAGTAGAGAGTGTGGTCAAAGAGAGGCTGAAGAGGTGAAACTGATGTGTGTCACAGACTGGATCTCCCAGCCCTGAGTAAAGGCAGATACCATGCAACGATGCTATTTAGAAATAACCTAGGGCAACAAATCTCTCCTATAAAGCAACTTTGGGAGCCTTGAGTACTGGTCCCATATACGCATTCTACAAGGTGCTGGTATGCTAGTACTCTACTTACTGATATGGAAAACCTGGTATGGTCTTTGCAGGGCATTGTTAGTCTTTTGGCATCTGTGGAGAGCTGTCATCAGACCTTCATATACCAGAGTTCCCTGTGTGCCAACCTCCACGCTGCTGCATACACATTTCAAAGGTAGATTTTTATTTTTTGCTACCTTCAGCATAAAGAATGATCACCCAATTATCTAAGCAGAGTGATGGCTGTCTGTGACAAATCGTGGGCCGGAGACATTTTAAAAATAATAACTCAAATCTTTAGTGTACTGTTTGATTCTCAAGCACATCCAGGCCTGTTCTTTTCCAGGATCCTCAGAGCAGGCCAGTGGCAGGAAGAGAGAAAGACTTTTGCTTTTATTGTAGGCAGAAATCCATTGCCTTTAGCTCGTCCCTGCTGCTGTCCACCCTAAGGCTGCATAAGGCCCAGAGGACAGGAAAGGCCTCTCTTCACAGTTCAGTCATTTCAGCATTGGGTAATGCTAAGAGGACCAAGCAAATGTTCATGGGCAAGTTTCTGCCATCCTCTGGGATTTAAGGATATTTAGGGGAAAAACACCTTTGGGCTTTAAGGGCTGTATTGTGACTGGAGGGAAGGGGAGACACAGGCATTAAAAATGACAAAGCACTTTCATTTGTGAGAGCTACCCAAGGAAGGTGGAAAGGAACTGATTTTTTTTCCCAGGGAGAAGCAATTTTACAAGCCCTGCCTGGGTGCACAGAGATGAGCGGGACAGCGGGACAGATGGGGATGGCCTCAGACATCCTCAGGGAGGGAGGGAGGGATGGTATATATTTTCTTCTTATAGGAGTTGTATGCAAAATTAAGAGAAAAGGGGTGGAGCCTCAACTTCTGCCCATTTTCCTTTGATGAGGGCCTTGCTGAACCCCAGACAGATAGATATGTGAAGGAGCTGACCTTGAATTACCCTGAGGGGCTGGGGCTCAGAGCCTGACTTGGTCGTTGTACAGGATGATACTCCTGGGGATGGGGCGGGGGGGGGGGACACAAAGTAATAAACGCCTTCCGCAGCAATTAAACATAAGAGCAAAGGCGAGCCTCTGACTCTGCAGTGTTGTCCCCTCCCCTCCCTTAAAAACAATAGCAATAACGACAGGCGACAGCCAACCTGAAAACCCTTTGCCCCTCACCCAGAAAGCACTGAGGGGGCTGCCTGCTTTTCCTCTGAGTGAAGCAAACCCCTTATAGGTTTGCAGATCAGATAAGATATTCAGAAGCAGATGAGAGGGCCCCCGTTCCATCTTGCATTTGCGAAGACGCATCTGGAATGGCATTATTACAGATTATGCTACGGGATGAAGATGAAAACAGAGCCCCAGATCCTTCTGCGTGAGAAGGAAGTCGGGTGACCCTTTGGAGACCTAGCTTCTACTTCTTTGTTTCTCCACTGATCTACTTGCCTGGGGGAGCCATTCAGTTATCCCTGCCTTTTAATTCCTGTCTGGCTGGAGAAGTAAAAACATAAGGCAAGGAGAGATTGCCCCTGTGTAGTTCAGTCATGTGCCAACACAGGCACACAAGCACAAACAGGCAAACATGCACACATGTGCACGAGCTCGAAGGTTTTGGTACTTAACTTAGATTTAGCAGTTTGATTATAAGAATTAGAAGTAAGGGGGTGGGATGTAGGAGAGGGCTCAGGGAGTAATTTGCTCGCCATTTAAGCAAGAAGGTTTGAGTTTGGGTCTCATGTCCCTGTGGGTATGTCTAGTCAGATCCTTATAACTCACAGCCCAGCGGGTCTAACCAATCAGTGAGCTTCGGCTTCTATGAAGACAACCTGTCTCAAAAAATAAAGTGGAGAGATAGAAAAAGATGCTCAGTATTGATCTCTGGCCTATACACACACACACACACACACACACACACACACACACACACACACACACACTGTGATGTTGTCTACTTCACTACATCTGAAATCTTAACTAAAATCCAAAGATGGAGGGCACACCAGTGAGAGACTTTTGCTTAATGTAAAGTGGGTCCATCTACTTCTAATCGGAAGGAATCTTTGAGGAGAGGAGTTAAAGCGTGGGCCACGCCTTCTATGGAGGCCTTATGAGGACGCAGAAGAAGGAGGCTCTTGGTCTTTCTTGTCTACATCTTGCTGCCTGTTCTTTTACTGGCACTGGGGCCTACTTCTTCGGGATTCGAATATACAGAAGACCAGCTGAGACATCCAGCCTTGTGAAGCGAACTGCTAGATTTTTAGGCTTTTCATTCACAGCCATTGTGGGGTTAACTGGACTACAGCCTGTAAGCCATTCTAATAAGTCTACTTCCTATATTTATAGAGAAATTCATTCTATAAGCTTTGTTACTCTAGAGAACCCTGAATAATACACGCACGTGCACTTGCATGCACACACACACACACACACACACACACACACCAGCTAATCATGTTTGCCAACTTGACCCACCTAGGAAGAGAACACCAAATGAAGAATTGCCTACATCACATTTGTGTTGATTGATATTGGAAGATCCAAGATACTGAGAGCTGTACATCCCTAAGCAGAGGGACCTGGGCTCAATAAAAGAATCTAGCTGAGCATGCCCGAGGGAGCAAGCCAGAAAGCAGCATTCCTCCATGGTCTCTGACTTGATTTCTGCCCCAGATTCTTGCGTTAGCTGCCCTTGATGATGAACTGTAGCCTGGCCATGGTGTTTACCATAGCAATGAGAAGAAAACATGGGCAACACACCTAACACCACACTGCACACACAGGAGGAGGAAAGAGGAGAGCAAGAAATCATATCTGTTCTGACTAGCTATGTAGCCTTAAAGAAAGTCATTTTAACTTCTCGGGACTTTGGTTTCCTCTTGTGAAAATATGAAGCTCTGAATTTGATGACTTCTATCACAAAGCTTTTCCTGATTCTGTGGCTGCATTTTTTTTTAAATGAAAATCTCACTCAGAAAAGCTGTCATAGCTTTTGCAGGTGCAGGCCTGTGTGCACATGGGTAGCCTCTGCTTTGCACAGAGGATGACCAAGTGACTCAGTGTCATCCCCTTTCGAGCCCCACCTCCTAGGGCACACCCTCTGTTGCTTTCCCCATCCCCATCACGTCCTTAAACTTTTGATGGCCCTGTATTTCTAGATAGCGTTCTCTCCAGAATGTCATCGGTACAATGATTAAGTCAGTACAGAAGCAAACCAGAACTTGGTTCCTGGCAGAGACTGCGGAGGTAACCACAGCCCACTGGAGCGTGCAAAGAGATTGGCTGCATGCTCCAGTGCCCCGTAGCATGTCAATACTCCTGAATAAACTAATGAACCCATTTGCCCCTTCATGAGAACACGCCTTGGAGTCAATGAAATAGGTGTGGTTAGAGACACAGCCAATACTGAATAGAAGGAGAGAGAGAGAAAGGGCGAGGGTGGGGGGATAAGGAGCTAGGGGTGGCTCAGTGGGTAAAGGACTTCCTAAAGAATGTGAAGAACTAAGCTAGAGAAGCCACATAAAGCCAGAATCAGCGGTGCAGATGTGTAAGCCCAGCAGTCCAATGGAGAGGTGGGAGGCAAAGATAGGAGAGTTCCCCAGATGCTGATACTCCAAATAGACTGGTATACAGAGCAGTAAGCAATAATAGGCATTGCCTCAAACAAGGTAGACTATGAGAACACACACACACACACACACACACACACACACACACACACACACACGCTTGCTCGCATATGTACACAAGGTCAGGTGCAAAAATCCATCCCCATTCTTGCACTCATACCCTAGAGCAGAGAAATCCCCTAAGCTCTCCCTTCTGTTGTGGCTGCTATAAAGATAAGGAGTATTCCACCTCTCTAGAAGCTAATTCCACAAATACTTAGTCCTTTGGTTCCCAACCTTGGCCCTAATGCACTTCTAGGACTACTTACAAGCCACAGCCACTCAGCTTCCCCTGGTGATGACGTCAGCACTCTACTGCATCACAGTTGGTGTGTGTGGGAGCCCCTGTTAGTGAACAGGTCCCCTTTCACCACACATGACAAATGACATGTCATATGACTCAGGTCCTAGAGCGGCAAGCTCTATGAATGTGTGGAGGTGGCTTCAGGTTCTCACGCCACTCACCTGACATGGCCAGGCCCCAAAGTGGGAAGGGATCAGTGGTATGTTGATAAACAGGTCCTCAAAGTGTTAGGAGTTCTGATTTAAAACATTGGCTGCTTTCTGTGGCTCGAATACCGCCTCTGTCCCCAGCATGATCTTTACCATACTAGTTGTATTCATAGCTGGCATGGAGAACCCCTGATCAGCACTGGCACCCGACAGCATGTAATGCCAAAATTTATAGATAGACTTGACCCCAAGTGAGGAGGGAAAACCCATGATGTCCCTCACCTGCCACAGAAAATTTGTTCGACCTGGCCATGACAAAGAAGGTGGATAATGTACCATGGCACTTGGGATGTACGGAGGGAATGAATGATAATAAAAGAATTTTCTGTTTAATAGCAAATATTTTAGTTTCCTTTTGATAACCATCAATGCTGGGAAGGGAGGTTCAGAAGGTAAAACAGACACCCCCTTCCTTTTAGGTCTACTGGGATTGCCTGCACCGTGGGAGCCATACATAATTGAACTCATCATTAGTCATCATGGACTTAACCTATTTCATCCTCTCCTCCCTATAAGCCTAGACCCACCACACAAACTAAAGAGGAATTAAGCAAGATACCCACCGTGGCCTGCCTGATAGAGAATCCTGTATCTTCTGAACTTTCTTTCTCTCTGTCTTCCCCTTAGGTCTCTAAGCCACTGTGCCACCCTTGAAAGAGTGACTACATTCCTCTGAGTCTCTGGGCTATTTATTTATTTTATTTTAGGAGAGAGGGAGAGAGAGAGACAGAGACAGAGAGACAGAGACAGAGAGAGAAGAATGTCTTAGCATTGTTTTCTTCTAAACCTTGGAGTATATAGGATCACAGCTAACAAAGTCCCATGGGGAAACCTGGTATGTAGGTGAGTGAGTCCGTCCATAGATATTTTCTCTTACTGGGCTCAGGAGAGTGGGTAACTAGAGTTTGCAAGTGGGACTTTTCACAGTGTCTTGGCAAGCTTTGCACATCAAAGTCCTTTTCTGAGCACCTGTAGGAAAGTCTAACTCTGCAGCTCTTTTTGAAGTATCCATCACATAATCAGCTAACAAAGAAAATCAACTGGCGCCCTTCATGTAGCATTATAAGGGCTGCTCAAATTTCAGAAAAAGAATCCATTCATAGAACTGTTGAAAACCTACTATGTGTCAGTCCTAGGGGTAAGTCATGAACAAGTCACTGGAGACTTTATTTAAAAAAATATCAGGATAGTTTGGTATAAGGGCTCTCAACCTTGACCCCATTGGTTATTTGGGGTCATGTGACTCTGTTGTGGGATTGTGGGATATTTATCAGGAACATCAGTAGCTTGTCTCTTCTCAGGTGTGGCAGCTATGAAAATATCTCCAGACATCACCAAGTGTCTTCTGTGGTGTGATGTCACCTCTTATCAAGTGTCACTGCACTAGTGAGTTTGATTATGATATTTGGGATCAGATCGAGATTCAAATTCTGGCCTAATCAACCATTAGCTTAAAAACAAACAAACAAACAAAACAACAACAACAACAACAACAACAAAAACAAAGACTAATTTGTTTACCTTCCTGAGTCTTGTCTTATGAATCTATTAAGTAGGTGAATATGTTCGTCATCACCTAAGATAAATGAATGTACATGGTTGGGCTCACAATTAGCTCATGGAAGTACGAAAATGCTACCTAAAAGATCCAAAACTTGGTTTGCTCTGAGACCATGAAAATCCCACCATCAATCTAATCTCTAGAAAGGTATTTGTCACAATGGGCTTTTGATATTTCATCAGTGTTGTCTGTACCATGACAGGCATATATGTGTCCCTCTGTGTCTGTAGAAATACTGAATAGGGCACTGAATGGCTCTCACTCTTAATTAAGCATGTTCTAGCACTTTCCTTCATTATCCCTTTGGCTCATTTGATACTGTGGTGTTCCCCTAGACAAAGTGTCTTCATGCATATGTATCTTGGGGAAGACTGAGTTCCAAGTGGGTTCTAATATTATTGACTCTCAGTAATTAGAACTGGGAATAGCAGAGAGTATGAGAAGAGTCCCTTGATGGAGAGCACGGAGAGCATGGACATGGAGAAGCTAGGTTTGCTCTCTGGTTGCTCTAAAATTTCAATGAGCGTCAAACTCTTTAGGCATTTGCTCATCATGGCTTCACACCCAAGACCATAACTTTGGTCTCAGAGGGACTGGCATGTGAACATGGGGCCAGGTTGGAAGCACTGAGTGGAAAGCTCATAAGAAGAAAGAGGACGGACCACGAATGGTGGTATCAAAATGGCGAAATACGGACCAGTGATTTCAGACATAATTAGCACAGGAATATTTTGACAAGTGACATGCTGATTCAATGAAGGAATGGTAAGCTTGGATCAGAGAGAGGAAAGGAAAAACCTATGCGGTAAAATATATTTTTAAAGTCCATATGGTAGAAGGCCATGAAACGACATGAGAAGAATAATAGAACCTTTTTGATATTTTCAAGAAAAACATACGCAGGGTCCTCAGAAGTAGCCTTCCTGGCCCAGTGTCTATATACTCTGATATAATTTTTGGGTCCAGTAAACAAGGTAAACTTGAAAGTTTAATGTAGGTATGTAGAGCCTCAAGGAAAAAAAATCCAAAAGTGGAGTGGTAAAGTATGGGATCCTTGAGGCACGGGTTGAAGTGTGCTGGAGAGTGGGCCCATCTGGGTAGGCAGAAGTGATGTTGACGCCCTTGTGGAAATCCACAAGAGCCCATCTAAGTGGCCTGAGCACTTGGCTCACGCCTGGGCGTTACCTGGGATTGATACCAGGTGTGCTGCACATAGAAGGTCATCACCTCCATCACACTTGTGTGCTTCCTTCTGCTGATGCTGCACTGCTTAAAGCACTCGGGACCCAGCGCCCTCCGAACTTCATTAAGGGGAAGGCAGAGAAAGCCGGAACTGAAAACAGCGTTGGGTGTCACTCTAACACCCTGAGGAACTGCGATCACTTCGGTTGATGGGAGATAATCAGCTTCCTAGTGGACTTTGAATTCTCGATGTTGTTTGTCCATTTGATCCTTAAATTCAAACAGTGATAACAGCCTTATTACAAAGAGTAGATCCCAGAGAATTCTGCTTGGTGCCCAATCCCTACAAGTAAAACTTTCAATTATTTTAACTGATTTCGTGGAATTTTGTCTATGCATTTCTGAATATTATTTTCCAATTGTTGTTTCTTGTTTTTTCCACTTGTCAGCAATTATCTGTGGGCTACCAAATATAGTAAGCGACCCCCCTTTCTCTCATCTCCTCACAAATAGGTACATAAAATCCTTACTCTCTCCAGATCATATGTTTACTTTCTTTAGAGCAGCATTTGTCCCAGCTGATACAGATTATAGTTCCTATGGGTTGATTTTTTTTTTCCTATACAATTTTTGTCTTTATCATCGTTCTGACACTGTGGCTAAATACTTGAGATAACTTAACAGAGTTAAAAGGTTTATTGTGATGCATGGTTTCAGAGGTCCACAGTCCCTTTGTCTATTGTTCTATCCAAATGCTGGAGCAAAGCTACTCATCTCATGGTAGCCAGGAGACAGGGAGGCAAGGGAAGCCAGGGCCAAAATATCCTCTCCTGAGCCATGACCCCATGATTCCCACCTCCAGTTATATATACTCCTCCCTACTCAATAGCCCCACCTTCCAAAACCTGAATCATCAACACAGAAATCCTTTGAGGACATTCCAGTCACAAGCCATAATAGCTCTGTTCCCAGTATCCTATGTTGCCATCTTTTAGTTTCTATTTGGTTACCATGGACATATCTGTCCTTCCTGGATTTAGATGCCACTACTTTATATGTGTGCTTTCACCATATGTGGATATTATTATTATTATTATTATTATTATTATTATTATTAATCTCATCTCTCAAGAGTCTTCCTATGGTTTTCTGAAATGCTCTTTTTGGAGCTGGACAGACCCTCAGCCTGAAGCCCAGCTACTGCCTTGAGATGGCCCCTCCAATCGTCCTGAGGGTTTCCTTTTCCTCTTGGGTGTGCTAAAGGCCCCATTTCCCACCTCCCACTCACTTGATTCACACCTACTAGTGAGCACTATTTATGCTACTCTACACATAAGCCAAAAGAAGACATAGGGCATTTTTTGTAAATTAGTCTAAAGTCATGTTTGTTTGTTTGTTTGTTTGTTTTGGTATAACTGACACAGAAAGGCCTCAAGTACAGGATCCATCTAACACTAAGGCAAGGTCCTGGTTACTTGCTGGGCAGTCACCATAGAACCCTAACGGTCCTGGCCAAGGGGATGTCTCAAGGCAGAAGTCTGGAGCACCTTCAGCTGCCCATGTCTTATGTGGGCTATGCTCATGTCCAGTTCATCTTTGGTAGGATTCTTATCTTAGAGCATTTTTTTTTAGCCCCTGACTCACCATCCCTCATGGCAGTTTCTTATTTCTGGGATTAGCTGGTTAAAAAAAAAATTGCTTCTGGGCATGTGACTATTCTCAGAACTTTAATGTCAGAAATAATGATCCTGTTAAATTGGAGCTCATTACCACAGAATGAGAGACTTCATTGAGCCCTGATTTTTTTTTTTAGTTGGGGGGAGCTCCTCTTCAGCTCTGACATGGGCACCATGGGGAGATGGGGGTGTTTGGAGTAGCAAATTTTAAAATAATAGGAAAGATCTCCTTTCACTGATGCAGGGGAGAGGGCCCGGGTCCGTTGTTCTCAGGAAACACTGGCTGTTCCTTTGTTGTGGCCTCATAGAAGTTTCCAGAGCCCCTTAAGCCACTAATACTGGTTGTATCCCCAGCAGCCGTAACACATACTTAAGGCATTATTTCCAGCCTGGCTCTTCCCATAATGAATCTGACAATCCCGTTTTATGATTTGTTGAGTGGTTAATTCAAGAGATGCCAATCTCAGGAATGAGCTCTCCCAGTTACAGTCTTCAGCCTTCACCCACCTGCACAGAGGCCCGGCATCACCATCCACAGAGGCTACACACGGGTATGACAGGACCATGGTGTTGCCCCATGCCTGGAACTTTGAACACTTTCCCCCTACAGACATAATAGTCCTTCTCTGATAAGCTGTCAGAGCAATGGGGACCACACATGACCCGGCTAGTATCTCTGTAGCTGGGAACCAGCATCCCCAGAGCTTTGGCTACCATTAAAAGCAACAGAGGAAACAGGGTATCTGGCAGCACCCATCGGAGACAGAGATGGAGGGAGTAGGAGAGTCTTTAACCCAGCGATGCAAGGGGCTACTGTGAAGTATGCCCATGTCCCCACCGAGCTGCATTCCTTTATAGAGAAGAATGTTTTCTCTCACAAGGGCAGAGGGCAAAGTGGAGAGACCATTAGGGGAGAGATCAAATTTTGATTTAAGAGCTTAAGATTTTAAAACATAATTTGACTTAAGGTTTAGTTAAGAGAGGATATTTTCAATAGAAGGGAATGGGGTTCCCTACAAACAATTGTCTCCTTCCAATAAGAGTGTCTATGTGGAAACAGGACATCGTGGGTATTCTGGTGGAGGGTCACTCTTCTTATGGTCAGGCTCCTTGAGTCTAAGATGTGTGCAAGTATATAAGCACATGTATGCACATGTGTGCACATGTGTGTAGAGGCAAGAGGTCAACCTCAAGAGTTGTTCCTCATGCTCTGTCCACTTGAGACAGGGCCTTTCACTGGGCCCAAACTAGCTGAGTATGCTAGGGTAGTTAACCAAAGAGCACCTGGGATCCACCTACTTCAACACCTCCCTAGTGCTAGGTTTCAGGAGATCCACCACACTCTGCCTTTTACGTGGGTTATGGGGATCAGATCATATCCTCATATGCCCATGGCTGCTACATTACTAACTGAACTGTCTTCCTAGCCCCATAAGTCACGTTTTAAATGGGGGAGGGGTGAGCGTCCTCTCAACAGTTAAAACAAGCAAATGTATTTTCTAGATATAAGATGCTACTTTAGAACAAGAGCCAGCAAACGTTTTTCATCGAGGGCCAGGGGACAAAGATTTAAAACTTTATGGCCTCTATTATCTGTGCTGTGACCACCGTAATGTGACCAGTTATAGGATGAAAATGGCCAAAGAGGATACAGAAATGAATGTGCATGTCTATGTTCAATAAAACTTTATTTATACCATAGGAGGCAGTGGGGTGGTTCCCATGACTTACTTTAGAATATACTGGGAATAGGGACAGAGATAGGAAATGGAGTGTGTCACTGCCGTGGGTGTGCTTGCAAAGGTCACCCTCATGTACAGCTTGTGCATGCAAATCTTTCTGTGGGAGAGATGTATATGTATATGAGAGAGGGAGGGAAAGAAGAGAGGGATTCTGGGAGTAGAGAGAAGAGAGAGACTGAATGTATATACACTCACAGAAAGAGAAAATCCCTAAGATGCCACGGTCATTGTCTGTACAGCCAGGTTTTCTGTCACTGCAATGCAAAGGCTTCATCCCCAGGGATACCCTACGGGGAGTTGTACACAGTGCCCAAATCCCTGCTACTTCACACTCTTAGCTTTGGGCATCTACCTTGTGAAGGAAAAAAAAAAAAGAAACCTAACTACATGTAACTATGTCCTGAAGGGAAGAAAATGTACTTTCCCAGGTTAATACATCAGGTTGGAGGCTCGTCGCTGGGGCTTTCTAAGTGAGAATTCAGACCACATCTGTGCTTAATAACAACCCCAAAGTTCTCTGTTCCAGAGGCAAGAAAGGAGCTGACAGAGAGGGAGAAGATCAGAGAGGTTGGGGTGGGGGCAGGCAGAGATGCTCAGCCTTGGTGGCAGGCTTGCTCAGAATAACCCTCCCTTTGACTCCAGCCGTTGACTTCTCATCTATGGTCATCACAGGGATCCTGGAAACAGTGTTTCTAAAGCATCTTGTGAGCATTTTCTGAGACCAGGGCAGCAGCGCTCATTCCTTAAGTTGGTATATATATAGTGTCTAACATATGGCAGCGTCTATATCTGGGGGTTAACATACTTCCTTGGAGGCTGATCCATCTTGATATGCTATAGCTCTTCTCCAGCCACTTTCTTTTAACTGTCCCTTCTACCTAAATGCATCATCCTGACTTTAAAAGCCTTGTGAGTCAGGTAACAGCCCTCCGTAGACTTGAACACACAAACATCCAGGAAGCCCCGCCGGACCATTTTGCTGCCACTTCCTGTTTCCATAGCGCACATTTTGTCACAGCGTAAGACAGGAAAGCTCACTGCCCTCATTCTTTCTAAAGCACGCCGTGTGGTGCTGATCCCATCCTGTACCCAATCATCTCTAAAGAGAGGTTTCTCTTCCCTCTTCCTGCTAGCTCCGTGTCAGATTGTGCCATGGGTGTGCCCTGCATTTGAAATCTGACATCTCCGTTTCTTACTCCCTTGTCTCCAGCTTGGCAGAGCACTTATAGTTGGAAGCCCTTTAACTCTGGAAGCCATTCTTCTACTGGGAGATGACCTTTCATGTGGAAGACGGGGCTGTCATAAGTGATGTCTGGTATATGAAAGTTTCCCGTGTTTCCACCAAGGATCCGGACCATAACGCACATGCATGGGCAGTTGTTGTGCGTTTCCATGCACGTTATTTATAAAGATTACATTTTCACTGTCCCTGAACCTAAAAACCTATTGCCACATTTTAAAAACTCCGTTGACCCTCACGAGGGGTGTGTCTGTCCAATTAGATAATTTTTTCTTTTTAATTGAAAAGAAAATATTTGTCAGATTCGAAGACTCTTAAGGGAGGGTGGAGATGTGTAAAAAGATCGTCCCAATGATGAGGTATTTCCATTGGCTTTCTAGAAACTAATTTTAGAGCTTTGAAGTTATGGAAATGCCCTTTAAATAATTCTTCCCAGAGACCCGAGGAGTAAAAGCAATGATTTTTTTTTTTCATTTTCCAAGATAAAATCTTACATCCCAAAGTGTTCGACATCGCCCTTTGTCTCTTATCAGAAGTCTAATGACTGATTTGCCTCGGAGCAGAGCATTATTTGCTATTTGCTCACAGTGTTAATCGGTCTCACCATGCAATGGGGGGAGACAGTGTGGGCTTTGCAGAGTGGGTGACGATAAGGATCTGCTTCTCACCTGGCATGAGTCCTCCAGGCACCCCACTCAAGAGTAATGAGTTCTACCTGCCGGACCTCTGTCCTTGGCACACGTGTCTCACACGTTACAGTTAGGAGCACCCCAAGGCAGCCTAGCTTACATAGCACCATGGTCTGTGCTGTGAAGAGGGATGTAAACGCCCAAGACTGGCCCCACCCATTCTATCAGGAGTCAGTGACGATGACAACCCCCAAGAACTGGATTGTTAAACCCTGCGTGTCACAGAATGGCTACCCTAAGTCCATCTTAAGGAAGGAAGGAAGGGACTGATCCTCATGACTATGAAAATACTTCCAAAAGCTGTAAGCAATAATGATATTTTGGCTGTAATAATATTTTTTTACTGCTGGGCACTTGGGAGACAGAGGCAGTTGGCTCTCTGTGAGTGAGTTTGAGGCCAGCCTGATCTACAGAGCAAGTTCTAGGACAGCCAGGGCTACAGAGAAACCTTATATGGAAAAATAAATAATATCCCTTTTGTATTCAGACATAGTCTCTCCTTATGAAAACCCAACGAGGTATTTTTAGATGCAAGCCAGGGTTCAGAGAATTTAAATTTCTTAGCTATATTCATATAGGTGGACCTGAAATTCAGATCCAGATAGATTTGACCTATGAGCTGGTGAGCCTGGTTACTATGGGTCATATGATAAGAACCATCTAGTTGCTTGGTGAAAGCTGTTTGGGGAAATGGGGAAATGGGGAAAGGGAGATGGGAGAGGGAGAGGGGGGGGAATGAGAGCGAGATTAATAGGATTGGTTACTCTAGCATTGAGGAGAGCAGAGAAGAACACAGATAAAGGAAATGTTCACAGCTTTAGTTCTGTCTTGCCCATTCTACCCATTGTTAGGTTCTTTAGTTCGTGGTTGCTTGGTCAGCAGCAGGTAACTTGATCCCTGAGCCCTTTCCCTAGCACCTTTCTTCTAGAATCTGAGGGACTGTATGGCATAAGTTGGCTGCAGATGGATAGAAACCCTTGGCTCAGCGGCCAAGGGTGGTAGTCAGCGCCCAACTCCTGCTTTCTTCTGAGGGCACGCTGAAGTGTGTGTTCCTGCCTACAGGTGGCTCCAAGAAAGCTCCCACGGGGTTGACTGTGCTGCTCTGATACAGTCAAGTGGAACCAGGTCTTAACTTCCCCCGTCAGGGTGATTTGTTTTCTGATGCCAAACAGAAACTTAACCTTGTGTGGCAGAGGCAAAGGCTCGTGTAACTGAAAAAGCCACATGGTCCCTGACCCAGGTCAAGTGTAGCATTTGATTAGGGGCTCCAGCGAGGTCACCCGTTTCTTCTTCTCCCTTGTCACTTGCAGTTGCCTGCTCCTTCTTCCTTTCTAACAGGGACCTCCAGGGCTCTGAGGTAGAGCAGCCTGTGTCCTCTCTTCCTCTCACTGAACTCTCCACAAGACAAAAAAGAGGAGTTGGTGAGATGGTTCAGCGAGTACGGGAGCTTGCCTTCAAACCTGGTGATGTGACTTCTACCCCTAGGGTAAAAGGAAAAAATCAACTCCTAGAAGTTGTTCCCCGATCTCCAGCCATGCCTGTGCCAAGCGTGTACACACACACATAATAACAAACAAACAAACAAACAAAAATTCTCTCAGCAAAAGTACCATGGAGACCTGTAGGGTCCTGTGAGGAAATCTGAACCAAGTAGGATGACTGAGGAGAGAGGAAATGTCCTGATTGGCTTAGGCTTGTGTCACGTGACACCCGGCGTCACGGCTTTAGTTCTGTCTTGCCCATCCTACCCATAGTTGGGTTCTTTAGTACGCGGTTGCTTGGTCAGCAGCAGGTAACTTGATTCCTGAGCCCTTTCCCTAGCACCTTTCTTCTAGAATCTGAGGGACTGTATGGCATAAGTTGGCTGAAGATGGTTGGGTCAACCCACAGGACCTGAAGGAAATGGGAGGATAACAGATGCATGTACTTAATGGATATCAGGGGTCAAGGATAATAAACGTCCACACCTGTGGGGCATGTCGGCCTTGCCACAAAAGGAACTGGCATGGAAGTGGCAAGTTAGAGCATGTTGAAACTCCGGAAATCTCGAAATTTGAGACTGGCAGGAGTGGAACCAGTTCCTTCCCTGTTTCCATGCCTGCCTCGGTGCACTTAACCAGGTGACCCTGAACCAAGTGGCCACAACTGGTCAATCACGTACCCAGCACCTGCAACAAATGCCTCTTCATTCTAATGAGGCATCGCAGTGCCTTAGCGTTCAACCAAAGGCGTTTTCCCATCCTGGATATTCTCACTCCCAAATCAAATAACCCTGGATAAAGGGTATGTGTTCAAACCCACCCTAAGAAATGTGAACAAGCTAAGATTGTCTCAGAGAGCTGCTTTATTAAAGATCATCAGAGAAAGCCTTTACCTAAAAGAACCATAACACTTAAGATTCTTGGAGAAGCCCCACCCATCCGCCCACCCACCTCTCTCCAGGGTCCAGTGGTCTGGACACCCCAAGAGGAAGAAAGCAGAAGACATGGGGCCACAATGTTCATCCCAGACTCCAGTTGCCCCTTCTGGCCTGGCAAACAGTGGCATCTGACACCCTGAAGCCCCCCAGAGGAGAGGCAGAGCCAAGAACCACACACACTGTAGTCTGTTTAGCTTTGGGGCTGTCCAAAAACTGGGTGGGAACATCCTGGTCCTCTGGTGTACGCTGTAAGGCTTGTATGGGCACATGAAGCCATCAAAGCAAGGGTGTCCTGGGCTTGCTTTCTTTGATTGTGTCTGGCTCCAGGCATGTGATAATCGTGGGGCTGAGAGCTGCTGTCTATTGGCTTGCTGTGGTTTTGTTTGGGGATCTAGGTTTGGTTCCTAGCAATCATATCAGGTGGCTTGGATCTACCTGTAACTCCAGTTCTAGGAAACCTGATGCCATCTTCTGGCCTCTCAAGTATCGGGAATGTACAAGGTACCGGTTACCTATATATACATGCTGATACTCTTACATACACATTCATTTTTTAAGCTTTTTTTTTTTTTAAAGAAAATAAATCACCTCAAATCCTGCTTGTATCATTAATGCTTGAAAGCATCTTTTTAAAAGAATGGAGTCCCTGACCCCGCTCATGACATGCTAAATAAATCCAGGTAGTCACCCAGAATCGCAGCTGGCAAAGCTGTCTCTAAGGGATCAGAAAGTGATTGTTTCTGACTCAAACCTAAGCCTTCTGTGGATTCTCACTCAAGTCTGGCTGCTCTTGAAACCAGAAAACGCCCCTATATTGTAAATATATTGGCATGGCTGTGTTCCAATACGTCTTTATTTACAGAAACAGGCCACAGGTCACATTTGGTGTTCAAGCTTTAGTTTACCCATCTCTGGCCTGGGGGACCACAACTATGACTGAATTCACCTGCTTGTCACCTCTGCCCTCTGGGCTTACATCTTCAGATGAATTGTCAGAATGTGATTCAAAATAATCTTTGTTTACCTTCCCAAACTGCACAGATAGAGAAGTCTTGCTTGGGAGGTACTGGGGCAAAGCAACCTCCACCAAAAGGACCCAGAATGGCCTTAGAGCCTACCCCGAATGCAGCAACGACTTGCCACTAGAAGGCCCGAGGTCACCCTGTGTGCTTGCGCCTGCACAGTGTGTGCTTGTGGACCTTACAAGCCTCTGCTGTTTTCTAAGGACCTTTGGCAAGTGTGCCCATTGTGTCCATCTCCCTGGAAACCAGACACAGGCTCAGCGATGGAAAATAGAACATTCTCTCAACTTGCCTGGATGCCTCTGCGAGGCTCAGGGTTTCAAGGGAGCTAATACTGCCCACCACTACCCCCCAGTTCCTTGTGACGTGCTTCCCTTTGCTGGCTCCACCACCAGGGATTACAGGCAGTGGTGAGGCCTCCGAAAAGATAAGCCACACAGAGCTCTGTTGCCTGATGCCTGGGTCCCTCTGCGGCGATGCTATTCTCTTCCCTTTGCAGTAAATGTCAGCCCTGCTGCCTCTCCCTGCAGCTCACATCTGCGTGCGTTCTTTCGTGTTTTTTTTTTTTTTTCTCTAGAGATCCCTCCTGTCCGGGATGTTTTTTATTTTACACTTGAAAAAAAGCTGAGGCTGTCTGCACAGAGCCACAGAGCCTGCCTTAGCGGGCTCCAGCCCTAGCGTAGCTCTGCAGCTTTTTTGCCTCGGGCTTCCTAAACCCTGTATGAAGAGGTGAACAACGGTGTGTCTTTCTCCTGTCACTCTGGCTGCTATTGCCGCTGCCAGGTGGGTGGACAGAGTTTGAAACCCACTAGTCAGAACAGAACTGAGTTACTGCCTTACTCTGGCTGCTCTCAGTACTTGAAAACTCTTGGCTTCCCAGGTGGAAAGGGACTCGCGTCCTACTCTAAACCTCCTCCTACCCCTGACCTCAAGAACTGAGCAGGGATGGCTCACTGCATGTCCACACTACACACATAACTCCGGCTATAGGTTTGTGCTCTTCATGTGCTGTGATCATCAGTATCCCCCAACGCCATCCTGAGCCCTGCATGATTAGGCTATAAGATATAGCTTTTGCTTTCTCTTCCTTGGAACCTAGAACAACAGTAGACTTGAACCAGTGTGGGTCAATATGACAGGTTGTCATATTTGTCTTTGCAGAGACCTCACTGGTCCCTGTGCAGCAGAGCTAGCAAAGGGAAGCACGGTCACAAGGAACTGGGCATGGGGGTGTGGGGATAGTGGTGGGTAGTGTTAGGTCTCCCTGAAACTCTGTGCCTCACAAAGGCATCCAGGCAAGTTGAGAGAATGTTCTGTTTTCTTAGGGCTCACCCTGGTCAGGGGCAGCCCTTGGGTGCAAAGGCCCAGAGATGCCCATTTGTATGCATCAAAGATTAGAGGTGTCCTCCATTCCAAACCTTAGAGAAAGGAAGGGAGAGTCGGCCCAAGGACCCGGGAGCAGGGTACAGAGTCTCAGGAAAAGTCAACCTGCATTGACTGAATGTTTCCTGAGCCATCCCTCCGAGAGTGTACAGAGGCATCTGGCTGCCTTCCCTGGTGCCACGAGTGCCCTGACTGACCTTCACAACCCAAGATGTACACTACAGCCTGGAGACTCTAAATGCAGCTCCTATCAATGCTCTTGTTCAAAAACTCCCACAGTGCAAATTGCATTTAAACTAGACTTCATGGTCTTTCCCACTTTCAGTGGTATTTTTGTCCCTGTCTTAACAATGGAAAGAGCTTTTGAAGAGCCAACTACCATATGTGGAACAAGTATTCTTACCTTTACAGTCTTCCTTATTTTCTTCCTGATAAAAGTTTTCCTCCTTTACTTGGTCACAGGGATACCCTTTTGTCCTGGCGCTTCTGCTTTTTCAGGTTAGATGATGACGGATACCCTTGGGCAAGGGAACTAGTTTTATTTTACTCAAACCAAGCATTGATAAATGCTGGTCCCCAGGCCAGCCTTTACAAATAAAGTTTTATTGGCATGCCACCACACCCATTCAATTGCACATGCTTTGTGGTCCGTCCCCTGACGTGGCAGAAGTCAGTCGCAGCTGTAGAAACTCTTAAGTCCCCAAATCCTCAGATCTTTACTCGACAGAATCAGCTGGCCAGCCCTGCTCTAGCTGGCTATCATTTCTGCCAGCATGATTTGTAAAATAAACCACCTCTGCCCTCTGAAATGGAATTCTTTCTCATACATGAGATCCTAATGTATCCTAGTATATTTTCTGGATTTCCCATTCTGTTCAGATCTAGCCTATCTCCCTGCCAATACCACTTAGATTGGATTACTATGACTTTATATTTGGCAAGCTATATCCTCCGTCACATTTCTTATTTTTCATGCTCGTATTTGCCGTTCACGTGTAATTACCCTTCCATTACAACTGAAGGTAGTTTTATCCATTTTCAAAAGAGAAAGAACGACCATTTGGCATTATAATTAGAATTGCATGGAAAAAAATAGATATATATATGCCTTGTAAGAAGAGCAGCTATTTTGTAAGACGAAGCATTCCTATCTGAGGAAATACGTCTTTCTAGTTTCACTCACGCTGGTCTACACTCATCAGTCTGCTTCAAATCAGAAACCAAGCCTCCAATTTAAACAGGGAAATTTTATAGAAGACTTAATAACTAGTAAAAGTTCCTAAGCTAAGCTGAGAGGGTTACAGAGAGCGGTGAAGAACAGGGAAGTACCAAATGCAGAGCACAGCCGCTGTTTCTAGGGCTGAAGGCAAATACTGTTGAGAAGGATGGAATGAAGACCTTGAAGGAAGGAGCCCTGAGCCCCAGGCTGAAACTCAGACCTCACTGAAAGTGCTATGGTTGTCACAGGGTGTACAAATAGGTTCCACCTCCCTCGTATATTAAATTTGTTCCTACGAGTTGTTTTTGTTTTGTTTTTTGTTTTTTGTTGTTGTTGTTGTTGTTTTTGTTTTTTGTTGTTTTTTTATGATTTGCCCCTCTGACTTTTGCTGTCCGTTTTTCCTATTCTCGTTTCTGGGTACTTATTGCTCATCAAGAGTGAAGCTATTGATTTCTGTGTATTTATCCTTCCTGAATTCTCTCATCTGACTAGCATTTCCTTAGCATCTCTTGGGTATTCTCGGTAGTCAAACATATCAGCAGAGAGATCTCTGCATCTGCTTTCCTCAGCATGGGCACTGATGACTTCAGTTTGCTGCCTGGATACTTTCAAAGTTGCTCAAGGATGTTCGCTTTAGCAATTCATCTCTCCTACCAAGTTTTGTGGGGTTGTTTTTTGTTTGTTGTTGTTGTTGTTATTGTTTTTGTTTTACATTAAATTCCCTCTGTTTTTTTTTTTTTAGTCTACTAAGTACATCTAATTAGGAGAGATGTTTATGGCCATATCCTTAAATGGAAACTTAAGTGTTCTTTGGAAAGTCAGTTGGACGGTGTTTTCCTGGGTAAAACACATGAAAGAACATTCCGCTGAAGTGGACACGGGTGAAAGACTAAGGCAGAGTTGTGAAGGAACATTTAGCTGAAGCAGACACAGGACAGAGGATGTTCTGCTAAAGCAAGCACGTGAAAGGACACACGATGGAGGAATCTTGGCTAATGACAAGCATATACACCTTATATTGCATCTGTGGGGACTCCATAGAGAGAAAAGTGCCAAAAAAAAATAAAAACTTCTGGTGATATACTGCAGTATCTTGCTATTTCCTCAGACTTGGGCTGATTGGCAGAGTGATGTCAGGGGAGTGATGTCAGTTTGTGAATGGATCCAAATGCATGTGCCAAGGCTAGACTCATGGAGGACACGTGATGTTTGGAAGGATATAAATAGGACTTTGTGGACAGTGGTGGAGGCTGAGCTTGGCTGGCTTATAGAGCTAGCTGTGCAATGCTTGTGGGTCCCATGTCTTCCCTGAGAGAGGCACAGTGAACTTCTCCTGGCCTTCCTCTGGTCCCTCCTGATGACTTGTGCTGAGGCCTGGCTCTCTCTGCTGGGTAGGCCACTGCTGCTGACTCCTGTTTGCTATCCTGACTCTGCTGAACTGGACTGCTGGTGTAGCTGTGAAGTGTTTGCGAATGGATCCAGCTGCAGCTGTTAACCTGTAAACTGAAACTGCCAATTTCCAGACACCATAGATGGGTGTTGCTCCAAAGAACCTTCCTAAACAGGTCCACTTCCCCTGTATCCTTTCTTTCCCACTACCTCTGGTGGGTGGTGGACTAAAAGGGAGGTTAAAGCATTTAAGAACCACCTTTAAAAATAGGTTTTGAAAACATTAAATTTACAATATCCAACTCTTATTTAAATGAAAATCTTCACATATTTTAATTCCTTGCTCTTTTCTTTATGTGTTTAGTTGTGTTGTATTATTCATACAGGTTTGGGAACATATTCCCTTCACAAGTTGTGTTTTTAAAAATGTTGAATGTCACTCCTCATTCCATGTTCATCTTGGCCGTTGACCATTAGTCCCATTGTGTTATTAATCAAGCATCTAAGTACACAATAATCGATATTTCTGGGCTCTCAGTTTCGTTATGCTAGTTGAGTTGTCTATTCTACCTGGCTGTCAAACTCTTCTACTTATTCTCATTTCATAACAAGTCTTGATGCCTGCTGACCTAGTTAGCATTAACTGTCAACTTGACATAGCCTAGAATCACCTTTTTTTTTTTTTTTTAAAGAGAGTCTTAGTTGAGTAATTGTCTTTAGTAGGTTGGACTTTGGACTTGTCTGTAAGGGATTGTCTTGATTATCTTAATTGATGTCGGAGGTCCCAGCCCACTGTAGGCACTACCATTTCCGGAGCAGGTGCTCTTCAACTAGAACAGCTGGCTAGTCCTTAACCTGTGAGTGATGCTGAGAGTGACCCAGTAAACAGACTTCCTTCATAGTTTTTACTTCAAACTCCTGCTTGAGCTTCCCTCAAGGATAGACTATGATCTGGAAGTGCGAGCTCAATGAACCCTTACTTCTCCACGTTGCTATTGGTCATGGTGTTTTATCACAGCATCAAAGAAGAAACTATTATGACTGATAAGTGTAGTTTCCATGCTCTAGTCACTACATGAAGGATATAGGTAGAGTGACGAGATTAAAATAAGGAGAACATTTAGTGTATTGTGCAATAAGCAAACATGTGACAGTGGTAAGATCTGGGAATCTTCTATTGTTCTACAAGTTTCAGAGCATTACAGAGCAAGAAGTAAGAACTCTGGTAATGAGCGAGATGGCTCAGCAATTGGAGCACATACATCTCTTTCCAAACACCAGAATTCAATTCCCAGTCCCTTATCAGGCAGTTCACTATTACCTATAACTCCAGATCCAGATCTGTCCACATCTGCTCATGTGCATAGACACACACACACACACACACACACACACAAAGATAATGAAAGTAACTATGTATTCTATATAGTAGATCACAGAACAATGTCCCCAACACCATTACCACCAGTTTCATAGTTACTAAGAACAAGAAGCTGACCCCTGAACAGAAGGAGGAATGTCAAGTTGTATACCCTCTGAGCTGTCACCACCCCTCATTTAGATGCACCCAGTTGCTGAGGAAGCACATCATCAACCTCTCCAGCCTCCGCATCTCACCAACCTCTCCAGCCTCCGCATCACATCAGCCTCTCCAGCTTCCGCATCTCATCAGCCTTTCAGTGGCTTTACCTCTTCTGTCATGGCCATGCCTGCCGCACTGACTGCAGCCCCACATGAGGGACAGAAGTCACTGCTGCTCTCGTGGCACACGTTAGGGAGCCCACATGGCCCAGCCTCAGTTTCAAATGACTTAATAAATTATTTTAAAGGATTCCTTTCCTTCTGTAAAAATGGAACTGAAATTAAAGTCCTGAAAATAAGTGGGGAAAGCCTTGCTGAGCTGGCTGGAAAGTCTAGGAAAGAGCTGACTCAAGGTCAGAGAGAGAAGAAGGTCTAAGAGAAACCTAAAGTCATTCTTCAAGAGTTTTCCACAATGCTAAAGAGTTGCAAGTCAATGAGCTTGCTAGTCTAGGATTTCAAACTGCAGCTCTGGTCAGAACATCTAACAACAACCTTTATTTGGGGGCAGGAGGGTAGAGAGTAGAGGAGAAGAAGGAAGGAGGAAAGAAGAGGATGCTGGGATTAAATGAAGCCTAACTGTTTTGTAAGCCCTAAACAATGAATGGGTCTAAGGGAGGCCCATCAGTGATGATTCACACCAGGAAAAAGGAGCCAACAAAGTATAAACTTCCTAAAAGAGAATCACAGTGCCATCAACGACCGAGTCCTTCCAAAGAGGAGAGCAGACCAAATGTTTTACTTAGGGTTTTACTGTTGTGAGCAGACACCATGACCAAGGCAAATCTTATAAAGGACAACATTTAATTGAGGCTGGCTTACAGGTTCAGAGGTTCAGTCCATTATCATCAAGGTGGGAACATGGCAGCATCTAGGCAGGCATGGTACAGAAGGAGCTAAGAGTTCTACATCTTCATCTGAAGGCTGCTAGTGGAAGACTGGCTTCCAGGCAGCTAGGATGAGGGTCTTAAAGCCTACACCCACAGTGACAAACCTACTCCAGCAAGGTCACACCTACTCCAACAGGACCACACCTTCTAATAGTGCCACTCCCTGGGCCTAGCATATACAAACCATCACACCAAGCCTCGAAGCATCTTTCCAGTAGCAGGGATGGAGCTTTGGTTGTTGCAGTTACCAAATAACATAGCAAGAAGCAGCTGGAGGGAAGAAAGAGTTTAGTTTTGCCCTCAGCTTCATGCAGGTGAAGTCATGGAGGCCTGCAATTATTCTCAGTCTGAAACTTGACACACAGCTTGTCTCCAAGGATCAGGAAGCTGCTCCGGTCTGACGTGGAGCTGTCCTGTTAGTTCTCCAGTTCTGCCCACTTGGCCCAACATTCGCTAGGTCAGCCACCAGCTGGGGACCAAATGTCCAAACACATGAGTCTGTTGGGGGGACATTTTACATTCAAACTGTGACATTCCATTGTGAGAGCAAACCCACATTGTACCTTGGAGCTCTGCTTTCTTGCTGCTCAGGGGACATAAATGGCTGCCCCACACTCTAGTTATCATAGCTAGACTGGGCTACCTGACTGGCCACTATACCTTCCTTGAGCCAAAACAGATCCTTCCCCCTTTAAGTTGCTTCTTCTGAAGTATTTGGTCACAGTGATGAAAAGGGAAAGGGGCACTAAGACGGCCATGAACTGGTCATGGCCAGTACCACTGAGTTCTGTGCTACAATGAAATGCAGTCAGACTCACGAACCAGTGCATCTGATAAGAACAAAAACTTCCAAGGACAAAAACAAATAAATCAGAAGCAACCCCCCTTGGTTTAAGAGGCTTGAAACATCTGTCCACATGTTACCATGTATGGGCCTTACTGTATTTTCATTTAAACTCAAAAATAATAAATTTATAGAACCATGAAAGAAGTGAGAATTCTGAGTAGATGACATCACAGAAAGGTTTCAGGTGTGATCATGGATTTATGGTTATGAGTGTTTTTGAAACTGGAACTTATGGTCATGGTAGCCCATGCTGGTCTCTGATTCACTAAGCAGCAAAGAATGATTCTGGTTGATTCCCCTGCCTCTCCCACCTTAGTGCTGAGATTAGAGGTATGGGCCACCATGTTTGGTTTATACAGTGACTGGAATCAAACCCAGAGCCTTATGTGTGCTAAACAAGCACTTTCTAGCAGATCTAAATTCCCAGCCCCAAGATTATGTTCTTAAGCTGTCAGTATTGCTTAAAGATGCATGGTGAAGTGAGGTACCCAAGATAGGCTTCAAAGTAATTGGTAAAAATGAGTCGGTAGAGACAATGAAGAAGGCTAGCCATGAAATGGTTATTAGTAAAGTTAAGACATAAGTATAGAGGTTTGTTATTTTCCCATAGCAAATTCCAAATATATAACTTATATAATTCATATGTTTGTATATGTATATGTCTGTTTATGGTGGCCTTCTATATACTTGGGTTGTATCCATGGATTCCACGAGATTCTAGAATCCAACCAAATACAGATAGAAAATGTTCAAAACCGATTACATCTTTGTGAATGTGCAGAGTATCTCCTAAAGAACACAGTGCAGCGTCTTATTGACATCCATTTCCATGACACTGCATTTTACTGGGCATTGCAAGCTGGCTAGAGGTGATTAAAACCAGTGTATAGGAGGATGCATGTAGTTTGTGTGTGAATACAACACCATTTTATAGGATGGGAAGCATCCACGGATTTTAGAATCCCAGTGGCTTCTGTCACCAATCCCCTGCAGACACCAAAGTGGAAATGTTTCAAACATGTCATCCTTTAAGAAATGGCCCACCTACTCACATGCTCTGTTGGCTGCCTTGCTTTCTCTACTTCCTGTTCTCCATGCCTCTGCTGCCAGATGTGAATTTGAGGTGACCAGCTGCAGGACTGAAGGCTCTGGCCCATGTGCTGGAGCCCATGCCTGGGCACACGGTCCCTTCTAGAGCACACACACTGAAGAACCCTCCTTGTGCAGGTCCCAAGGGTCTCCTGTGCTGGGACAGGCAGCTTATCTTTCAGCACAACATCTTCTAGTAGCTAATTCAACTCACCAGAGTCCAGCGTTTATAAAAAAAAAAAAAAATGCAAGTAGTTAAAAAGATTAGGTCGCTCCTTTCAGTTAGCCTTTTATTGCATTGGGTTGGGAAATTGTACATTGTAGTCATGTCAGAGAAGAAAGTTTGCAAAGCTCCCCTTGTAAATTCCTAAACCAAAGAGTCATTCAGAAGCATGGCCTGAGGCCCGGAGTGTTTCATCATACACTACTTCATTTTCTTCTTTGATCGTGGATCATCTTCTATACCCTTTCTCTGCAGGACCTATACTTCTACTGGCCTTCCATCAACTTCTAAGATATCCTTGTAGTGGCTTGGTTTCTGGGTGAGAAGCGGTAAACATGGGCTCCATGTTATGTCCAGTCCCGACTCCCTAAAACTCTTGCAGGTCACACCCAAAATAGAATACGAAGAGACTCTTCCATCTTGTTACCATGGGCTATATTCTCTGCATGTTCTTGGCTCCTAGGGTCAGGAGATGTTAAATGAAGCTGAAGGCTGCCTGTTTAACTCACCTCACTCTCAGCTCCTAACCTAAGCTTCATAAAAACACAGCTAAAATTGATGGGGCCCCTGGAAATGCATAGCCATACAACTGGACACATAGGGAAGCTGGGAAGTAGTTTGACAATTAATTTGTCTCTCTGTGAGTTCATAGACACTAGACTCTGGAAACAACTCTGGAAACCTCCCTGCACGATGGATGTTAGTCCCTGGTCCCCGTTGTCTCCGATTTCCCACAGTGGAAAAGGATAGAAGCCTCAGACATCAGTGACAACTACGATTCTGTCTCCAGATGCTCAACTCATTAAAGTCTGTGAAAGCAATTTGACAGTACCGAAGATGTGTTTTGTCATTGGGGTGGGGTTGACAGTGTTATTTGTTTTAGCCAGAAAGAGGTGTGCACGGAGGTGTCTGCATGTGAGGGTGTTTCCAAAGCAGGTGTCACTGTGTGTGGGGGGTGGGGGGTGGTTGTGTGGGTTAGAGGTGGGTATGAGCTTCTTGAGTGTTTCTCTACTCTCTCTTGTTTTGTGTTGTTTCTCTGGTGAAGTGTCCCAAAGTCCCCGAGTCCAATTTTTGTGGCGATTCTGCCTTTTCTCCTGTCTCACCAGAATCGCCCATGTTCCCTCTTGCCACTTCAGCCATGATCCCTTCTTTATAACCTAAGAGAGCTGACTCCAAATTTCACACACCGCCTTTTCCTCTTACTTAGGGGAGCAAGCTGCCCCGCGAATAAAATGATCCCTTTATTGCGTGATGCAAAGAGTAAAACCTTTGAATTCATTTGACTAAAATTCTCCTTTAAAAGGGAATCTTGCAGATAATTCATTCGGCACTGGTTGTTTACCCATTAGTGGCTTTATTTGAATTTGGGGGAGCTCAAATGTTTCCAGCCAAGTGCCTCGGGACAAATGACTTGCGCGATGACCAGTGAACGTGTCAGCCTTCCCGTTTCTGACATAGAATAAGCAGAAGCCGTCCATTCCTTTTCACGTGTTCTTTCTAAGCCCTTTATCGCCCTTTGAAAAGGAATCTTGTTTAATAGATCACAGACATGATCTTTTAAACTGTTTTCAGTGGTTATGCAAAATCTTCACCAAAGTACTGCTAGGTAGACTAGAGGGACTTCCGGACTTTAATCAGCCATGAGAGTCGGCAGGATTTAGAAGTCAATTCTCAACTCGGGATCACCTGCAGGTAATGAAAAAGTCCCAGGGAAGACTGCTGAGTGAAAAATGCCATTGTATACATAGACTTTTATGGACTCTGAAAAGCCCTTTGACTCCTTGGAAATAGAAGCTATGTTGGAAGTAGAAAGAGTAGAAAAATCCGTGCGACATGCGCATGTGAACACGGTACTGATGTTTAGGCTTGAAAAAGAGCGGCGAGGTGCTGGAAGGGGGCTCAGAGCCACTGACAATCTTAACCGTTTGCCCAGAGGGGCTGGGCTGAGACCTTGAAGGGGAGGGAAAGGGCATTGCCATCCACGAGAGAGACTTTGAACTGTTTGCCGGCATCCTTGACTTCAGAGTTCCAAGCCAGGCAGCTGCAATCCAGGAATGGAAGCAACTCGGTGTGTGGATTCACCTGGGGATGAAGAGACCAGAGGGAAAGGCAACATGAGAAAGGACAGCAGCCATTCCAGCAAAGCTGCCTCCACAGGCCTCGCTTGTGTCTGCCAGAGCAAACCAAGAAGGGGAGTGAGGGGCTAGAGAAAGCCCTCTGGCAGCTCTCGGGAGCTGAAACCTCCTTCCTGTACAGTCTGAGGCATTTCTCATCGTACTGTCCCAGGCAACCCACATCCTCGTCTGAGCCTTTCATACTCATAAGGTCATGAGTAGGAATGGCGGACTTTAAGAACATTTTGCAGTTCAGTAGTGACATGCCAAGAGGGAAGAGCTTGGCCTTCCCAACAGGATTATAATGGAGCAAATTACCCAGAAGAGATTTTCCTGTCCTGTTTTATTTCCAAAACTCAGGAGCTCTGAGTGGTTCTGCCCAAACATCTACCCAGAACACACAGAAAATAAGGACAGGGTGGGGGCACTAGTTATACATGGGACAACAGAATAAAGAGAAAGTGAAGTCTTCCACATGCCTCATGAGGTGAAGGTAGTTTCAAAGCAACATGTACTGTACCAGACTCTGAAGATAAAGTGCGTGTTCTACAAGCATGGAGACCTAAGTTCAATTCCCAAGAACCCATGTTTTAAAAACAAAACAAAACAAAACAAAGCAAAAAGTGTTGGTAAGCACTTCTAATCCCAGAGCTAGGGATGGAGACACAGGAGGTTCCCTGGGGCTCACTGGCCAGACAATCTAGCAGCTAGACTCTAGCTGAATCTATGAGTCCAAGGACCCTGTGTGAGAGAGATTATCTCAAAAAGTGGGATAGGTGGCTCTTGAGAAATAGTATCCAAGATTTCCCAGTGGTCTTTACATGCATATGCCGATACAGGCTTGTGCATCCCCATACATACATCCCACACACGGATTGACACACATTCACACACATACACACACACAAATTAAAAAGCACTAAGATACCCACTCACCTACAAAGAAGCCAACTGTACCCATAACAGTTCTCAGATTGCTCAAGATGGCACTCTGACTGAGTTGAGGTGACACAGTGAGCATGCATAACACACTGTGGTGACAACCTCTTACAGATGACATTACCATAGCGCCCACAAAACTCCAAGCCCTGGTTTCCATGGGTAGAAGGTGGAGATTACAACCTAGGAACTTCAGTTGAGCCTGCACTGTGGACATGTGGGTTGGACATGTGGACTTTACTGTGCCCCACTGAACATCTGCAGACATCCCCGAACTTTTCGTTTCTGTTTGTGCCACCCCCACCCCCCAATTAACACCCTGTTAATGGCCGCACACGGGCACTGACTCCTCTTTGTCATCACTGCCCTGCAGCTCCGAGCCACCCCCAACCTGCCTCCCCAGATAGCAGAACCTTAATTAACACTAGTGCTCAGGCAGAACACAATCTGGTTTTTATAAAGTCTGGGGCTTTGATGAGAGGATGAATGAGACTTGTCACATGTAGCCATTCTTTCGTCCTCTGACACAGACACCCAGGTGAGAGTGCAGCTGAGCTGCAGTGACATGTGCCAGGTAGCATGAAAGCCACCAACCTCCAATCAGTTTTTTTTTTTCTGCCCTGATTTGAAGTCTTTCCAAAAGAGGGTTGATGTTGCATATCTGTTCTCACTGGCGCTGGCTCTTTTTCTGGTTACGTGGCAACCGGTGGCAGGAAGGGTTGCAAGTGGGAGGCGCCGAGCACAGTGTGAAAACTTTGGCCTTGAAGTTACAGTTTCAAGAGAAGAACAATTCCTTGCCTAGTGGTATGAAAGGAGCCCTTTGTGTGTCACATAGCCGTATCACTGACAGACTGACCAAGTGATGGATTGAAGGGATTTCATAGGGTGAGTTTCCAGAGACTTAGCCCTTCAAATAAGCCTTGAGTGAAATCTCAAAACAAAGACATGGCCATCCTGTTTCTGAATCATTAAGCTGAGTGTTCTCCCAGGAAACAATATCCTTTGGCTGGTTGTGAGATGCCTCTTGATCCCGGCTGTGCCTTTGCCTGGCCTTGAACTGCTAATAATTCCAGATGCAGAGACCTGCCCTTTGGGTACTTGGAAATGTCCAGCTAACAGATATGGACAAAGCATTTGACTCTTTCGGGTAAGAACAGCTAGCATATACATCTTCTACAAACTCACGGGAGGCAGCTGCTGCTCAGTCAGGACTGAGAAGCAACAGGATGCTATTTTGCTGTGAAGCTGGAATCTTCCAACTCTCATCTCATTTGAGTTTCCTGGTGACATGCAAGGTCTCCACATAGTGGGGGAGAAATCAGAGAGACTCCAAAAGTCCTACTACTGGGTTCAAGATTGACATCAATTCCGTAAGTCACCCACACAGCCTTGACTTCCCTCCATTGATGCTAGCTTTAGGAGTGTCCCCTGCTTAAAAGCCCTTTGCTGGTTTATTGCTTTGTTGTTGCCCATCTTTATTTTTATTTTTGAGACCAAGTTTTACAATGTAACCTTAGGTGAACTAGAACTCACTACTGAAACCAGGCTAGACCTGGAATTTACAGAGATCAGTCTACTTCTACCTCCCAAGTGCTAGCATTAAAGGTGTATCCTACCATATTTATCAGGATCCTTAGGGTGTTTTTTTTTTTCTTTTAACAAGATCACCCCATTTTTACTCTACTTTGGGCTATGTCAGTGGTATAGCCAACCCTGATGCCTGGGCCTGTCTGCTGCACTTTCTCAACTGTATTATATCTAAGCTGGAGATAGTAGGCATTTCTTTCCAAAACAACCAGGGCATGGTTCTCTTCAGTGTGCTAGCCATGCAATCTGGAGGCAGTGATTACACTGTTGCATTGATACACCCATTTGCTGAGCCCTACATTGTGAGTATCCCAGAAAGGCTTTTACCAATACCCACAGAATAATTGCATCATGGGTGGCTACCCAAAAGGACAGGGAAGAATGAAACCAGAGGTCACGGGACCTATATCTGTGACCATGGGTGGATTCTGGAGAGGCTTTCCCAGATCTGCATCTCAACAGTTCCATCCCTCAGCTGTGTGATCTTGGGCAGTTACTTGACATATCTGAATTTCAACTTCCTTATGGGTAAAGTGGTGGTAGAGTTGGTCATCTTTGCCTGAGAGACCCCATTATTTTCAGGACTCAATGGATGGATATAGACAAAGAAAGAGCTTGGAGTATATCAGATACTTACTAAATACTGGGTCCTTTAACAACCTTTGCACTCCAGAATATTCCCCATTAAAGACTGAAATAGGTATTTAAATGGTACCTTACTTAAGGATCTGAAGTGTTTTCGCAGCACTGGGTAATATAGTCAAGGTGCAATTAGCCATACATTATAATATTTTTAAGTGATTCAAGTGACACTTCTTATGTCTAAGTGTAATCTCTCCCACTTTAGCATTTATCATAGTTTAATAACTACTGAATGCTGTTGAATTAAAATACTGTTCTGTCTGGGGACACATTGACCCTTCTCGTGGTAAAGCTCACCCGAGGCTCTGCCAGAGCCTGGAAAAGAGCTCACCGGAGCAATGGGACTCGTGTGCTCTCTGGAGACAGAAAAGACTGAAGGAATAACGGGGAAGCTGTGACCTTCAGAAACTAAGCTTCTTTCTACCCTCTAAGGCCTGACTGGGGCTTTACCCAGAGTGAGAACACTTCTGCCACACTTCATGGGGGTATTTAGAGGCCATCAGTTACTACCATATACCCAACAATCTGTGTAGTAGAATAAGGGTGGGTTAATAAGACACACACTCTCTCTCTCTCTCTCTCTCTCTCTCTCTCTCTCTCTCTCTCTCTGTGTGTGTGTGTGTGTGTGTGTGTGTGTGTGTGTGTGTGTACATACATTGGATACACATGTGTTCAGACACACTTAGTGTGGGTGGGTGTGCATGTAAATATTGGAATGTATTTGTGAAGCCTAGAGAGAGGACAACGTCCAGCATCATTTCTCGGGTGCCATCTACCCTTTTTTGAGACAGTCTTTTGGTGGCCTTGAATTTGTAAAGCAGATTGGATACCTGGACAGCTTGCCACAGAGATCTGCTTTTCTCCACCTCTTGAGCACTGGGCTTAAAAGAACATGCTAAAAAACAAAACCAACAAACAAACAAAAAGAACGTGCTACCACACCTGGCTTTTTACATGAATTCTGGGGACCAGATTCTGGTCTTCATACTTGCCTAGCTATTCACTAACTGAGCTCAAGCCCCAGGCTTATAGAAGCCCTTTTGGCAGTTCTTCTAGACATTTCTCTAACCTACTCAGCAGCCTATGTTGTAGGCTGGGATCAAGGTGTTAAGAGCTTGTTAGGTGCTCACCTCATGTGTTCCTCAGTGCTCATGAGATAGATTCAATGTATCAAAGTTTGCTTGGTGGTCAGTAGCACTACTAGCCATTGTACAGATGAGGAAAGTGAGGCCTCTGGTAATCTGCCTGATGCTAGTGATAGTCAGACCCAGGGAGGACTGACCTCAGCTTGTATTCCTTAACTCTTTCTTTCCGCACCTGTGGGCGCATGATCTTCATGTTCTTTGATGGGAAGGAAGGGGTTAGGCAGAGGGAGACACTAAAACCTTGCTGATCAAAAGTCTGTGAGCTGGATTAGAGTAGCATCCAGTCTCTTCCCTTCCTCTCCAGATGAACTGCTCCGAGCAGTGATCCCGTCCAGTGTAACATTGTTTGTAAATTATTCAAGCACTGTGAAACATTTGTTTTTCTAAGTGGCTATTTCTCTTGTCTCTGTAGTACATTGTTCTTCCTGCTTCACACCATGAAAGGAATCAGCCTGATTTAAGACTTTGTGGTCTTCTGGGCAGTCAGCCATGTTGGTCCAAGGGACTCATGGGATCTCTCTCTGTCTTGAGAGTCTTAGCCCTGAAACGGTGAAGCTGGATCTAATCCTTCACTGTTCATGGAGAGGCAAGATATAGATATAGATATTGTAAATCTATATGATGTTTTAGTGAAAGATACTTTTGATCTATGAATGGGTTTCCTGATGAGCCCCTGGAAATGAGACAGCTAGATAGAAGACTTCACTTTGTGTGTGTGTGTGTGTGTGTGTGTGTGTGTATGTGTGTGTGTGTGTGTGTGTGTGTGTGTGTGTAGTTATCTTTTGTGGCAAAGACAGCAGAAAGAAGACATAGACCTAAATCCCTCATCCTATGAGTTTCTATGTTGTGTGGAATGTTGCACCTTGCCCTTTAGAATCTTTGCTACATGAGGTGTTTGGGTTTGGGGGTTTGGGGGTTCGGTTTCCTATTGTAAAATACTTTTCAAGCCTGCCGTGTTGTTTTTTCTTTTTCTCTTTGCCTCTCTTTGCCACCCTTTCTGCTTAGGAGTTAACCTTGGCAGGATTTTTGTTTACCCTTTACTTGACCTCCGTTGTGTCCTATCTTGAGCCTTTTCTCCCCACAGCAACCCATCTTCCTAGCCATCATTAGCCACGACTGTGTACTATTCCACCCTGGAACTGTCTGGGACTGCTGAAGCATTCCACGATTGGCCAGACACTAGAGAAGTTCCTGGTGTTCACTACTTTAAATTCCAGCAAACAGTTTGACAGCCATGATCATCCTTCCCTAGCCTCTTACAGTGTGTGCCTGCCATTGTTGCCTCTTCTTAAGTGGACTTTTATTTAACCCTTTCTTGCCTGCTGCTTTTCTTCTTGATCTCTTCAACCAGATTCAGTCCCACCTGGCCACATTCACGTCTTCCTTTTTTGCTCTTGAACCCTCCCCTTCTCTCCTTCCTAGATCCCTCTTCACTGAGCATATCCAGTAGCTAAAGCTCTCTCATATCCATGAACTTATTATTATTATTATTAATTTCTATCCTGCTCACTGCCCCTTCCCTCAATCCTTCCTTCCCCACTCCCCTCCACCTCTGAGGTAGTGGCAGCCTTCCCCTGTGTATCCCCCACCCTGACACATCCATGAATTTTCATGTCCGGGTTTCTCTAGAATATTCTTTCCACCTGCCCACTCCTCCTGGAGTTTCAGCCACAACTGACTCTGAGAAAAGGCATTGTCTCCATAGTTGTGAGCAGGATAACGGGACATGATATAAGGCTGCATTTTACAATAAGCTAGGGGCTAGAGAACTGGCATAGCTTTGAGCTTTTAATTAGGAGTGCCATGCACTATAATGGTGGGGGCTTGGAGTATCTCTGGCTGCCTGGAGCAGAAGGCTATCTAGGAAAGAAGATAGCGTTTAGAATTACACTGACATTGAACCAGGTCGAGTTCTGCCATGTGCTCTAGGACCATCTGCATGTCACTAAACAGTATTCCTTCATCAAGAGATTGGTGAGCTGTGATTCTGGCTGGCAGGCACTGAGTCCTCTTGGCCTAACTTTTGTACATGGTTGCTCTTTTCCATCCCCAACTTTAGCTCACTGTCTAGACTTCTATCTTGCTCACCATAGAGACTTGATAAATATTTATCAAATGAGTAAACTCTGACTGAGAGCTCAAAGGTGTAGCCACCAGCAACTCTTCTGCAACAGTGCTCATCCCACCAGGGAAGTAAGCAGGTGGCGCATCTGCTGTGTGCAGGGGGGTGGCGAGTACACAGGCAAATCTGTGACTGTGTTTGCACATGTGGCCAGGCAGCAGCTGTTTCCAGATGGGAGGTGGCACCATGCCAAGTACCAGTGGCCTCTCCACAGAGTGTAGTAATGAGGAAGGTCCCACGTGCCTCTTCTAGAGAGAGTCGCTCATTGTGGAGCGGGTGGCACTTCACAGATGTCCTCTCCGCAATTCACCACATGCCTGCAAAGGAGGCAGTTATGCCACGTGGCTACCCGGGTATCTCCGGAACAGTTGGGACAGGATGGCAAGTGAAGAGAAAGGATACAAGCCATAGGAGATGCTCCTGTCCTATTCTACAAACAGAAAGAGTGTAGAGATATGCCCAGGGCTGCCTCACAGTTTATGGGATGTTGGGGACAAATTTAGAAACTATTGCTCCAAGGTCTAGATATCATCAATATCACCCTGATAAATGGAAAGATGCCCCCAGAAAACTGCAACTATGGTGTGGATGGAAGAGTCTCACAGCCCTCTGCTCCTCACAGGTGGATAACCAAGTCACAAGCTCCTTTAAGTTTAGCCTCAGTCCTTAACATCATGACAAAACTTCCCAGCTCAAGTTGGGGCAACCTTTGGCTTAGTTGCTGGCTTTATGCAGGGTTCCCCTGGCCACCCTCTGCTCAGATTCCATCATCCCCCATCCTATGCCTGTGACAGCCCTGTGCCATTCCTTTGTGACACTTGGCTAATTGGTAATTATTTATAGGAGATTATAATGAAGAGCGGAAGCTCTCAGAATCAGGAGCTGCTTTGGCTTGTCTTGCACGTATCCAGTATCAAGGATCCCAAGCACTCGTGGGAAAGCTATGGGATTCATGAAATGTAAATGAAGACACCAACAAAAAGTCAAGTGACAGAAAAGGAAATGCTTAGTCCGAAGACTGGATGGCACTTCTCCTATCTGGTGCTATTGTTTTATAGTTACCATAACAACCTACAGTTTTGCTTGTTTGGTTTTTTTGTTTGTTTGTTTTTGTTTTGTTTTGCTTATTCGTTTTTTTTTAACTCAGGAATAATTTTATTAGAGTTCAAAATAAAAGCTCTAAAACAAGTGAGCTGTAAATATTAGCAGCTACCCAGAGAAAGATAGAGGGTAGAAGGAGAGGAAGGCATGTGTATGACTTAGGCCAGCATGGTGGTCAACCATACAGTGGACAGGCAGCCACATGTGGCTGGGAGGGGAGTTCAGAAAAAGAGCAAGGCCCAAAGTATTAAGGAAATTGCTTGAGTTTTCTACCTACCGTTCCAAAGTGAAACTGATTCTGATTTATACAGAGTTAATGGTGTGAGTGTCTATAGCTTATGAGGCCAGGAATAACGCTATCCATCTTTATTATCTACCCCATAGACATGTGTGGCACACAAAACAAATTATGTACTAAACAAATATTTGCTGAAGAGCTGATAAAATTCACTAATCCATGTCCCATTAATTAAGGAGATATGAAAATTAAAGGCATGGTCTAATTGAGAGTTTTTCCATTTGAATTTTTACTTCTTGCTTCAAGTTTATCAGTGTTCTGTGTCTCATTTAGAAAACCAACCCAGGGTCCTGGTCATAGAAGTCTCCGTCTTGCTTTGACTCAGTAAATCTGTATTGAGTGTCTGTTCTGTTATGCATAAGATCAGTCAGTGGATTAACATGGGGAGAGATGGTTCACTGGTCTAACATCATAGATCCTAGACTATGACAACATGTTCACTAAGCAAATCATATAATTTCGAGCTGTGTTTCAAATATGGAACTATTTCTGCTACATAACAAAGGACCCTCAAAGCTTATAAATTCAAACAGTGTGGGTGAGTAATTAGGTCTCATTCATCTATGAAGTTCTGCTCCCTGGATTAAGCTTATCTGATCTCGGCTGGGGTCATTTATGAGAAACTAGGTTGACCAGTTGTCCATCAGGGTGGGCCTGCCTGAGTTTTTTTTATCTGGTTTTGTCTTCCAGCATGTTAGATAAGACTTGTATGGAAATTTCAGGGTTTCAAGATGGAGAGTGAGACCCATAAAAGCTGAGTGAGGCCCAGAAGACACCAGGACCCACTCAGTAGCACTTGGGCTTCTTTGATCAATGACAACCTGGACCCCAGTAGGAGAAAGACAGACCTCATCTCTTGATGAAATGAGTTACGAACTATTATGACCCTTTTCTTAAAAACATCCAGAATCCACCCAACAAAAACTATGCTATGCCTTTGCATCTTACTTCAGCAGTTCTCAATGGCGTATAAACTCAGTGTATTCCTTAATGAGATAGAGAGGGGCCTGCAATTTTACCCAATGGCCCCCTTTAGCTTCTTCAGAGCCCTTCATGCAAGAAGCCTATCTGCCCTACCCCTAATTCTACCCTGGAGTAAGGTCATTGACCGTTTTTACTTCCAGAAAATAAGGAAGGCTTCCTGTCTGTAAACATGACAGCATGCCAGCTGGTGGTCAGAGTCCCCCTTTTTTTCCCTGCACAATCATGCATTCAGTCACTGAAATAGAAAAAAAAAATCCATCTGTGGTTCTGGATGTTTCTGTGACTCATTTGCAGGGCATCCAGCAATCCCTCAGAACTCTCTATGAAGTGTGCTGTATGGGTCTGGAGAGGCCTCACACCCATTAGACACTTCTGCTGCAAATTGGATGTGCCAGTCCCTGTGGGCTGGTACCAAGGTGTGAATTAGATAGAGATACTCTTTATTTGGTCCTCTGGCCTCCTGATTCTGTTCCTGGGCCATCCTGTGGCCGGCCAAGCCTCCAGGCAGCCGATCTGACCTAAGGGATGAGGGGGTTTGGAGGTGGGTAACAGTAGGCAACTGCAGCAGGTGTAGCATCCCATTTGCAAACTCTCACAAAACAGAGTTTCAGAAAGCGGAGCCTCTTCGGATTCTTCTAGGAGTGCATCTTGCTCAGGTGGGAACGTGGCTGCCAGAGAACAGAGGTCCTGTGGGGCGAGGAAGACACAGGGGCTTCTGGCCCAAACCTTGTCCTGGCTGTTGTGTTTGCCCCAGTTCGTGTTGTCATCAGTAGTAGACACTGCCATACATACATGAAAGGAGTCTTTGCAGATTTCAACATCTCTGGAGACAGGTGGCCTGGCTCATACTCCAAACTATGCATCCATGGCCAAGTTTCTGGACCTTTGTTTCCATCTTGGATAATTATGAAGATTAAACCAATCCTGAAATATAGAGCAAGAATGGCACCCGGCATACAGAAGATGCTAGAGTAAGATTCCCTGCTGGGCTTGATGGGCCTGTTCCCATCCATGTGATGTTTAATCCACACAGCCACTTGTGTTAGAAATATCGGATGTCCTTTTGTGTCTCTTTGGAACCTAATGGACAGAGAAGCTGAGTCACTTCCCCGAGGTCACACAGCTGAAGGCTCAAGCCCTGACACAGATCAACCTCGTGTATTTGCTCATGGCCTTCCATCCTTCCCAATTCAGCTTCGCAAACTTGCCCACCCCACCCAAGTAGCTTCAGGTGGGCAAGTCATTCTGCCAATCGTTGTTTGATCATCTCAAAAGAAAAGAATATCGTCTCATAAAACCTGCCCAGTGATCAATACCCATACACACTGAATCTTTAATGCTGTGTCTTTTCAAATTAGCAGCTTCCACCACAACTCAGGGCGGAAATCAATGTTCCCTTGACCTTAAACATGCACAGACTTGAAAACGCTCCTGCCTCGGGGCTTCCAAGGCCGGCGGGTGAAGGGATCCACTCTCAGATATATCTGCTTGAATTTGGGAGGCACACAGCTCTGTTGTGCAGTAACAGAACTGGCCATGTGGCTCCTCTGTCCCCCAATCCCACAGGGGTCTTCCCAGCGCTCTGAGGCTTAAGACATCTAAGCAGACAGTTTCTGGCCTCCATGTTAAACTGTGAGTATAGGAGACACCTCTGACTGTCCTCTTCGTGGTAGCTTTGCCATCTGTAGGTTCCTGCCCTGGATGGAATCACTGCTCCGTAGAACTGGGCCTCCTCCTTAGCCATTGGGTTCTCATCTCTCCTTCTCTTCTCAGGCCTGGGCTCCCCCATTTCTTCCTTTTGTGCTTACTTGGTGTCTAATAAGCTTTTATAACTCCTTAAAAATAACACCATGGGATAGACTAGGAAAGTCATTTGAGTCTAAAGAACATGACTCAGGGGCTAAAGAAATGGCTTACCAGTTAAAAGAGTACTTACTGCTTCGGGGAAAGACCTAAATTTGATTCCAAACATCTACTTGAGACAGCTTACTAACTCCACCTCCAGATGGTCTGACGTCCTCTGCTGGCTTTTGTGACACCAGTACACCTGGGCCCAAGACCAGACACAGACACACACCATACACCTAATTAAAAAATTAGAAATGAAAAACAAACCCCATGATTTAGCATCTAAGTGTCTATGACTTTGTATTGTCTCCCTTTGTTTCCCTAGGCGGTTGGCAAGATGCCCAATTTCTAAAAGTTATAGCTCAGAATAGATCATTAAAGGTGCTTATTAAGTGCTTGCTGTATACCAGGTAATTTGTTAAGCACTTTTTCAAATATCATCTTGTTGACTCCGATAGCCACTTTAGGGTGATTACTACTAATACTCGTATTTTTTTTCATATGAAGAACTGAAGCCCAGAGGTCACACACATGGCACAAAGGCATCTAGGTGGCATGTGTGGGGACTGAAACCAAAGCTGGATGGTCTGCCATTGGCACCGAAGCTTTGAGTCATAATATCTTAATGGCTTTTACCCTGAGTTGTTTTCTATTTGGTCCCTACTGTAAAACTGTTCACCAAAGCAGACATGGTCTTATAGAGACCAAGACTTATACGGAGGGATCACACATTTTTTGTGTGTATTTCTGAGACAGAGGCAGAGACAGAGATATCCCCACTGTCCAAAGCTGGTTGCTCAGAGAAACCTTTACACCCTACCTTCCGTGGCTCAAGAACCATGACTTAGCTGGATGTCACCTGCTCTGAGTTCCTTACCAGGCTGCATTCAAGGCCCTACATTGTCTCTGGTGTGTAATGGGGATAAACTTCTCAGTTTGTTAGCAGAATTCACAGTTCCTTGTACATTCCTAGCTACAAGTGCTTTTGGCTCCTTCCCATGGAACCTCTCCCACAGCGCAGTTCACAACAGGACAGCATGCCTTATCGGGCAAGGATTAGACAAGGTGAACAGGCCACAGGCTTTGGTACTATGACCCTTGGCTCTTGACATCTTGTGTTCATTAGAAGTGACATGAAACCTCAGGCAAGGAGCAACACAATGCCCCCCCCCAGAGTGAAGTATGAGCATAAGGGGTAGGGGGCGGTGTAGATGACCCTAGACAAAGCCAAGACAGAGACTTATAGAAGTATCTAGACTTTTCTTCTTTCAGAGAGCAATGAGAAATTTTTAGAGAATTTGAGGCAGAGGGATCTGGTGAAGGCTAAATTTTAAGAAAGTAAAGAACCAGGGATGTTAAAAGCTGAAAGGGAGGGGTGCTGAGCCTCAGGGCTGAAAGTGAGAGGAAGAACTAAGCTGATTCACCACCCAGTACAGGCCGTGACTCACATCTACATCGGCTAAAATGTTCTGAGTGGAACCCAATTACCTCCACACTTCTGTCAGCTGGACTGGGGCGAATCTGCTGTTTTCAATGACTTTTAGGAAGAGAGAGTTCCCTGTAGCATAAACATTTCTTGGGAAAACTCTCCAGGCTGTAGAAGGATGAGCTCAGCTCTGGGACTCTCCTACCCACATCCTATGGTCATTATTGGTGTTGTTGTGATCTGTTATCTTCTGTTGAGTTTTCTCTAAGCTAAAACCAGGTACAAGAACTTCAAAAATCATGTGTTTTGAAGGTGATGCTCTGAAATATTAATAGGAGAATGAGGGATAGACAGAAACCCATAGTGTCTGTCTGTCTGTCTGTCTGTATACACATATGTGCATATGCATATACTTCTGTCATCCTCCAAAGGGATAAAGTTCCAGGCTATCATAGATAGATGACTTCCATCACCACCACCCCACCCCTGCCAACACACACTCTATTAAGTCTTACATAAATCCGAGACCAGGCCTGGTAGATTTCCATAGCTGAGGGTGAAGAACAACTGATGTTTAAAACTAGCAGTTCTGCGTAAGTAGGGCAACCATAAAGAACAGGCATGGGACCTAACAGAACCTATGATAATGTTAATCATAGCCAAAACGGTTTTCATATAATGAGTCCCTGTAATCCTCACAGAAATGCTAGTTCAGTTCTTGACACATGTAGGTACTCAACAGATGTTAATTAAACATTGTTAGTGATTCTAGCATGCGTCCAAGGTCACTGGACTTGTAAATGTCAAAGCCAGGACCATTACTGGGTCATCTGGTACACAGTCCATTGGACATGGAAAGTGTCACTGAAAGCAGGGGTCCCGCCTGGCTGTGGAGACAAGCTGAGGAGACAGGTGGCCCTGGTGCTCCAGAGGACCAACTGCAACATCACCATTTTGCTCCGGGTCAGTCCAATTAGCAGTATTTGTCTGATAAAATTACAAAGAGGAAAAGCCCAGAATGACCTGGGTGGCAGCAGATGAGCCTGTAGACAGAACAAATGAGGGTGACCCACAGTGCACGCTGCTGTCGGTAGCAAGCCAGAGGTACCAGGCTGGAAAACACTCAATTAGGTCTTATCTTGCATTTGTTTCTAGAGAGCAATGTATCTGATCCAAGTGGGTATGGGGAAATTCCCAGACTGAAAAGATCCCTGGTCAATAGAAGAGGGGCTGTTTCCTTCGGTGTGTCTGTTGTTGGCCTTGATCTCTTCTTTTATTCTATGTATCATTGTGATTTCTGACCTTCGTGCCTGTGGCACTGGTTCTGTGCCGAACGAGAACCATGGTCTAGAAAGATGGTAGGAAGAGCTGAGCACACAGGAGAGAAGGGGATATGGGGAGCTTGAGAAGGGCGAGAGCTTCCAGTTCCGCTCCTTCCTTCAGCAACTGGCTGTGTGAATTGGATTAAGAGAGGGGTTACCTGATGTGGTGGTGTACACCTGTAATCTCAACCTCATGCTGGTAGAGGCAGGAGGATCAAAAGTTCAAGATCACATTCCACTATATAGGTCAAAGTCACCCTGGGCTACTTGAGACCCACTCTCAGCAGAGTAGAGAAAGAAGAGGGATGGGGTGCAGGGAGGAGGGCAGAGGAGGGAGAGGATAGGGAAGTGATGAGTAGCCCTACTGTGTCTTGGGCCTTGAGCTTGAGACACCTTTGAGGTTCATTGCTGTTATTAGAATAATAACCCTTAAAGTAATCGCTGGCATTTCCTGCATGATTAAGTAGAGGAAATACTTGAACCAGACAGTGCCATTCTGCCTGACTCCAAACTCCTTGCTCTTTTCTCTGAGTCATTGCTTCTGTTTCTTTGTGTTTTATTAAATATATAGCCAATGCCTTTGTCGGGGGGGGGGGGGTACATGCCTGTACATGCTCATGCTAGTGGTACACATGTGTACAGATGTGTGTGGGCCAGAAGACAATTCAGGTACAGTCCCTCAGACACGGGCCACCTTCTGCTTAAGACAAGATTTCTAATTCCTGGGACTCATTACTAGTCCTCTAGACTGACTGGCTAATGATATATGCGTGACTCTACCTCGCCAGCTTGGGAATTATAGACACATACCACTACATATAGCTCTTTTTATATGGTTCTAAGGATTCAACTAGAGTTTTCATGGTTCCAAGACAAGCATTTACAGACCAAGGTATTACCCCTAACCCTAGCCCAGTGCCTTCAAAAATATGTTCTCTATGGGTTAAGACAGGATATTAGAGGCAACGGGCACCTCAGGTCCCACCAAGTCATTCTTGTCCCTGTTTGAGACAATGTGGAAGAAGTACACTTGATGACCTGGACCATTTCTTTCTCCACCTGGCTAAAGGGGTGTCTCCTGGAGGAACCCTTTGATGTGTGCAAAGAAATGGGATAGGGTCTAGAAAGCTAGAGGGAGGAGGGAATTTTAAAAGCCAGATTTCCTTCCCTTTTATTATTATTCTTCTTGTCATAAGTCCACTGGGGAAATCTTTATCTGCATTAAAACATACATAAGATGAGGGAAGAAAGAGAGTCGGACAAGAGTGTTCCTACAAAGTGTGTCTTTGAGCCCTGCTCGCTTCCTCTATCAAGTCCTTTCCCGTGCTCACCACAAAGATGGAATCTGGGTTCAAGGTTGAATGGAAAGGCAGCTCCTGATGGAATTCGTATCCCCTGAACACACCTCTAGGAGATTAGCCCGTCATTAAATATTTGTAGGATAACAGGAGAAGCCTAATTTAGTTTTTGTTTCTTTCTCTCTGTGGCTTAATCACAGATGAAAGAGACTAATAGCTCTACAGAGCTTTCTGGTGATCAAAGGCCAATCAATCCTCTTTGTGGAGTAATTAACTATTTGCTAAACTTGCAGAATTGATTTCCATTTAGGGCTAAGAGAGAGGGTTTTAAATGAAGACCGATTCGCCAGGCAGAGGAGGGAATCTCGGGGCTGATGCCAGGAGATAGTCAGGGTGATGGATTGGAATCTGCTAATTAGAGCCTGGAAAAAAAAGCACAGCCAGAATCTGACCCTATTCGGGAAGACTTTAGGGAAGGACAGCTGGAAGTGAGGGTGGGTATGGATGCTGCCTTTATCTGCCAGGCAGCTGTGTACGGTGGAAGCACAGAAGAGCCTTGACATTCTCATCCTCATCGAATGCTGAGCTGTCACACATGTGGTCCAGGAAGCCATGGAGACACCTACAGGTGACTAAGGTGTGAAAGGGGCCACCCTGGGCAATGAGATCCTCTGTCACTGGGCCCTATTTCCTAGTGCCCCTGGCTAAGCGCACACCTCAGATTCTCTCCACACACGTGAAGCTTTCATTGAAAGCCAGGCATGAATTTGGATGTTATTGGTTTCTCTTCCTAAAAATCTACTCAGACAGATATATTTAGGACCTCCAGTATCAAATCCATGCCAGTTTAAAACTATTAAGACCATCTAGTGATGCGACTGCCTCCAGTTTCCAGACATGATGCGCAGTGCCCAGATCAGTTTGTCCTCGTGAACAAAGAGTATGTTTTCAGTATCCTAAATAATCTGTTGCTTTAGTATAAGTACGTCCCCAGATGTTGGGGCTTTCTTTAATATTTGAATTGAAACTGAGCAGTTCTCCGTCGGGTTAGATTTGGTGCTTTCCATGTTTTGACCTCTCTGAGCCTCAGTTTCCCCATCTAAGGACATTCACAGTAGTAGCTGTTTCATTGTGAACTGTAAATTTAACTAACTGGATGTGAAGCCCTTTGTGCAAGATAGTCTCCGGCAGGCTTTTACTCTCTGCAAGTAATATATATCATTGGAGGGAACATTATTTGATAAATAAAAATGTAGGGCTGTTAAATATTAATGTCTTGTTTTCCTTTTGGCCATCTCTCTTTGTCCTTTGTTCCCAACCTCTTTCTTCCTTTCTTATTCCTCTGGCTTCGCACACCACCACCTCCTTTACTCTCTTTTATGCAGACTGGCTATGCTAATAACATCCCTGTCATTTTGTAAACTAAGTACCTTTCTCCACTTCCCCCATACACCTGGGCAGGAGGCAGGAGGGCTGAGTGGCCTTGAGTTGTCTCAAGGCCTCTAGGTCTATGATCTCGGCCATGCTCTTTGACCTTATGTGGTTGAGTGTCCTGAGATAGAGTGACTGTGTTATTACACGTACCAATACAAGGAGGGTACATAAAATGCTATGTGAACCATTATCTTTATAATATGTGGCTGTTCTCCTGGGCTCCCTAGAAATAACCTAGCACTTGTTGAAATCGGCACCTATCTCTTGAACCAAGCTGGGTACTGGTTTAACGCTAGGGAGTAAGTTGATAGATGTGGGTCCTACCTTTGGTTTTCCTGACTCTAGCCATAGAAGCAAACCAAAACACCTTTAGCCCTCACTAAGATAGACCCTTTGGTGAGTTTTTCAAGTTTGATTAAGATCAGAATATTTTCCTTGTCTTCCACAATCAAGTTCTGGGCAAAGCTTCCAGCAAGTTAATGAGAATTGAACAGCGTTTCATGAGAATTTAAAGAATCGATGTCCTGATAGCTACAGCTGCCATGACCCCCTGGACATAGCTATGTAGATTCTGTCTGGAATGAGGTCGGAGCAGGCAGGGATGTCCCTTCTGGGATCTGCTCTAAGATTCACCATCAGCAGATCCCCAGCCTGGACCAAGGTTTCTAGAATATCAATATTGTTCAGGTGTACCCATGAGTTGGGCACGGGAGCCTTGAGCTAGGCAATTAGAGGGAGTCCAGGCTTGGTAGCATCTCTGGTTGATTAGAAAGCTGAGGATGTCACAACAGGTGAGGTCCCAGATAAAGACTGAGGATGGCTGATTCCATCCAATGTCCCTATACTGCACGCCAGTGGCTGATCTTGCCCCTTACCGCTTCTCATCATGCCGGGCATGGTTCCAAACTCTTGCCAAGCATGCACTTGGTTTAGCCCTATAACACCCTAATGCCACAGACACAGTTGTTACTGGGTGTCTTACAGATGAAGAAATACAGGAAGAGGAGGTTGATATTAATGCAGATTCTCCCTGATCTTAGCTATCCATTTCCTCCTTACAGAGCACTATCACATGACTATCCTCATAGCTTCTGAGTGATATTCTAGACGATGTAATATGCCAGGCACCAAGCATGCTGTAGACCCCGTCTCTTTCAAAAAAGGATGTCTATAAGTCATCACTGGGAGAAAGATGTAATTTCTCAGGGCTGACAGACTGATTAGTAGAACAGGAACCATGGGGTCTTTTGAGCTCACTGTGGTCCATCCAGAGAGGAAAGATTCCATTTGGATAGCCTGGACGCAAAACAGGCATCATCAGAGCTTCTCAGCAGGCCTCCCAGCTTTGAGGGTCACAAGAGTTTAGACAGATGAGCTGGAAGTTGAAATGGCAAGCCCTGCTTGACTAACCAGGACCTGGACCACACTATGGTGGTAACAGTCTTTAGAAGAGATACACTATGCTATGTCTGAGCACCCTGAGCCTGCCCTTGGCTGGCCCGACACCCACAATTACCTGGAATGGCACTGGCAAGGAACTTTGGAGAAGGGAAGAGGGATCCATAGGGATGCTGTATGAAAGTATCCCATTTGACTCCTTAGTGTAAGTTTAATGTGCCTATCTAACAGCCAGGACTTGCTATTCCTTGGCAAAAGAGACTGATATCACCAAAGTGTCTCATGAGCAAGATGCCTACTTAGGATTAAATAGCACAAAGTCCCCCACTGCCGTCTGACTGGTTTAAGGAGGGGGAGTAAAATGGCTGCCGAGAGAGAAGAGGGCTCCCAAGTGGTGCTTAGAGAGGGCCCCTTGGTGCGGCCACAGCTCTCCTGAGCTGACCAGCGGCGTTTAAATGCAAGGGCTGCTGTGAGCTGACTCGCTGCAGGATAATTACGTTAGGGACCAATACGGCCTGTTGAAAATCAATTCCGTGGGACCAGTGTGTTTGTTCGGAAAGCCACTCAGCCAATTCAGGAGTATATTAGGCAGCAGGCCCAGTGCAGTGACCTCTTCCGGATTGGGGTTGACACTTGAACGAAGGCGTTTGTCCAGTTAAAGGACAGTACTAGCAGCAGGCTCTTATCTCCCATAAATTGGATTACTCAGATCTGCTTGTTCTCTTTAAAGATAGTGACTCTTGGGCTTTTCCCCTCTCTTCCCATCTGTCTGAGATGGTTACCTAGTGATTACTGTCTAACGTGCCATCCTTATGTATTTCTGGACAGTGTCTGTCACCAGTGTGACTTCCTTTTCCTGAATGGGTGGACAAGGTTACTGGAGCTAGGCACCTTCACTTGTCAGATCTCTGGTTGGCCTGGGGAATGGGTTTCNTGACTCTTGGGCTTTTCCCCTCTCTTCCCATCTGTCTGAGATGGTTACCTAGTGATTACTGTCTAACGTGCCATCCTTATGTATTTCTGGACAGTGTCTGTCACCAGTGTGACTTCCTTTTCCTGAATGGGTGGACAAGGTTACTGGAGCTAGGCACCTTCACTTGTCAGATCTCTGGTTGGCCTGGGGAATGGGTTTCAATCCTGGTGCCCAGGCCTGTGCGTTCCCTTCATAAGCATGTAGTCAGAAACTCTGTGGCATGCTTTTCAGTGATCAGTAGACAATTCCTGTGATGTCCCATACTTCCCGTCAGATAGGTGAGTTAACTCCCTATTGGCTGCCCTTAGCTTAGAACCCTAAGCCTGCTCACTATGCAGGCAATGTCTCTTGAGTGGGAAATGTGTCTGGCCACCACATCCGCGGATGACAACTATCTCCAACCCTCCGGAGCATCAAAGCCCTGCAGAAGGCTAGAGAAGTAACCACTGAGAGCAAACCCCCATGGAAAACCCAGGAAATTCTGTCTTCAACACCTCTCCTGGTAGAGTCTTCCCTCCCCAGACCCACTGTAATAGCACAGGGTTGTAAGCGGTGTCACCAAGATAGAGCCAAGTCTGGGAAAACGTGTGTCTCCTCCTAAAAGGATCTAGGAAAGACTTATGGCTGCAATTACAGGTTCTTTTAATGACACATAAAATTAACTGCTCCACATATCCATTCCCTCTGACAGCTGAGGATTTCTCTGCGGTAAAAGGAGGGCCATGCGCACTGTCAGTGAGTCACACGTCCGTATCCCAAACCCTGTCAACCAATTAGACTTCGAGAGCAAGCCGCACCATTTTCTAATGAAGCTATAATCAGGCTGCTCCCTCACCCAGAAAGAGCAGATAGTCTTGTCCAGAATGGAGAAGGTAATCGCCAGGGGAAAAGGCCTGAATAAATCAGAGGTGATTTCAGCCTGGCTCACTATAGGTCCGTTATAATTGGAAAGTGGCTGATGCAGACCCGGCCTCCCCCTCAGACTGCATCACTTGGGAGAAAGTGCCTTGCCGCACCAGGAAAGCAACATGGCTTCCCAAACAAATGGCTACGGGGGCAGCGACTGTGGGTGTCAGTGCTTGGGGATGCACTGAGATATAAGGAGAGAAGGTGGAAGTGAAGAGGAAAGAAGGGGATACAGGAGTAAACCAGAGGGAAGGANGGGGGGGAGAAGAGAGAGGGCGTCTCTATTGATTGACTGGGACAGTGGCTCACCTATGTTACAGCATGTGTGTGGAGGTCAGAGGACCACTTACAAGAGTCAATTCTCTCCTTCCACAGCCTGGGTCTCAGGGGTCAAACTCAGACATCAGTCTCGGCTCCTAGCACTGTTACCTGCTGAGCCATCTCCCTGGTCCAAGGAAGAGATAGATAAACCAGCTCTCTACCCAGCTACAAACCCCGACTGATAACATTTGCGGGCCTTATCTCTTCAAATGCTATGGCACCCTCACCTTTTAGTCACCCCGGCTGCTAATAACACCCTCTCCCCAGCCCAGATTCCATTTCCTGGTGGGGACTGGCTCTAGGTAATTCTCTGGCTCAGCTAGATACCCAGCAAGGAGTTGGGATACTGGTGAGAGTCTGAAGAAGGATGAAGGGCGGAGACTGGTACTCACACAGTAACTGGGCATGGTCCCAGTGAGTGCTTCACTGCACAAGGACTGTGCACCCTCTTCAGATGTGAAGGTTTTTTTCAGCACCTTCCCTGAGGCAGAGCGAAGGTGTAGAGCCACTAGGGAATTGCATAATCCCTTGAGGGGTTCCCAAGCAGTTTTCATAGAAAAAAAGATTGCTGAAATCCGTCATGCCTTCTTTCTCTTTAGATTTCTTTGTTTGATATGTGTGCAGTTGTGTGTGTGTGTGTGTGTGTGTGTGTGTGTGTGTGTGTGTGAGTGTGCCGTGTACAAGCATGTGCGTGTGGAGGTTAAAGGTCAACCTCAGGTGTCATCTCAAGGACTATATGGTTGGTTTTCAGAGGCAGGGTCTCTCATTGGCCTGAGAGCCACTGATAAGGCTAGACTAGTTGGACACTGATCAGTGAGCCCCAGGAATCCTCCTACCTCTGCCTCTCTAGCACTGGGGATACAAATGTGTACTCTACTCCCTAATTTTTATCTGGGCATTAAGTATCAAACTTAAGTCCTCCCGCTTGCACAGAAAATACTTTACCTTTGAGCTATGTTCTGCCTGCTCCCCCCACCCCCAATCTATATTCGTATATCCCCAAAAGACAGGTTGAGCCATGCAAGATCTTGTGGATCGCAACCCAGGATTAGAAAAGCCTCCCCATTATTAGAGTAGACTCTGTTTAAAGTATATTTTTCCACTATATTTTAATGAAGTAATTGATTTCTCATTGATTCTAAAATGCCACAAGAAGGTCCCCTGTTATAAGCTTTGCATCAGCAGTGCACATATCCTGGACTGTCAGAGACTAAATGTACAGGATTTTGGCCATGCTGCCTCTTCCTGGGTGAGAGCCAGTCTTCCCCAAGAGAATTTCCCCATCTGTAACTAGGAATACAGGGTCCATAAGAGCTCTCTAAATGAACGCCAAGGGTTCAGTATGTACATCGCTTGTTTCAATTTGACTTGTGTGGCTAATTGCTGTGTGTAGAAGCTAACATCTGTGAAGATCAGTCCATCCTCTGAACCCCAGACTGTCAAAGTCAACGACAAAGCTCTCCAGGTGAAGCACATCAGTAGAGCACCCGTGGGAACATCAAACATAGCTTCAAGTGGAAAGGGGCTGAGAGCAAAACTTTCAAGATGAATGAAAAGGCTAAATTGAATACATTCTTTTAGGGTCTAAAGAGGATGGGGCTGGGGGGTGGGGGCGGGGGCAGGTGACGCACTCTGAGGCTAAAGAACCCTTGGCAGAGAAGCCATTAACGACCCATCTCAGAAAGACATCTGCAGTGGTACAGAGGCTGGGCTCATACCCCACCAGGTCCCTGACTAATGTCAACAACACTTTGGTTAGAGTGGTTGGCATATAATTACACAGTGTATTCATTAATGACCATGTCAACCATGGCTTTGGCACGTTGGGGGCTGTCTGCCTTTAAGCCATCTGCCCGCCCAAGTTCAAGGAGATCCATAAACTGAAGGAGAGGGGCCTGGTATCTAATGAGAAGGAAACAGGCCGTGCTGAGCCTAGAAAGCAGATTGCGCAAATGGGATTTTTTTTCCCCTCCCTTCATAAGCCAACTGACTGAAAAGCAAGTCTAATAGTCTGTCAGCTTTTAAGGAAAACACTAATTATAAAAGTTTCACTCTGGTATGTCAAACATTAGCTTCCAGCCCAGTGGGAGTCAAAGTTCTTGCTTAGCACACAAGGGCATATGAAGGTTTTGTTAAATACTTTTTAGTTTTAATTATGTATATGTGTGTGAGTGGCGGTATTCACACATGAGCACAGGAGCTTGACGAGAACAGAAGAGGGGGTTGTGTCTCCAGAAGCTAGAGTTACAGAACGTTGTGAGCTGCCTGATGTGGATTCTGGGAATTAACATTGGATCCCATGCAAGTCCTATGCACTCTTAGCCACTGAGTCATCTCTTGAGCCCCAGGCTTATGAGTTTTATAGTGTTCAGGACTTTAATCTACAACGTATACTTTAATCCTCTTTGCAAAACCTGCAGTACAGAGCTCTGGCAGTCAATGAACTCTACAATTGCTGTGGAGGTGACCATCGCCACCTGCCCCCATCACTCACCCTTCGTAAGTATTTCTGCAAAGCAGATGGAATGAACGACTGTAAGAGATAAACAGGGACCATCCTGTGCACAGCAAATGAGTTACTACACCAGCTGTACTTAAACGCAAGCGACAGCTCGAAGGTGAGACTCAGCGTCCTGCCAGTACCGATGACATTTTTTTTCTTTCCCTCTAAGTCCTGAGGTACCTGGTTCCTAGTGAAAAGAATGAAGACTTTGCACAGCAGGGCTCCCGGTGATGTAGGAGGTCAGAAGCACACAACAGGATGACCCGAGGTGCGACCAGGAGAAACCGGTGTTTATTGAGAGACTATAGCAGAGGTTGGGTACCATTTTGGATTGCATGAAGACACAGCTCTGGGCATCCAGGCCTGGAGATGAGAAAAGAATAAAGCCAAGAAGAGATAGTGGATTTGGGGGACTGAGTTTGTTCCATGTGTAAAGGACCGTTGCAACTTTGAATTCTGTCGCTTCAGGAAGTAGAGTTGGGTAGGAAAAGTTTGTCTGGAATGATGTAAGTTGGGTACCTAACAAGTGTATTAGTTAACTTTCCTCACTGGTGTGACAAAAATAATTTAGGGAATAGAGGGTTTGAGGGATACAGCGCTTCATGCTGGAGTGCGGGGGTGGGGGGAGATTGCACCAACAGGAGATTGACATATCTGGGCACTGTATCAACTGTCAGGAAACAGAGAGATGAACGCTAGCTCTTTTTGTCTCTTTCATTTATTCAGGATCCTGGCCTGTGAAATGGTACTGTCTACATTCAGGGTGGGTCTCCCTTCTTTCATTAAACCATTCTAGAAACACCCTCCTCATAGGCACACCCAGAGTGGTGTTTCCATGGTGATTCCAAACCTAATCGTCAAGCTGACAATGAATATTGACCCTCACAGCCAGTAAATGCTGCACTTCGGTCATTTGGTGGAAGGGTCATTTATTTGGGGGTGTCTCCTCTCTTGGGCCTTGGTTATTGCTGAGACTCAGATAAGAGTCCAGGCCCAACAGGTATGAGATTGCGCCAGTCATTTCAGCTCTCTGAGCTTTGGCTTCATTCCCCTGTAAACCAGAAATGGTCTTCCCTCCTTACAGGCTGGCCATGAAGAATCCTTTGTGATCATGAAGTCAAACAAAAACAGTTATATGGTGTGAAAGGTAGACTCTGGCTCAGGGGAACGGAAGCTGCTATTTCTTCTCTGATATTCTTAGGCCATGGTCTCTTTGGCAAAATGTGAGATCCTATCTCTGGTGTCTAAAATACATAATGGTAAAGGATGATCCATTCCACAGCATTCTATCCAAAGGCTCATCTGTCTATTAATAGTCACAGGATTGGACTGGGTAGGTGACTGACTTCCTCTTCCTAGATGCTCAAGTGAAGGGGGCCTGTGTTCATAAGAGCGAGCAGAACATTAAAGGTTCGTGAGGCTGTCAAACAGTAGACATGGCCTAGGAGAGAAAAGTTTCCCTGGAAGCTGGAAAAATTCTAGGAGACAAGCAGAGGGTGACTTCTTAGTTCATCACCCCTGATCAAGCCATCTAAATACTGAGGTGCATATATGGAAGAGTGTCCTTCAGCAAAGGGCCCCCCTCAGTTCTCTCAGTCAGAATGGGGACTATCCATGGAGTATAAGACTTCTGGGATTCAGGACAAGCAGGATCCAAGATAAGAGACAACCTCTTCATACTCCCTCACAGCTATCCTCAAGAAATAAATCTTGAGTCTGGAAGGAACTCGGGAGAGAAGATCACTGTCTTCAGGGCTGTCTCATAACTCAGATACAGGGTTCTCCAAACTCCAGCTGAGGCTGTGTCCTGGAGGACCTGAGGGAGGAGCCAACCACAGATTCACAGTGCACTTGAAAATAGCTAGTCCTAAACAGATACTATTTTATATACAAACAGCTACACACGTGTATACAAGTATAGGTATATATGTTTGCAGGTGCCTGGAGAAGCCAGAGGCCAACCTTGGGTAGCATCCTCAAGAGCTTCTAGCTTGGTTTTGTTGGTTTGTTTGTTTTGAGATGGAGTCTCTCAATTGGCCAGGAACACATCCACTTAGCTAAGCTGGCTGTCCAAGGAGCCCCATGGATCTATGTGTTTCTGTTTTCCCAGCTCTTGACTCCAAGCACATACCACTATGCCTAACTATTTTGACATAATTTTTGTCAATCAAAATCACACCCTAATATTTGCCTGGCAAGCTCCTTACCATCTGTTCCATTGCTTCGGCCCTTTAAAAAGATACTATTTAGACAGCTTTATTCCAGGATTATTTTTTAATGCTATTGATTCTCAACAGAGGTTTTTGCACAATGCTCATATCCATGGTCTTTAAGCTAGGAGTAGGAGTGAGTAGTTCCATAAATGGGGTTAGATATGGGGATTGGTGGACCAGTGTGGAGAATAAAGACCCCACCGTTTTGTCATCTCTGGAGCCCCTCTCTCATGTGCTGAAACCAGATGTGTGTTGCTTTGTCATTCACATGTTCCTGCCTTTCTCCTACTTTGATGCTCCTACCTTTCTCTCTCCATATATCATTCACATACACACATATATAATAATTTGCCTCAGCTATTTCATTGTAAGTGACCACCATGGACCTCTTGCTTCTCTTGTCCCTTTCCTATGAACTGCAATGTAATACTAGCCTAATGACTATACTAGTATCACAATCAGAAAACTCATCATTATGCTTCATCATTCACAATCCACGGTCTAAATTGAAACTTTAGCTATTTCACCTGTAACACACTTCATTCATAAATACACATGCCTGTTATCACATCTCCATAGTTTCCTTTAAACAAGTACAATCCTTCATTCTCCTCTCCATTTTTCTTCTTCCCATATCCTTGACATCATGTAGAAGGCTACTCAATGTGAGTTTGTCTAATCACCTTATGATTAGATCCAGGTGATAAATTCAGGGCAGAAATACCCAAGAGGTGGTCACCTGTCTCCTCATGTCAAGTGGAAAGGTGCCATCATTAAGGATGTTAGCTGGGGTCACCGAGTTGAGATGACATGCATCGGCTTTCTCCCCTGGAAGGTTGTTGTTTGACCTTTTGTGATGAAGAAGGAATTGTGAAGAGACACTTTATGACTATGTAAAAGCATCTTATCGCCCACTCACCTAACTTTTTGACCTAGGAGTGTTTATGTCCATGGTCGATCATTGCTGTGATGCTTGCCAAATGGTTTTCTAGTTCCACTCTTGCATGTGTTCAAGTCCACGGCGGGGGAGAGCTTTCCCTTCTCACTGAGGAGTGATGTATGTGTCCACTCTATTTCAGCATGGATCCTTATGGATTACTCATTGGGTTGCAGTCCATTACTGTCATATTTTGAGTATGACAGTCCCAGAGCTTGACACCGGGAGACCCTTCTATCCGTTTTTATGTGCCCTCCTTACTTTATTTATTAAGTACTTGGTTAATGAATAAAGGCTCATTTTCTGCCTTGCCTGTCTCCAACTACACTTATTGGTGGGTATAAGTATATGTGTTAAGAATGTAATTAGAGACTTTTACACTTCAACTGAAACTCAATGAAGTGACAGGTGTCATTATTTTTAAGTTTCTCTCAATGAACATAGCTAGGAAAAAATGATAGAAAGGGATGGAGGAAGATGGACAAATAGGTGATTGATTGATTGATTGATTGATTGATTGATATATAAATATAGTTAAACTATGTCAACACTTCCATTCCATTTCTGTAGTTTATTAGCCTCCCTGTTTTATATATTTGACAACACTTCTCCACTATAAGACACTTAGCCCTCATTTTTTACATATATACTTATATTCTTCATTTGCTCAAGCCTGAAAAACAGAAAGCTGCTTTCAGATGTCCATACACACCCTGTAGAAGCCAAAGCTGCTAGCTAGGATTTTGTTAATACATTATATATCTTTTGAATCTGGACTGAAGAGATACAGTCATAACTCCATGATGTGCAGTCACATGGGGCTGGGGCTGTAGTTGTAGACTACAGCCAAAGGCCAAACATACACAAGCCCTGGGTAGAGTTCTTCCCATCACACAGTATTCTTAGATTGTTCATTTCAAATCTACCTTCGTTTCTGTGTTTCTGTTGGAGGCTGTTCTTCATCTCTGTGGGCTTCCTTGGAATATAAAAAATTACCATCATTATGAAAGTCAAAATTAGATGAAGAGGCATATTCATCACCTACTCACTTACAGCAGATGACTGGTCTCATCCATTTCTGGATTCCTTCCCATTGTTTCTTTTTTGCTAGGATGAGTAGGTCTCTGTGTCCATTGGTTCCTTTTCTTTCTTGTATTAGAGTGTGCATGCTCTACATGACCTTTTCACCCTGTATTTTCTCACAATGCATCCTGGAATTCTCTCTTCACATCAGTTCACTGGACTTCTCCTCATCCTGGGTTAAACAAATAGCCAATGTGATATATGACAGTACCACCCTGACTTCACTTTCTTCTATTTGTGGGTACCTGCATGTTTAAATATCTTGAGCTTATGATATCTTGATATAGAATCATATGTTTGTGTAGTAGACATTTCTGGTTTAGTTGGAGACCCAATTGTTTCATGTGATGTTTTTCTAGAAACTCTCTTATGGGAAGGTGTTTTGCTGAAGCAGACATATGAGAGGTTGTTTTCTGAGAACAGACATGTATTTTTATGGAAGCTGCCTGGTGAGAGGGTATATGATGTTTTGCTGGAGCAGAGAGGACACATGATGTTTGCAAAAAGTATAAGTATAATCCAACAGACAATGGCATTAGTTGCCTTGCTGGTCTTTGTTGGGCTTCACTGATGCTGGTCTTCACCACCAACACTCTGGGATTGGTTTGCCCTGCTTTCTTCTCTCATCTTCATTTGTTGTAACTTCAAAGACAGGAATGCACCAAAGAACTTCTGCTGGTGTTCCAACTGCTTCTTGCCACCTCAGCAGAACAGAGCCTTGTGGTTTCTTCTGGCTTGAGCCACTACTGCTGATTAGTGTTTGGTGTTTGCTAGTAATTGGACTGCAGACAGTGAAGATTGGAATCACCCCACGGAACTAATTCTAAACAGGTCCATGCCCCTCTTCATCCTATAAGGCATCTTCCTCCCATACTTTTGGTCAGTGGGTCATAAAGGGAGGTTGAAGCATTTAAGAACCCTTATTAAAATAGGTTTTGAAAAACATAAGCCTACATGTATGTTCTTGTGTTGTTGGACATGTGTCTTCAGGGTGAATAACCTGGGTGGATTCCTAGAAAGTGGCCACTGGGTCACTTATGCTCTTCCTCTAACAAGGTATAGAGTTAAGTTTAATCTGTAAATCAGATGCATCAAATTTTATAAATGTAGCAACTCTGAGAAGTGGGGAAGAATAGTCCAGTGCAGGTTAAAAAGAAAAGCACTGTATTTTGGATACAGTTTTCTCATTTAAAATATAGGGTTTTAATATACACCAGCACTACAGATCATCTTAACTCTGTGCCTTTTACCTGTCATTAGCTTAAACACCCAGACCCACCAGCCCCAAGCTATGATGAAGCTACATTCACCTGCAGATTTACCTGCATTTGACATTTCACACAAATAAAACAGGTGGCTTCTTGTCACTGGATTTTTTTAATTTGCATTTTGGGTAAAAAGCTCATTCATGTTACCATGTATAGCAGAATTTTATTCCTTTTTATGGCCAATTATTATTCCAATGTGTGAATAGCTACATTCTATATCAAGATGCATTTATCTAGTGATGGTTATTTAGGTTATCTTACAATTTCTCTTTTATTTAAAAATAAGACCAAAAACATGAATAGATAAGTTTAGAGGAAGTAGATTTTTTTTTATTTCTGGTAGATTTACCTAGAAATAGAATTGGCGTGTCATATATAACTTTGTGCATTTATTTAAAGACCTGCTAAGCTATTGCAATGTACTTTTTATGTGTATTTCACTTACTATAAGTAGGACCATGCTTAAATGCTAGTTTGATAACTTTGTGGATCTGTTCTCCCCTCCGTTTTCAAGAAGGTTTTGGAGCTAGACAGATGATTTGGTGGTTATGAGCACTAGCTGCTCTTTCAAAGGGTCTAGGTTTAATTTCCAGCATTTACATGCTGGCTTTCAAGCATCTGTAACTCCAGTCCCAGAGGATCTGGTACCTCTTTTGGCCCCTGTGGGCACCAGGCACACACATGGTGCAGAGACATGCATGCAGGCCAAACATCCATGCACATAAAATAAAAGTAAAGTAAAAGGGCTACATGTATGTCTGGACTGAAGAAATTGGCTCAGTGATTAAGGGAACATGTTGCATTTGCCAAAGTCTTAAGTTCGATCCCCAGCACCGCATGGTGGCTCACAACTCTCTCTAACTCCAGTTGCAGGGGATCCAACAGGCATCCATGTGCTGTATACACATGCATGCAGGTGAAACATTCATGCACACAAATAAAATAATTAAAGCTAAATCTAGCATGTATGTATTTTGTTAAGTATAGAAATTACCCTTTCATCTGTGCTGTGACCGCAAGTCATTTTTCTTCTCTGACATGTCTTTGAATTGGCTCACGGTGTTGTTGTTTTTTTTTTCTCATGCAGACTTTTTTGAAATGTTCATGAGTTCACATTTATCAATTCTGCCTTCCTGCACTTCTGAATATTGATTCTAGTTAGAAGCCATTTGTTTGCATCCAAGAATTCATCTGTGTTCTTTTTCTAGGACATGTAAGTCCATTTTTACTTGTAACTCTCTTATTCTTTCTAGAATATATTCTAATGTGTAGACAGAGGACCAGATCTATCATATCTAACTTTGCTATCCACCCAATTGCCCTGCCGCCATGTATTTAAAGGAGAACCTGCCGCTCCAGGAGTGTATGAATTCCCATGAGCTCTTACAACATCTGGGACATTTGCGTAGACTGTCCTCTATGTCCTGAGTGTCTGCTCTAATCCACTTTCATGGGTGTGCAGGGACTCAGTACTCTGGGTGTTGGAGTTTTAGGGACAGGTAGGGTTTGGGTTTTTTGTTTGCTTGTTTATTTTATTTTGTTTGTTTTTTTAGTAGATATGTGGGTGTGGATTTGTATTCTGGTTTCATTACTATGGCTGTGAAAATAACTGAGACAACACAACTTAGGAGAGAAAGAGATAGATAGATAGATAGATAGATAGATAGATAGATAGATAGGGAGGTATAGGTATAGGTATAGGTATAGGTATAGGTATAGGTATAGGTATAGGTATAGGTATAGGTATAGGTATAGATAAATACATACATATGTACATACAGAAGCTGAGGATCTAGGGAAATATGGATGCTCTGGCCCTTGAGCTTATAGGTAAACTGAGGTAAGGAAGGACATAAGATATGAGGTATTGAGTCTCTTGGTCCTTTAGGAAAAACTGTGGATTGTGTGTCATTTGGGGAAGATCTGATTGACAGACAGTAGAAACAGAAAGAGGATGGTCTGACCATGAGAACGGATACCTTGACATCTTTCTGGGGTGCCATCAAAAGTGATGCACTTTCAATGAAAGGCTCTGAGAAAGAGTGGTGGATGCTTCAGTAAGAGAACGGAATGACAAGAAGGAATTTTTACTTTTGCTTGTATTTGTTTACTGTATGTCTATGATGTGTGTGCATGTGTGTAAGTGTGCATATGATACATTTGCGGTTCGTACTTGCCTTGGGTATCTGTACTTGCCTTACATTTTGTTTTGAACCAGGGTAGCTCTTCTGTTTCCTCTTGCATCGAATATGCCAGGCTAACTGGCCCGTGGCTTTCTGGGACTCATCTGTCCCTGCCTCTCATCTCACTGTAAGAGCACTGGAATTGCAGACATGTATAGCAGCCCTGGCTTTACTGTATTCTGGGGATTTTAGCTGACATCCTCATGTTCATATAGCAGGGACTTTATCCACTGAGCCACTTTTGCAGCCCAAGCAGGAAATGTGAAGTTGTGGTTGTTGTGAATATGGTAAGAGCTGGTGACCACTGAGAGATGACAGAGAATGGGTTCGGTGTCAGGGAGCTTGTGGACTGAGAATTATTGGGAAGTTGAATGGGATCACTGAGATCTTTGTACAGCCCTTGATACTTTGTAGGAGCTTATTAAGTTCATTCTTCTCCTTTAACCCTGCCTTCCACTTTCCCTCCCAAGTTCACAGTACTCCACAGTACTAATGGGAACACTTCTGTGGTCAGGCTACATCCTTCCTTCCCCCAGATGCACTGCTACAGATAGCTAGGGGCAAAACTGGGCACCGAATGAGAAGAAAGGTATCTATGGTGTGTTGTCTATAGAAAAGTGGCCTTTCTATTTCAGAGCAGTGGAAACCTTCTCAATGATGGTGAGCCCGACTATTGGAAAAAAAAATCAATGTTAAGATCTTGGGTACGGTTAAGGATGTGGCATAGATAGATGAAATTTAGGTAGAGCGATTGCTATGGAAACCCTGCTCTTGAGCCTTGTTGGGCAAGCAATGGTGGGGCAGCTATGGTGACTGATTGCAAGTATGTTTGACCACCTTAGCTATGATGATTCTATCAGTACGTTAGGTCCATTGATTCGACAGAGAAAATACTCTGCAGATGAACTTGCTCCTTCGTGGTACTGGACAGATTCAAAACAATTACAAGCAGTAAGGATCAAGTCCTATTATCTAATATTTTGTTTATTCATTTCTGTGTTTGTTTTACACATCGTGATGTGTGTATGTGTGCGTGTGTGCACAGGTGTATTCACTCATGCCTGTGCACCTCACCAGAGGTTGACATCAGGTTTCTTCTTCTGTCACTCTTCATCTGATTTATGAAAGAAGGCCTCTCATTGGACCTGTTGACTATCATTTGAGATAGTTTGGCTAGCCAGCAAGTTCCCAGAACCTTCCTGTCTTTGGGCCCCCACAACTGGTGTTATAGACATGTGCTACCATACCCAGCTTTAATTAGGTGTCATGGATCCAAACTCGGGTCTTAGCAAGCATTTTACCCATGGAGCCATTTCTCCAGCTCCGGCTTTAACTATTGCAACCTCTCATCTCAGATCCATCCCATCATTCATTGAATTCAGCATTATAAAATCTCTGGAAATTTTGAAGTCACCGGGAGAGCTATTTGTTTGTTTGATTGGGCCCTTTGTTTTATGTTTCTTTGTTGTTTGCAAGGCCTTGCAATTACAATTTGGTAAATATTAGTATCATTATTAATGTTAACACCATAATAGTTTGACATCCTTTTCTTACAAGAATGGACCTTATTAAATTGGAGAAATGGAGTGCTTTATTTATTTCTTAGATTTCCTGAAAAATACACGTGGGGTATTTGAAGCCATGAGTTGGCTACCTAGTCCTTGATTTTATGCATACTATTTAGATATACCCTTAAATGTTTTTAACTGTGTTTCAAAGAGAACTGCTGAATTTACTTAGATTGGTCGGAGTATCACACACGCACACACACACACACACACACACACACACACACACACACACTGGTGAGAAGCTGACAAACTCAAGAACAGAACGGGCCATTAACATTAGAGCTGAACAAAGGAACGTCTCATGTCAAGCAGATTGAGAAAGTGCTCGTTTTCTAAAAAGAAACAAGGAAAAGAGGAAAAGAGATCCTCTTATCCAGCTGAAAAGAAGATCACAAGACCAGGACCAGAAAGGGG
>LR749974.1:0-180832 GCA_902729485.2 Mus minutoides | reverse complement strand
CATCTCATTCTTTAGGTATGGAAAGTTTTCTTCTATAATTTTGTTGAAGATATTTGCTGGCCCTTTAGTTTGTGAGTCTTCCTTCTCATCTACTCCTATTATCCTTAAGTTTGGTCTTCTCATTGTGTCCTGGATTTCCTGGATATTTTGCGTTAGGATCTTTTTGCATTTAGCATTTTCTTTGATTGTTGTGTCTATGCTCCCTATCGAATCTTCTGTGCCTGAGATTCTCTCTTCTATCTCTTGTATTCTGTTGTTTATGCTCATATCTATGGTTCCTGATTTTTTTCCTATGGTTTCTATCTCCAGGGTTATCTCCTTTTGGTTTTTCTTAATTGTTTCAACTTTCATTTTTAGGTCCTGGATGGCTTTGTTGAATTCGATCGCCTGTTTGGTATTATTTTCCTGTATTTCTCTAAGTTGTTTATCTGTGATTTCCTGCATTTCCTTCTTATAGTCCTCCATCATCATCATGACGAGTGACTTTATATCCATGTCCTGCTTTTCTGGTGTGCTGTTGTATCTAGGACTTGATGTGGTGGGCGAGTTTGGATCTGGTGATGCCAAGTACCCTTGGATTCTGTTGCTTCTGTTCTTATGCTTGCCTCCTGCCATCTCTGCCCGAGGAGACCTGGTGTTGGTGCAGACCAGAAAGGACCTGCTGTTCTGCCCTGGGCCTTTATCAGTCTCCTGGCTGATGTCTCAAGTTCCACGAGATTGGGCCAGAACAGAGGCTGTGTTCCCCTGCTCACCTCATGTCCTGAGATAGCTTGGGGAGTCTCAAAAGAGCCTAGGAGAGTGCACAGCGCCTGTGGCCCGAGCCCCGACCTGGTGCAGGGCGGGCCAGACTGGACCGGAAGGGAGGGGCTGTTCTGCCCTGGGCCTCTATCAATCTCCGGGCTGGTGTCTCAGGTTCCACGAGATTGGGCTAGAATAGAGGCTGTGTTCCCCTGCTCACTTGAGGTCCCGAGATAGCTTGGAGAGTCCTGAAAGAGCCTAGGAGAGTGCACAGCGCCTGCTGCCCGAGCCCTGAGCTCCTGATGTGATCTTAAAGTCCTGGGAGTTGCTGGGCTCAGAGGAAAGATGGCGGGGTGGAGGGTGCTCTGGCTGGGAGAGGCCCAACATCCAGTGGGGCGGAGTTCCTCGGTTCCTGCCCCTGGGGGCAACTGCTGACCCACTGCTCCCAAAACCACCACTGCACTCCACTCACGTGTAGCCCCGATGCGATCTTAAAGTCCTGGGGTGTGGGAAGCACAGGACAGGCCCGGGGGTGGATAATCTTACTAGAGCATAGTTTCCAAAACAAATAAGCAAAGAAACAAACAGCATCATTTGAGCATCAAGACTCAAGTAAAAAAGCAAAGTCTTGATTCTTCAGCATTAGAGAGAAATCTTGAAAGCAATGCCTGGAGAATCAGTTGCATGACACCAAATGCTTTATTCTGTAACATCCAGATAAGGCCTTGAACAGAGCTTTTACAGGGTGGGATAACTTCACTTCTTCCTGTGGGTGTTTAGAAGTCCCACTGTAGCTCATTAGAACAATGAACATAAATTAGACACTATCTAAGATGTGTTTGGTTTATTGGCCAATCCGCTGCAGTTCAGAGCAAGAGCTCTAACTTTAGAGTTGTTAATGACTTCATTGAGATACAGTGTGCATATCTCATTTACTATGAAATACACCCAGTTAGTATATAATTCAGTGTTTTGTCACAGAAATAGGTCTCTAGAATCTACATTGAAAATATTACTACCACCCCCAAATAAAAACCTTGTCCAAAAAAAAAAAACAAAAACAAGATTTGTTTCTCTTCTTTTGTGTGAATGGGTATTTTGTCTGCATGTGTGTCTGTGTGCTGGATGTCTACAATGTCCACAGAGGCCAGAAGAGAATGTTGAAACTCCTGGAACTGGAAACTGAGCATGCTAGTAACTAAACCTGTCTTCTTCAAGACTGACAAGTGCTCTTCACTGCTGAGTCATCTCTGCACACCCCCAAATAGTAATCACTCCCCATTCTTCTCCCCAAGCCTATGGCAGTCAGTAACACACATGCTTTCTCTATTCTATTCTGAGCATGTCCTGTAAATAAAACCAAATACAATATAGATTTTTGTAACTGGTTGCTTTCACTTCATGTGATTTTTAAGGCTCTGCTGTGTTCAAGCACATAGCAGGATCTCATTAATTCATAACTGCACGATCAACCCTCTTGCCAAACCTCCCCTGGTGCTCCTATGGCTAACAAATGCCAACTTCTTACCATAACCATCAGGCTTTCACAATGTGGTTTTGGGCCACCTCTTCAGCACCCTCTGCCCGAGGCCTCTGTGGTTCTGGAGCAAACAGCTAATTCTGGGACGTAGGCCCTTCTGTCTGTGTTGACCTTCCACCGAGCACTCCCCACATTTTCTTTCCAGGAAAATCCCTTCTCATCTTCCATTGTCCTTTTCAGATGTCCTGTCCCCTTTAAATGACTTCTCTTGATTCCTGGAGTATTTCTAGTTCATATTATTTTATGATTGCTTTGTGGTGCATACATGTGTTTGTATTTGGGGGGGGGGAGTTGTGTGGGTATACCTATGCATTTGTGCTCATGAATGTGAAAGGCCAAAGATCATACCTAAATCATCTTCCATCTCTTTTTCATATTTTTTAATTGAAGCAAGGACTCTCAGTCAAACGCATATTTTTTCAATATAGATATTCTTGCTAGCCAGCTTTCTCTGGGGATCCACTATCTCCCTAGGGCTTGTATTACAGGCAAGCTACAGCACCAGTCAGGCATGTGTGTTTCTATGGCTTCAAACGCCGGTCTTTATGCATGTAGATTAATCACTTTAACTGCTGTGTTAAAATGCTAAGGCATATATCTCCAGCTCCTAGTTAAATTTTAATTTTATTATTTATTTAATTAATTTATCTAGATGTTTGGTCTTCATGTATGTCTGTACACTGTGTACATGCCTACTGCCCATGGGGGCTAGAAGAAGGTGCCAGATTCCTTGGGACTGGAGTTATAGATGGTTGTAGGCTACCATTAGTTCTGTGAATCAAGCCTGGGTCCTCTGGAAGAGAAACCAGTTCTCTTAAGTGCTGAACCATCTCTCTAGATCATATTTTAATTAGTTCTTGTACTGGGTCATGGCTGTTTGTCTGCACAACTGTCTCTGTACTTCTCACAACACATTTTAAGCAATCTTAATATCAGCATTTTTAAGTACCCAGACCCTGATACACTGTCTATACCATAGTAGATACCTATAAATGCTTATTGAATTTACAAACTAACAAGTTTGGCATATATGATATCAAATTAACTATCCATTTCTCCCCACCTTCATGATACCCTCCTAGACTGAAGTATCATGATGCAATTTTCCTGGCTTATTCCTAAGCCCATGTTTTATGGGGTTTCTTTTGTGGGTTTTTTTTTTCCATTCCATAATTCATTCTCCACCAGTAGCCAAAGAGGTTGGGAAAGTGACAAATGAATAATAATATGCATGAAAAAATTCAAATTCCAAAGTCACCATATACATGTAAGATTTTTAATGTTTTAACTCTGTACCTTTCTGAATATGACTTTTATAATATAAGTGACCAAATAAAGAGTGTGCATGTCCCTTGTGATAGCCAGAAGCACTCCGGGGTATCACAAAACGGGCTCAAAATTAAGGGATGCGTGACTATACTAAGTCAGTCCTTCCATTCTCCAGGGTATCTTCTCCAGAAACTCTTTAGTTCCGGCTTGCAGATGTGAAATCAGAGATTTCAGCCTCACTGCATCCCACACCTACTGAAGCCCTGCTGGATGTAAAGTTGACAATGCACTGGTGTCAGACCCGTCCTCAAGTCTGTGGAAGTTCTCATTACTGCACCTCCTCCGTGCCATGTGAGAGCTCCTAGGCTCAGGCCACTTGATGCTCTTTCCTTTGTAGAAAGTACCATGTAATTTCCTTCTGCAGCAATTTTCCACAAAGCTGACCTTATTCTTCTGGTCCAAATTCTGACATCTTCTCATGACAAACGTAAAGAGAGCTGTGAAACTGTCAGGATGCTTGCAATTAACATTTATGGTTCCTTAAGGAAGAAGCTGATGAAATCTGACTGCTTCTCTCTCCTCTCGCCTACTTTGAGAATCCATCCCTTGCCTTGAGGAAGTCTTCTTGCTTTGTTCTTCCTTCTCACAGCTCGTGGTCCATGCACACAAGTCCCAGTCTCTAAGGAGAAACAAAATCAACTCGGTCGGATCCTGTTAATTCCTTACAGTCTTGCAGTATTTCCTGGTAGTGTAGAGTGAGTTCAGATGTCTAGCCTGTGACCTCTGTGTGATTTGTCACTGTTCTGCCCTCTATTTTATCTCCATCCTTCTTCCCCAGCCCAAGCTAATCAAAGACTTCACACTGATCATTCCACCAGTCGTGAATCTTCCTCTGCTTCCAGACTTTCCATCAGTTACCATCAGCTTGCCTTCTCAAATGCCCTCACTTCAGGGAGCTTGTTTCTGTCAGCTACTCTAAAGGATCTTGCACTAGTGTGGGCAAATACGGAAGTACCACACTAACAAGCCAATCATCGTAATGAATTAACGGGAAAAAAGAACTCGACCTTGTCTATTATTTTAGTAGAATTTTTTTGGAACAAAATGCCACAGCATGGGAAACTTAGATGAAAGAAGTCGGTTCCTACACAGTTCTGAAGGCTGAAGTCCAATGTCAGCATCTCACCAGGTTTATGTTCTCCTAAGACCCATCTTCTCAGCTTACAGGTGACACTCTAACCTGTGTCCTTGTGTGGTCTTTCTTCTGAGTCTGCACATCCATGGTTGTCTATTTGGGTGTCCTCCTTTTATGAGGGTATTGTTCTAATTTTTTAAAAATAAAAAATGTCTATTCCTTTAAAATGTCTCCAAATACAGTCACATTCTGAGAAGTGAGGTAAGGAGAGATTCAGTTCGGTCCATAGCATCTCCATCACTCGGAGTCTGCTGAGGCTCCAAGGAATTTCTTTTGGTCCTTTCTTCCACACTTTGTAATTCTTGCTCCTGGCATTTCTGTATAAACCCACCTACACTGTTGCCGCATCAGGGTCAAAGAACTTGGGAGGGTCCACTAAAAATTAAATACCCAGCCCACACAAATGGCATGACTAACCCATTGCTCATTTCCTTGGCCAATCAAATTGGAAACCACATGGTAGTTCAAGGTAGATAACTGCTCTTAGGCATCTATATGTCGAAGTGAATGACGAGTTAGAGTAATGCCTACCATTCTCAAAGATCAGTTCAACAATCCCAAAACAGAAGACACTAGCATTCGTTGATCCATCAAGATTAAGCCTCTTGGTCCCCGAGAACAGCACTGATGGTAAAAAAAATTCAAGCCTATTAGATCCAGCCTGGTTAATCTTAGTTCTTGGCAGCCACTCCAGGTGTTACACATGGGATAAATGTATCCATGCTGGAGCACTGGACAGGATCATCCTGGGTCTCTACCAGCCTGAAGTACCTATGTCACATACATGAACCCCTGCTGAAAGATTTCTTCAAATTGGAAGACCAGGCCTCCCATGGGAAGATGTTGTGACACTCAAAGAGTCTTCATTTGTCCAACCTCTTGACTCCATATGGGTCTGGCATCTTTGCTAACTGTAGATGAGGGAGGTCATCTAGGACTCATTTCCTAACTGATTAACAACTACTTGGTCTGTCTGGGTCTTCTCTGGTTTTAGAGGTAAGAGATGCCCTTCCCTCTTCCTGCTCTCTTATTTTCTAACTCCCTATATTAGCCTCTTTTTTTCTTTCTTTTTTATTGGATATTTTATTTATTTACATTTCAACTGTTATTCCCCTTCCTAGTTTCCCCTCCAGAAACCCCCTGTTCCCTCATGCACACACCCACTTCCACCTCACTACCCTAGCATCCCCTTACACTGGGGCATCGAGCCTTCACAGGACCAAGGGCCTCTCCTCCCACTGGTGCCAGATAAGGCCATCCTCTGCTACATATGCAGCTGGAGCCATGGGTCCTCTTTGGTTGGTGGTTTAATCCCTGGGAACTCTGGGGGGGTCTGGTTGATTGATATTGTTTTCCTTCCTGTGGAGTTGCAAACTCCTTCAGCTCCTCTAGACTTTGTCCTAACTCTTCCATTGGGGTCCCCATGTTCAGTCCAGTGATGTTCAGTCCAGTGAATGGTTGGCTGCATGCATCTGCCTCTGTATTTGTTAGGTTCTGACAGAGTCTCTCAGGAGACAGCTATATCAGGCTCCTGTCAGCAAGAACTTCTTGGCATCCACAGTAGTGTCTGGGTTTGATGTCTGTGTATGGGATGGATCCCCAGGTGGGACGGTCTCTGGATGGCCTTTCCTTCAGTCTCTACTCCACTATTTGTCCCCATATTTCCTTTAGACAGGAGAAATTCTGGGTTAAAATTTTGGAGATGAGTGGGTGGCCCTATCCCTCAAGTGAGGCCCTTGCCTAACCTCTGGATATGGTCTCTACAAGTTCTCCATCCCCTTTGTTGGGTAGTTTAGCTAATGTCATCCCCATTGGGTCCTGGGAGCCTCTTGCTCTCCTGGCATCTAGGATTTTCTCTCCTAACCTAGGCGACTCTGTACCTGACTTTACCATTTACTCAAAGGGCCTTTATCTGCCCTTATTATCCTTATTGTCCTCATTATTAATCTTTATCTCCTCCACATCTTGGCCAAATCCTGAGCAGATCTACTCAGGCTGCTTCTATTTCTCTATTGTCTTTTCCTGCCCCACCTTCTGTTCCCCAATCCTGCTGAAGGATAGCACCAGCCACTTCTGTACCCCTTCACTCTGCTTCACTCCTGGAAAAACCGTTCCTTCCTCAGCTTCAGGAATTCATAGTCTTGGTTTGCCTCCTGCTCTCGAATAGGCCTTCCTGCCAGATGCTCTGAAATGAGAATGGAAGTTCAAAGTTCAAACAAAGTAGTTTTCCTTTGTATTTTATAAGGGAGGTTAGTGCCTCTTCTTGCTCACTCTGTAGCCCTCACTGCCATGAATGCCCTTCCCATTTGCCTTGGTGTGCCCTGCTTCCTCCTGACTCTACAAAATAAAATTCCTTCCATTATCTCACTATGACCACTCCCAGCTACTGTGATCACTCTTATTTCGATCCTAGGATATCTAGACTATGGGTTGGTACACTGTACTTCAAATATTTCAAGTGAACTGTATAATCTGTCTTCTGATTAGTCATCTCATATGCTCCAGTGTCCTGTAGCTTGTTATGGGATGAAAGCATTCATAGATGGGGTGTTAGCAAATGCAAAACAAAACAAAACAAAACAAAACAAAACAAAACAAAAACACATAGTTGTGTTCCAATAAAGCTATATTTACAAAAAGTAACTACCAGTCTACTTTGGGCCCAGAGACCATAGTTCACTAACCTCTGATCTAGATGACGCGGATACCTAGTTTCCTGAATGCTTTACCTTTCAGATATAGCTTTCTTATTTTTCCAGCTAAATTACAAACTGTCTAGCAGGAAGAAAAAAAAATCTTTTGTAGTTCTTCGTACATTTAGTGAGATTCTATGGATATGAATAGAGATGTCCAGCAAAAGGATGGATCTATCTATACACATGGTTTTTTCATGGCCTATATGGCTTGAATATAGTATGTCTCCCAAGCTCATGACTTAAATGCTTTTTTTAAAGGAGGTCATAGGGACTTCAGGAAGTAGAGTATCACTGGAGGAAGTAGGTTAATAGGGTAGATCTCTCTCTCTCTAAAGGTCTATTATTCTAGCCACTTCCTGATGCTTTCTCAGTGTTCTGTTGGGTATGAAGTGAAAAGCTCTCCTCTTCTCCTCACCCCCACTGCCATGATGCTTTGCCCAAGTACACTGGGTCAAGCAACCATGGGCTGAACTCTCTAAAACCATAATCCAAATAAATCTCTTCCCTCTCAACTTGTTTCTGTAAGGCACATTGTCACAGTGGTGTGAAAAGGAACACTTACATGGTCTGTGAAGCTGGATGCCGAATGGTTGGAGCCGCCAGCGTGAGCCCTGGCGTGTGAGCAAGTCAGTGCTCCCTGCTTCCTTTATCTTCAGAAGTACATCTAAAGCCCAAGGCTGCTGGAGAGGACCAGAGTGTTAATGCAACTCTGCTGCACACACCAAAGGGGGAATTCCTGTGCTTTCTTAACAGTGATAACCAAACATGCTTTTCTAAACTTCCTGCTCAGGTATCCATAGCACAAAGGTAGCATCTTTCTGTCACCATCCTATTTGACAGAACCACATGCTATGATACACCCCAAAACTCTACTCTTCTCTCATGTCCCTTTTAAACAGGAGAGGTTTCTTTAACCAAGATGACTCACGTAAAAAGTATGTAAAAATGTAGCCTAAGCTGTCAAAACCACTCAAGGGGATTCTCATACCTTCTCTCTCATTAGGTGGTTCCATCTGCCTCATATCTGTATTATATCTGCCAGGCTGCTGGACCAGGCAGACAGGAACACACCCTTTGCTCTGTCTCTGAGTTATGTGTGGGGCTCATGGTGCCTCCTTATCCAGTGACATGACGTCATATCAGAGGGAAGTAAATGAATATGAGCCTGGGTTTGATGCCTCTTGGTAGGGAAATCATAAATTTTCTCTGACCTCTACCTCTGGGTTTTGTTTTTTTTTAATGTGCTTCATGATTCTGCTGACCTGTACTTACATTGGTCCTCAAGAGAGAATATGAATGTGGCTGTTATGGAGATCTGACACCAGAAATGTACCTTCTGTCTCTCTCAACCTCTATTTTTATCTCTGTCTCTTTGTTTCTCTCTCTCCCCCTCTCCCTCCTATCCCCCCTCCTCTCCCCCTCCCTTTGCCCCTCCCTCTCCCTCCCTTTCTGGAATTTACCACACTTAGAAGCTTGCTCATCATTTAGGGGAGAAAGATAAACCTGGTATTTTGTCAGTATCCAAAACATAAAAAAGGGAAATCACTTTAAAAAAAAAAAGTCAGGTTGAGTTCTATCCCAGATGTGCCTTTTTGGCAGCATCTAGGGAACAAGGTTCTAGAATGAGTATATCTAAACTGTGTCCTTCTCTTGGTTCTCCTAAGACAGTTGAAGAGACCACTGGTCTATTGTTCAAGAACTTATCATATGAAGATTTGCTTTTGTTATTGTTGAAGTTACAATAAAAACCAGCAGTACCTGCCATGCATTGCCTGGGTCTACATGGAATGTCAATAATTAATAGAATATTTATGCCTTAGATTAAGGAAATGCCCTTTCCACTGTAACCTCAATCCCCCAACAATCCAAGGAGGTGAGCTAATTCTATGCCCCAACATTTCAAATCAGAAAACTACCACTAAGGGAGGTGACCTAGCTGGCCAGTGGCAAGGTCAGTCTTTGCTGTGTGTCCAAGCTCTCAACCCTTGAGCTACCCTGGCCCCTTCATGGTGGGACTGATTTATAGAGTCACAAAGACGCCAAAGGCTTGTATGGATTCCTATCAACTATCAGGAAGCAATGGCTTGAGCCTGTGACTCAGGAACAATGTGGAGTTAGGAGTAGAAAGAAGCCATTCATGAGTGGTCTCCAGCTTGTCTCTCCATCCTGCTGCCTCAGCCCTTTTGGAAGTTCAGGGTCCTCTGCCATTCTTCAGGACAGCTGAAACACAGCTTCTGTGTATCTAGATCCTCAGCATAATATAGGTATCCATTCAGAAATAGATGTCAAGTCGCACTCTCTATCTTCTTAGGCAGTTGTCATCAGAATACCTGGAAATGCCAATCTCATATTCTACCATGTCCTCTACCTTGGGGATGTATGGCTTGGGAAGGCTCCCCTTCATGTAAAGTTAATGCGATAGTCAAGTACAGCACAGCCAGCCATGGAGAGATGGTAAGGGAGGTCAGGATGAGTTATGAGGGAGAAGGAACTGCAGGCATGTAAGCATCCCAGACATGGTTTGTGATATTGTCTGGACCCCACCATGGGAAGATATGCCCTTCCAATTCCTAGATGCTTCTCATATACACCACAGCAGTACTTGCTAAATGCTGGGAAGAATGGCAGTATGGGTAATAAGAAGGACTATTGGGATAATATCTATAGAATTATTACCACCCTCTCAACGTCAGTAGGAGGAAATATTGTCAATGTGTCCAAGGGAACATGAATCCATATTTCCTCAGGAGACGCTCCCTGCTAGCTCTCTCGTGATAGGACATGGATGTGCGGCTGTCGGCAGACTTTTATATTTAATGAATAAATGCTATGTAATTTGCCACCCTCGTCGTCGTTATGAGCGTGTTTTATTTAAGTGGCAATCGCTCCGCTATTCGTTAGAGCAGCCCATGGGTTGGGTGGGTTTAGTTTACCATGGATGTTGCAAACAGCCAAGGTATATAGCAGGCTCATTTGGAACATGTTTTTTAAATAAGGGGTCATTAGCCTGATGGGCCAATTTGGACAATGGATTCTGCAGCAAAGCAAACTCATTGTCCATCTTCTGCATCCCAGGCCCTCGATTGAGATACAGAGCTGAGGATCTTTCTTTTCATAGTTATTGTATCCCTGTGATTTCCCCCCAGACCTCCAACCTTTTCCTCCTCCTCCCTGACTCCCTCATTTGTGCTGGATGCTAGTCTCTGTCCAGGGCTCTCTGGAGATAAAGACTTGCTTTAGCATACAGCACACTCTCCTTAATGCAACTGAGTTCACTCTCATCATTTTAATAGTGGACCTAAGGTATGTTGCCATGTGAACAAGCCATCACGTCACCATAGCAACCAGCCAGATTGCAGCACACCAGTCTAAGGACTGGACCTTCCCCCCCTCTCTCCGTGTCTCTCTGTCTCTCTCCCTCTCTCTCTTTTCCTTGCCTGTGCTCTTTCTTTTGTTAAATTTGCTGAAGTGCTCACAATTCAGTCAGCTTTTTCAAGCGGGGTTCCGTTTAAACCTGTAAATTGTTGTATAAACAGAAAGGCCGGTGTGGCACTAGGCTTACTTTCAAAGATGACTCGATTGGGGACTTTGAATGTGGGGCCCACCCCCACTCTCTGCCATGCCTTACAGTTTGATCAAAAAAGAGACGATCACACATATTGGTGGCATTTGGACTTAACCCACCCTCCGCCCCTGAGTTTCTTCTTAGCTTTCCCCAGCGGGACTCGTGACTCTCCCATCCAGGCCCGGTGACCACAGCTAGCCCTTGACGCTGCTCAGAAGCCCTTGACAGTTCCCGAGCTCTGTAGGACCTGAATTAGACCCAATTAAAGATGTGGATTCTCCATTCCCATTCCCTATTGCCAAGTAACCCGTGCTGGTTCTCATTCCAACCTCGTGGGGAGAGCAGGGATATTGAAAGGGTGGATGATAAAGGGACGTGTACCACGTCTGCCTGCCCATATTCATCAATTTTGCTTGGCCTTTGATGCTCCTAAACCTTCTCATCTTTGTTCAGGGAAGCAGAAAGCATCATTCTTCCAGGCTCTCACATCTTTTCCCATTTGATTCCCTGCTCGCTTGCACATGGTATATCTATTACCTGCCCCAGTCCTAGCATACCCCTGTCCCCACTCTCTGAAACTCCCCCCTCTCCTTTTTCAGTGCCTTGCCCTGCCAGACATTGATTGCTGAGTAGTCTTACAAGTGTGTTGGCCAGTCGGGCTGTGTGTGGGCACCACTGCAGCCTCAGCTGCAGGCAAGCACAGGGTGGGGTGAGCTGCCCTCCACGGGCAAGAAGGACCAGTTGGCCGCAGCTCGGTGCATAAAATTACAGCAAACAAGCTTCAAATAACGAAGGACACTTTCATAATTGATTTATGCAGGACGCTGAAAGTTCTATTACCTTTTGTTTAGCTCAGGGGGCCTGACTCCACGCAATCCATTGCTGAAACTAATTACAAGATATAATTAAACTGTGACACAAAGATATTATACCGTTAGTTTACTAATGACACCGCGAAGCTGTACCACCAGCACAGGACAGTGATTACGCTTCATTTATTATTTATCCTTTTGCTAAATGAGACGCTGACATTTTCAAAAATTACTTTGAGGTTTCTTAATTGTCGGCAGCAGGATGGACGAGGAGGAGTTTGCCTTTCCTCTTAGTTACTCATCCAAACCTCAGAAGTATTATTAGCCAAAAAGGAGAGAGAGAGAGAGAGAGAGAGAGAGAGAGGAAGAGTAAGACCTGTCATCCAATAGCAATAAGGAAAGCTTAATTGCATCTTTGGACATTTTAAAATTCTTACCAACAGTATTTGGCAGCGGTTGGGGGGAGGGGGGCAGCTGACCAAGGGTTTAGGTCTAAGGGAGAGCTGCTGTATCATAGACTAAAGGTGACTCATTCTATTATCCGGACAAGTGCTGGTATCCATGGAGATGTTTCTGAAGAGACTGGGCCGTGAGGACTGAGAGGAAGCTGACCCCACAGTCCTAGCTTTTCCCAGAAGCCTGCTCCAACAGGCAGAAGGCTGGGAGCACTCTGATAGTGTAACATAATTGGATGATCTTACCACTTTCCCCAAACAAACTACTGCTTAGCATTGCCAATGTAGAAACTTATGCATACGAGACCCACTGAATCTACTTATGGACAGGACCCGGTTAATACGTGCCTCCTATTTGACCTGTTTTAAAAAGCATCTTCCACAGATATCAGGGTTTCCTGTGAGGGCGGATCCCTGTGGATGTGCTTGCCTCCCTAAGAAGACAGCCTTGCTTCTCTCCTCAATTGTCAATATTGCTTGGTCAGCCCAGCCGCAAGGGCTCTAGAAAAGAAACCAGGAGTGGAGATTCCTGCCAGCAGCTCCAGGACTGGGCTTCTCTGAGTCCGTTTATTTACTGTCCCCTCCATTTCCACACAGAAGCCTCCCTCTATCGCCCCTCGCATTTATCACATCCTCGGAACAATAAAAGATTAATTTACTTGCTGCCATTTGATGAGTTTTTGATGCTACAAATGTGCGCGTGCAAGAGTGGCCCTCCTTAGGGCTCATCTGGGTCAAGCTTCCTACAAGGTAGCGCTGGCCCCGAATGGCCACTAACCTCTCCGTAACCCCAGTGGAGATGCAATCACAGCAACTGCTGGTTGGCTTGAGACGGGGGTTTAATTTCTTCAGAGTATAATGGCATCCGGCATCTATAATTATGCTATTTTCTCTCCTGTGCTGATTAGATACGGTCCTACCCAGAGAGCTAAATGATGAATATTTGACTGGAGTGTGTTGAGCCAATAGCTGGTAAAAATAGCCACAACAAATAAACTTGGACGGGAGGGAGGGGCTCAGCAATGGCTATGGCTCTGCCAGGTGACATTAGCAGGTAAGACTGGAATGAATTCAAGATTAATATGGGAGCCAGACATTATCCCTCCCCCCCTCCCGCCTGCCTCACCATAAGCTCCTGTTTAAAGGGAAGGCAAGGATGAAACTCAGAAATCTCAGCTTGGAAACTTAGTGGGCTCCAGCAGCCATCATTCAGCCAGACTTTCTCTACCTGTGTCAAGATTATGGTTGGGTATTATTTCCAGAACCATCTCTGCTTCCCAAGTGTCACCTAGCTTTCGGCTGAGAAGTTAAATTCAGCATCATTCTGCAGCTTGTGTGTGTGTGTGTGTCTGTGTCTCTGTGCATGTGTGCATGTGTGTATGTGTGTGTGTGTATACATATCTGTGTCAGTGTCTGTGTGTGTGTCTATGTGTATGTGTGTGTTTGTGTATCTATGTGTGTGTCTGTGTATATGTTTGTGTGTCTGTGTGTGTATGTGTGTGCATGTGTGTGTGCATGCATGTGTGTGCACATGTACCCTGTATGTGTCTGTGTCTCTGTGTGTATGTATGTATCTGTGTCAGTGTCTGTGTGTGTCTATGTTTGTGTGTCTATGTGTATGTATGTTTGTGTATCTATATGTGCGTGTGTCTGTGTATATTTGTGTGTGTGTGTGTGTGTGTGTGTGTGTGTGTGTGTGTGTGTGTGTATGTGTGGATTTTATGATATGGTCTGGGTAGCCTGGTGACGCTATCCTCACTCTGGATAGGCCAAGAACCCAGTATCTGTTCCATCCATGAGTCTGGAGGCCTCTGCAGTCCCAACCTGGGGCTGAAGGCTTAGGGGTTTCCTGGTCTGCAGTCCATGTTGGAAATCTAAAGAAGCTCAGAAACAGTGAGAGAACCTAGCAGCACTGGTAACTTGCCAACAACATGGCGGGCAATGAAGCAATTTCCCTGGGCCTCCTTTTATCTGGGTGGCCACTAAAAAGCACTGCTCACGTTTAAGGTGGATCGTCCCTCTTAGAAGAACCTGAGTAGAAAAATGAAGATGGACCATGAGCACATGGCCAAGAGAAGCTCGCCCAGACCACACTTGTGGAAGATAGCAAGACTCTTTTGGCAGGTAACAGGGCATCTATCTGGTTATTAATAGACTAGTCGGGTTAGAACAGCTCAGAACCTGCCCAGCGAAGTGCCAACAGCTTGTTAATACAATCTGACGTCTCAGTGTTGTTTACCCCCGGTAAAATTACTACAAACCAAAAATCTACCCTAGGTGTGCCCAGTGGCTTATCTCTTATGTGATTCTAGATCCAGTCAAGGAAACAACCAAGAATACTCATCACACTCCTGTAACAAGCATTCTTGGTCCATCTTTCCGTATGACTTAACATTCTTTTCTTGAAAACTTTTGGAAAGTACTAACAGACCAGTAGTTTCCACAAACCTGAAGGGTGGGCTCTTCCAGATGGCTTCTGGGGTATAGAACAGACTTCTCCACTTTGCTGTGACCCACCCTCCTACTGTTTCCATGAGAGTGTCTGAAAAGTGCCTTCATCGCATCTGTCTTTTGTTCTGTGACTATAAAAACTCTGTTAAAGTATTAGTACATTAGCACATGGTATTTGGTTAGCTTAAATCTGTATACCCAGGCTATGGTCAGTAATAGCTGACTCCAGAATAAACTCTCTCTTATTCTCCCTTTGAGGTGATAACCATCTTGATATCAACAGACATAAACAGCCAAGGATGTTGGGTGAGGGAGCAGATGCAGGGAGGCAGAAATGGAGGGGGCAGAACTCTGAAAAGGAAGCTAAGAATGTCTATAAGGAAAGTCCAGTGGCCTCTCCCCTTCAGATAGAATTGTTTAGGATCCAGTTTTTTCTCCACGTTTGGGTTGGTTTTCCTCAACGATCTGAGCCGATTGTGGGGTCCAATGGCCTGACAAGACTCAGTCTGGAGAAGACGGTTTTGTAATGAAGAGCATTTGCTACCCTTCCACAGTTGCCTGGGATTGGTTCTTATAACGTACAGACTCACAACTGCCAATAACTAGAGTTCCAAGGTATCCAACTCCCTCCTCTGGACTCTGCTGGTTCCTGCATACAAGTGTGCACGCACACTCACACGAGCACACACCACATAGACAAAAATGAAAGTAATTAATTTTTTAAGGAAGAAACAAGTTTACCAAGAAAATTGCCCTTGCATGCAAGATCTGCTGCTGTCTTTGATAGCGCACTTTGCCACCTCATGCTCCTGAGTTCTGTTTGTTTGTTTGTTTTGTTTTGTTTTGTTTTATTTAGCTCTTGGCATTCACCTTCTATGGTGGCAAAATGTTGAAGAAAAGAGAATTTGAGAAAGCCTCTCACAGGGAACTGGCTGGCATAGAACAGCCGCTGGCAACCCTCACTTAGAGCTCAGAAGGCGCTACACCAAGCCCGGCATGTGGATGGTAGATGAACTCATAGAGGAGACTATGTCTCACTTACCCTTGACTTTGAAGCTGTGCATCTTCTTCAGGGGCAACACCTTCCCCCTTGCAATTCCCAGGGGTTCAGCAAATGGATTTAAAAGCTTCTCTTGCAGCAAACCATAAACAGGAAGCAAGTGGGCAGTGACAGACACCTCCTAGGGAAATGATCTTTGAGCATATGTTAATGCACACAAAGAAAACAGTGTTTCCTTAGGCAGCTCGCCTTTGGTAGGCATTTACCTTCCTTCCCTCCTTTTCTGAGTTGTTTTCTTTCTTCTTTGCTGCAGAAGCCTCCTACAATAAAACCATTGTGTTTGTGCCTGCATTTCAGTATTTCAGTGCCTTCCCCCCACCCAATACCTGGTACTGCAGCGTGTGTGTGTGTGTGTGTGTGTGTGTGTGTGTGTGTGTGTGTGTGTTTCTTTTATCTACATTGTCATTTTATTTGGAAACTTTGTGATAGATGAACCACCAAAAGAGAAGATTCCTTGGATGGGCCAACGAGACAGCGGGATTCACAGAAGTCAGGCAGGCAAAGGTGAAATTCAGGGAATATCAAGAGGATTTTCCTTTCCCCGCCTGTGAAAGGTCTGATAGCCTTACAGGCAGGAACTGAACCGTAGGAACTGCTAAAATCAGGGCAAGACTTCAAAGGTTTGGAAAAAAAAAACTACGCATAGGTTTTGGGTTTTTTCTTTTTCTAACCAGACAGGAAAAGCCTAGGAGAAATTCCATGTTGTTGAATTATTTTAAACATTCTCTATTTGAAGACCAAGTTACCCCATGAGGGCTGAGGGTAGGGTAGCAAGAGAGTTACCTCTCACTTACAGAAAGTGAAAGGTGTTCTCTGAATTCTTCAACCAACTAGCGCAATACCTGCAGTAAGTCAAGGTATTGAGTCTCATGTCTTTGATCTATCACATACTTAGAAATGGTCCACAGTGATTTGGTGGCTGGGGGGGTGGGTATATGCTCATTTAGCAGAAGGAAGTTCCAGAGATGTCATGGTTAGTTGTTTAATATCAGGCCATCTAGATTTTAAAATGAGCATCATTTGGGAGACCAAGATTTCCACAAACCACCTTTGAGGATGATCCCAGAAAACAGTCAAGAGCCCATTCAGGGTCCTCCCATTTACTAATTGTATGGTTTTAAGCAAGTCACTAGAGATCTCTTGATCTCCTTGTTATTATATTTAAAAAGGAAGATCATAATCACACCTGTCTATAGTACCCAGGATTCTCTGGGGCAGCAGAAATAAGAGGTTATGTAGATACTAAGGAGCAAGGAGAATATTCAGTTCAAAGATTTCGTCCGTGTAACTATGGAGGTAGACATTTGGGTCCCAAATCTCCATTTAGGATCAGTAGGCCTAGAGAGAGAGAGGCCTGGTACAGACAACAGTGCACATGAAGGCCAAAGGCAACCTGATGAATGTAACAGCGATGGTGACGCTGTTATTGGTCCCTCTGAGGAGTCTCAGTGCAGGCTTCAAACCCCAGCTTTGCCACTCATCAGCCAACCTTGATCAAGGTCTTCAACCTCCCCATGTTGGCATTTCTACATCTGTAAAATATGAGAAAGGAAAGTGTGTGTGTGTGTGTGTGTGTGTGTGTGTGTGTGTGTGTGTGTGTGTGTGCGTGTGTGCTTGCAGGGGAGAGAGAGAGAGAGAGAGAGAGAGAGAGAGAGAGAGAGAGAGAGAGAGAATGTATGTGTATGGTGTATGTATATAAGTTTGGGTGTGTGCATGAGTGGAGATCAGAGGTTGACATTGAAGATCTTCCTCAATCATTCACTACCATATCTCCTTTGCAACAAGGGTCTCTTCTTGAACCTTGAACTCATTGATCCAACTAGATAGCCTGGCCAATGAGCAGCAGCAGTTTTCTATCTGTGGGTCTCGACCTCTATCTCAAAAAATAAACAAATAAATAAATTACAATCCATAACAGTAGCATAGTTATAATTCTGAAGTAGCAATGGAAATAGTTTGATGGTTGGGCGTCACCACAACGTGAGGAACTGTGTTCAAGGGTCTCTGCATGCGGAAGGGGACCACTGAGCTAGAGGGGAGCTCTCATTTCCACCTCCCTTGCTTTGAGGTTACAAGCAATGCTTCTGAGAATGCAGCTTTTATGTGGGTGCTGGGGTTCTGAACTCGGGTCCTCGTGTTTACACAGCAAGCACTTTAGCTATCTCCCCAAGCAGTGTCAGCGTAACGTAACCCCCCATGTAATAGATCACACATCTGGATAGCCATAGAGGTAATGGTGACAAAGAGGAGGGACAAGGAACATGGCTGTTAGCAGCAGGACAAAAGATGGGACACAGTGCTGGCCTTGGATGAAGTTGTCAAGTCTTATTACCTATAAAAAGTGGGTGGGCGTCTGGCATTTGGAATTTTTAAAAACGTATTTATTTACTTTATGTGTATAGCCGCACACATCTCACAACATACACATGGGCACCGGAGGACATCTTGCAAGAATCAGTTCTCTCTTTTCCACCATGTTTGTCCTAGGTTTCAAACTCAGATCACTGGGGTTGGCAAGAAACACCTTTACCTCCCGAGCCAATGCCCTGGCTCTGTATTTGGAATTTTATCTGATGCCCGCCCGGTATTATGACAACCTTTGCTAGCACGATGAGGGAAATGAGACTGACGATCACATTCATCAGAATTCTACAACCACATTTGCTAACTCTCAACTTTGGACAAGCTTCTATAACATTCCCTCTGCTTTTATATTTTCTCATCAACGGAACTACCGTAGAAGAGCATCATTCTTTAAAAATGATCCGTAAGGAGCGGTTTGGAGCCCATGAAACATGTGACGTCACCCCTGGTCCATGGTCCACAGACAGCATCAGTACACGTTGGCGCTCTGCACTCGTTCCTGTGTGGAGCACCGGGCACTGGGCATGGCAGCGATGCCGTCTCCTTTGCTCATCCTCGGTCATCTCCACACCAGTCCTGACGTTCTGCCATCAAGTCAGTAAGAGGCACTGTTTGCTGCCCGTGTCAGCCATGCTATTTTGAATTACTCTGAGATGTCAGCAAGTTTTCTCCTCCTATTGGGAAATGATGTGTAAGCCTATTTATTGATTGCCATCAGCCATCAATGCTAGCGATATGGTCTGGGCCCCTGGAGGGTGCATTCGTCCCTCCCCCACGTGACAGCCTTCCAAATATTTGAGCACAGCTCTCACATCTCTTGTAAGCACTTGTTCTCGTCAGACTAAACATCTCTAGGTCCTTCGCCCTTTTGTCACACAACACGATTCTCAAACCCCTCACTATCCGGGTGGTTCTCATCTGGACCGACTCCAAGTCCTCTTAAACTGTGTCAAACAGGACTGAATTTAGCAGTCCAGATGGACAACTGGGGCCTGCTCCATCCATCCTAGGGCAATGTTTATTAAGATATCCTAAGTTTGCTCTCTGTCCCTCCCTGTCTCTGTCTCTATCTCTCTCTGTCTGTCTGTCTCTATCTCTGTCTCATCTCCCTGTTTCTCTCTCTGTCTCTCTCTGTCTCTCTCTCCCTCTCTCTCTTTCTCTCCCTCTCTCTCTTTCTCTCTCTACCTCTCTCTCCCTTTCTGTCTCTCTGTCTGTCTCTGTGTGTCTGTGTGTGTGTGTGTGTGTGTGTGTGTGTGTGTGTGTGTGTGTGTTGCTTGAAATTGAACATAAGGCCCTGTGCTTGCTAGGAAAGCCATCTATCTCCCCCTTACCTGCATCCCTACCCCGCTGTAGCTCTCAGGAATCTTATCTGTCCTCTTTTATTTAATTGCTAGCTTTAGCTGACTCCTGCCCTTCATGCATTAATTGGTCCTGAGCAAAAGCAACTTCCTCCTGCCTCCGATGGCTGAAGCATCACAGCTACATTTATGAGTCTCTTAGTCAACTTCATCTTAAGTTCAGCCTGTGTTTTAAATCACTCAGACCTTCGAAGAGAAAAGAATTAGAACTTCACTCATGCTTATTGTAAGATCTTTGGAGATGTACAGAATGAACAGACAGGATGCGTGGCATTGTAAGCATCGTCCCAGCATCTCCTTGTTCTTTGGTTGCATGTGAATATGGCAAATGTGTGCGTGTTTCAGCGTTAGAAGAAAAATCATGATTGCATTATATATATTTGGATCTTTTTCACTTAACATTATGCTGCGGGCAGTTTCATCTATTCTTAGGTTACAGCAGGCAACTGAAAAGTGCCCCCTATGGGCATGCAGATAAGGATAATATGTTTAACCAGTCTTCTTGGAAGCAAACAATTGTTTCTAAATTTTGCCATCATAAACAATTCCTTAATGAGCCCCTCTGTGTGCATCCAAGTCTGTCACCCTTGCTACTCTGGGCATTTGGGGCTAGATTCTTCTTTGCTGTGGGGCTGGGTTGCACAGTATAGGATATTTAACAACACCCCACGCTCCGCTCAAAGGTGCTCCCTGGACACAAGTAGCAGCCCCTCCATCCCAGCTGTGACAAACCAAACTATATGGCCGTGCAATCAGCCTTAGCCTCCCCAGTTGTGGCTGTGAGCAGACAATCCTGGCATCCTTACTAAGCCATTTCCCCCAACCAAGCCCAGAGGATAAGTGAATGCAGTGTTGTCAGAGAGCTTAAAAATAATAAAACCAGCCAGGCGTGGTGGCGCATGCCTTTAATCCCAGCACTCGGGAGGCAGAGGCAGGCAGATTTCTGAGTTTGAGGCCAGCCTGGTCTACAAAGTGAGTTTCAGGACAGCCAGGGCTACACAGAGAAACCCTGTCTCGAAAAAAAGAAACAAGCAAACAAACAAACAGAAATAAAATAAAATAAAACCAACATCGTTATTTTCATCTGGTGCCAGGAACACTAGTGGTAAGACTCTCCTCTTTCCTGCTGGGGTAGAAGTCTTGAGTTCCACCACCACCACCACCACCACCACCAGCACATCCCCCTCAGCTGCTTTCCCCATTGTCTCTTTTGGAAAGAATCTCAAGGCCTGCTGTCTGTCTTCCCCAGTCATATACAGAATTTTAACAAAACAGCTGTCCTCCTGAGTTTTACCTACTTTTTTGGCCATGGGCCCACAGAGATAGAGCCAGAATACTGTTGTATTACTCAGACATCTCTTGTTGCTCAACCAACCCCTATTTTCATACTCTATCAAATTCAACTCCTTCTTCTCTTAGGGTGAATTATTCCAAGGCTCCTGGAACAGCATGGCTTAAGAGTTCAGGACACCTTTCTTAGTTAACCAAACTATATTCTCATTATAGTACTCCTCTGTTTAAAAAGACTGTTCAAGGATCTAGAGTAATTGCTCAGAGGTTAACAACACTGGCTACTCTTCCAGAGGACCCAGGTTTGAGCCCCAGCAACAACAGTGACTTACAACCTTCTGTAACACCAGTCCCAGGGGATTCGACATCTTCTTATGGCCTTTGTGTGCATTTCACACATGTGATGCACGGGCAGACAAAACACTGGAACACAGACGATAAAAAGAAATAAAATCTCAAATAAAAATGAATAAAATCTCAACATAATAATATTAAATAACACCCAGGCTTTTCTCTTACTATTAGCTCAGTACATTTCTTTTCCCAGACTCTCAAACTCAACCTGCTCTAGTCCCCAGAGAGGCACTAGCCGATGCTTTGGACCAATCTCCTGTGTCCTGTGAGCACTCATGAGACTTCATGACTCCAGACATCACACATCCTTAGACCACCCTTCCTTGTTCCTACTGGAGCCGCTCCCACTCCTGAGATTGAAATCCTTAGCTGATGATCTTCCCCTTTTGGCCCTGGACTCTGAAGATCTGAGTCATCTTGTGTCTTCCCATTCTGTGCTCTACCTTCTGTGCATTTCTGTTTTAGCAACTACGGCTCATCTAGTCAGTCTGGATGTAAACTTTCCTGAAGACAACAATGTGTGTCTCTCAGAAATTTGTCTGCAAATACTCGATAAACACTTGGCAATGACTTTTTGGGTTTTTTTTTCCTGTACTTTAATTTCCCTTATTCTTAGCTTACTTGTACAACAGTGACTGTGAGAATGAAAAATATGTATGTGTACAGCCCTGATAACTTAATGTAACCTTAAAATTCGCTTGGAATTTAAGTTCTCAATAATCTCAATAAATAATAAATCTCAAAAACAAGCAAAAAAATATCTACCTGCTTTTCTTATGGTTTATCTACCTGGTAAATATTTTCTGCCGGGTTCTCTAACCCTTCTGGGTACCTTTCTCCTGGTTAGTTCCTCACATCCTTAGCAGTCACAGCCAAACCAACATGTGAACCCAGGGAAGCCATTTGATACTGAAGTGAGCACAGGTAAGTGTGGGGGCTTCATGAGACTGCTCACATGCTCACATGCAAGGCACCAGTGTGCGCTTTTCCGAATGGTTACCCAGCTGCTTGAGTAAACTGAGAGCAATGTCTAATGCTGTTTGGGGTAGCCAGCAAACTTTTCAAATTCTGAACTTTTATAAAATTATCCTAATCACAACACAGAATTTTTTTAAAAAAAAAAAATAAGAAAAGAAAGAGGAGATTTAAACTACAAACTTACAGTCCATAATACCAAGAGATCAAAAGGCTATCCAGAGACAGGGAAAGGCAAATAAGATTGAGAAAGGGCACAAAGAAAGGCCCTGAAGTACAAGTGCCCTTGAGGAAGTCTCTGGGTTGGCTTCCCATCTGTGGTCTTCATGGCTGCTGTGAGCCATGAGATAGCCCAAGGGAGTATGAACAAAACCAAGTCAACCTTGACCTTGATCATGGCATGAGAAATTCCCAGTGCTGTTCTAGAACAGACCCAATTTTCTTCCGAGAATATATCCTTGCAGAAAGTAGCAGAGTTTTTTTTTTCTTTCTTTTTTTTCTTTTCTTTTTCCTTTCCCAGTTTCAGGGAAACCAGAGGGTTCTTTTAAGTCCAGCCTCCAAAAGCTCCTTGACCAACAACCTTCGGAGCGTGGTGTCCTCGAAGGGTCAGCTCGGATTGATTTGCTGATTAACTCCAGCATCTTTCTGGCTCCTCCAGACACCAGCACATTTCAGGTTTCTAAATATAGGTCAGCCCAGGCAATTAGGAGAGAAGGTCTGTTTTTGAAAGGTATTCAGCAGGCAGAGAGCCCAGTTTACAAAGGAGAGCTCATAAGGATGAGGCTTGGCCTCAGACAATTTCACTGCCAGGGCTGGTGACATTCTCAGCTCCTTGGTTTTAAGTCATCCAGATCTTCCAGGAGCTACCGAGTATCTTTGCTCCAACAACAACATGAACTGTGAGGGGCCTTGTGTGTCATTAAAAACACACCGGTAAGGACCCTGTTACCTCTGCACTGGGTTGCTACTCATAGCTTGCGCTCTTAGTGTGTCGGAGATTAAACCGGTATGTGTTAGATAAACCCATGGTCCCCAATCGTGGAGCACTCGTAGCTGGCGCTCCACAACTGGATCAATGCAAATTTCTTGTAAACCCGACTCTACTGTGTTCCCCTCCAGGATGACTAGACTTAGAAATGAATCACATTACCCAGAAAGCTAAAAAAGAGGTTGTAGCATTGATTATCGGTGACTCGAGGTATTCTGTGTGTGTGTGTGTGTGTGTGTGTGTGTGTGTGTGTGTGTGTGTGTGTGCATTTTTCCGTTTTGTCTTGTTCTTAAGACAGAATCTCTCACCGGCCTAGAGCTTACCCAAGGAGCCTAGTTCAGCTGGCCAGAGAGCCCCAGGAATTCCCTTGTCTCTGCCTCCTCAGCACCAGGGCTACAGGTACATGCTGTCAAAGCTGAGGCGGGGGGTTGTTTTTCTTCATATGGGTTGTGGGGATGGAACTCAGGTCCTCATGCCTGGGACCAAAGCACTTTACCAACTGATCCATCTCCTGAGCCCCAACTCAAAATGCTCTGCATAAACAAACCTAAGATAACCTAGCAGACTATGATCCCAAGGCCAGAAGGTCAGTGGACGCAAAGCCATTCACGGGGAATCTCAAGGACACTCTTGTCCATTATCTCCTATTGAGGTGATGCACTCCATTTAGGGACACTGGGCTCATCTCTGTGTTATGTGATGTATCAGTTACTTTTCCATTGCTGTAACGAAACACCATGACCAAGGCAACTTAAAGAACAAAGTCCTCACAGCTCCAGAGGGGTAAATTGTCCGTCACCATCATGGCAGGAAAGGGTTGGAATGGGCAAGCTAAGAGCTCATACTTTAAACTAAAAACAGAAAGAATAAACACAAAATGACAAAGAAAAAAAAAACCTTTAAGCTCTCAAAACCCACCCCCCAGTAGCATTCATCCTCCAGAAAGGTCACATACCTCCTAAACTTCTCAAAACAGTGCCATCAACTGGTGACCAAGCATTCAAATGTCCAAGGCTGAGAGGACATTTATCATTCAAGCCACCACATGTGGCCAGGTACAGTGGCACTCCCACGTAGAGAAGTAGAGGTAGGTGGACCTCTGAGTTTGAGTCCAGCCTGGTCTACAGAGTGAGTTACAACATATCCAGGGCTACCCAGAGAAACTCTTATCTTAAAAACAAAACAAAAGAAAGAAAGAGAGAAAGAAAGAGAGAAAGAAAGAGAGAAAGAGAGAAAGAGAGAGAGAAAGAAAGAAAGAAAGAAAGAAAAAGAAAAGAAAAAAAGGGAAAGAAAAGAAAAGAAATATTGAAAGTTTTGCTATTTTTATATAGTTTTAATGCATGTGTGGGTTTTTTTTTTAATATATGAATAACTAGGACACAATATATAAGACGAAAAGAACACCTTGGGTTTCCCTCAGGTTTGAAGCATCCACTGCCATTTGATGAGAGCAATGCTGTGCACATTAAAAAGTCTGTGGTCCCTAAACCCATTCAGTATAGTAGTTCAGGCAGCAGCAGCAGCAGCTCAGGCCCAGGTCAGACTGCCTGAACCAGACTCTGCCCCATCAGATCCCTAGGTGACTCCTGTGGGTATCGTCCTGAAACTCAGGTTCAGAAATCTGCTGCAGTCCTGGGCTCTCTTATCAGGCAGGGTTTGAGTGGATCTCAGTACACACAGAAGCCAGGCCTGAGCATTGTTGGATTTTATCACCTCTAAAAGAGGATGCAGTATGTGAAATGAAAGCATCTACCGTTGGACAATGTTAACATATCAAAGCCATCTCTGCTTTCTTCCTTTCCCGGGCTCTCTCCCGCTGTAATAGATATAGGCTGGCAAAGTTATTAATGCAGAAACTTCCTGGGACTCAGGGCATTTCAAAGGATCGGAAATTCTCGGGCACCGCAGTGGTGAATGTTGGCTTTAGCACTGTCAGCGAGCTCAAGTTGCAGAGATGGTAACTAGGAAAACTCACCCGGCCGCACGGACTCTCATTTCCAGTCGTGTGGAGATGTGTGAGGCAGGGCCATTTGGGGCAGGGCAGGCTGATTGCTCTTTCTAAGCTGCAGTCCGTGACTTCCTTTATTGTCTTGAGCTTCTAGAACACAGCAGTGCCCTCGGATGCTGTCCCTGGGCTGTTTCCGAATCCGTTGCTCCGTTTCATTGGACCAATTATCTAGAATCTATGCAGTGCAATGGCCGCCAATGTGACACATGGAAAGAGTTGTGAGCCCCTGTACTTCATGATAGATGGTAGACCTACACGTGGGCTTTCTCTTACCGAGGCACTTTGCCTGGTAGAAAAGCCCCTTCTCTAGCTACCCTAAGTCCATTGCTTCCTTCGTGAGAAATCCAGAACTACTCCTCCCCACCCCCACCCCCACCCCGCCCCCATACAGCCTCCTCCTCCGTCCAGCCTAGCCTCTGCCATCAGATTACCAGGTAGTCGCTGGTGTAAGTGTGACTCTTTTCTCCTTCTTGTATCATTTTTCCTAGGCTGCTTTTTCTTCCCCCTCGTTTTATTTTTTTTTATTATTTTATTTTATTTTATTTTATTTTATTTTATTTTATTTTATTTGTGGTCTCTGTCACTCCACTGGGGCAAAAGGGTAAAAGGATCTGGCACTAAGTGCGAGCAAATGCCGAATCTGGAATCTATCTTCCAGGCGGCACAATGCTAAAAATGCATGGCAGGACAGCCGCCACTGACACACTCTCAAAGACATATTGCAGGTAGCATTATTTATTGTGGCAAGGAGTTCATAGAACTGCTGCCTCAAAGCACCCCGAGAGATCCTAAAAAGCCCATCTCCCATCAGGTGAGGCAGATTTATGGAGGCAGCCCCAGAGAGGTCAGGCAGTAGGGCTTAGAAAGCCCGCTCCTTTCAGAAAGCCTGGATTCCCTTAACATATTCAGTGCAGTGCGATTGGTTCAAAGGAGGGCTTGAGTCTGTAATGTTGACCATAAAATTGCAGTGACATGCTGCTTTAGATAAGAGGGCTGAGAAAGGGGGCAGGGAGGCTGCAAGCCCAGGAGCAGCCAACGCAGGCAAGACCCTGGAGCATGCGCTGAGATTTGAGGTTAATGTGTGGGGGAGAGGCCGGCGGGGGATGGGCCCAGGCAGACGAATGTTCACACAAAGGAAAGCCGAACCCACCGGCCCAGACATGGCAGATAAGCCCTGAGTCCGTGCAAAAGCAAAGCCAGGTGCACACAGGCACATGGGAATACATGCAAGACCTTCAGGGGTACGTGTAACCATCCAAATTGGAAAATATACTAAGGCAAAGCTAGCTAAGCTAGGCTCACCATTGTCCTGGAGTATAGAAAAAAGGGCTGTGTCTCATGACCTCTGCCAATTTGATAGGTGTTTCTCCCACTTTACATCAGCCCTGTTCACACGATATCATCCACTAGGCTTACCAGTCCTGGATGCAAAGATTCTTTATTTTATTTTATTTTATTTTATTAGATATTTTCTTTATTTACATGTCAAATGTTATCCCCTTTCCTGGTTTCCCTCCCAAAGTCCCCTCCCCTTATCCCTTTCCCCCTCCCCCTGCTCACCAACCCACCCACTCCTGCTTCCTAGCCCTAGCATTCCCCTACACTGGGGCATAGAGCCTTCACAGGACCAAGGGCCTCTCCTCCCATTGATGACTGACTAGGCCATCCACTGCTGCATATGTAGCTGGAGCCATGAGTCCCACCGTGTGTACTCTTTGGTTGGTGGTTTAGTCCCTGGGAGCTCTGGGAGGTACTGGCTAGTATGATTCTTAGGCAAATGGATGGATCTAGAACATATCATTCTGAGTGAAGTAACCCAATCACAAAAGAACACACATGATATGCACTCACTTATAAGTGGATATTAGCCCAGAAGCTCTGAATACTCAAGATACAATTCACAAACCACATGAAACTCAAGAAGAAGGAAGACCACAGTGTGTATACTTCGATCCTTCCTAGAAGGGGGAACAAAATATCTATGGAAGGAGTTACAGAGACAAAGTGTGAAGCAGAGACTGAAGGAAAGAGACTTCCCCACCTGGGGAATCCATCCCATATACAACCACCAAACCCAGACATTACTGTGGATACCAACAAGAGCTTGCTGGCAGGAGCCTGATATAGCTGTCCCCTGAGAGACTCTGCCAGTGCCTGACAAATACAGAGGTGAATGCTCACAGAGCACAGGGTCTCCCATGAAGGTGCTAGAGAAAGGACTCAAGGAGTTGAAGGGGTTTACAGCTCCATAGGAGGAGCAAAGATTCTTAATTCACAACCATCTAGGCCAGTAGTAGTTCTTAGCCTGTGAGTCACAGCCCCTCTGAGGGTTGCCTATCAGATATCCTGCATATCCGATATTTACATTAAGATTCACAACACTAGCAAAATTGCAGTTATGAAGTAGCAACAAATAATTTTGTGGCTGTGGGAAGGGGGGCAGAGGGGAAGGCAGGTGTCACTGTAACACTCAGGACTGTATTAAAGGGTCATAGCCTCAGGAAGGTTGAGGACTGGGCACAGCCCTAAAATAAGGCTCAGAGCCCCTGAGACTGGTGGACAAGAGGACTGAGATCCTGGCTTGTAGAGTCAGTGATGGCCATGCTGGGACAAGAACAGAGCAAACACCCTAAGGAGGCATTCCCCAGGAAGTCAGGCCAGTGTCCGCTACGCGAATTGCTTTCTCCTGGTTGGTTTCCACTGACCTTGTTACAGAGTCACCATATTCACCCTCTAAACCAGTGGCGTCCTTGGTTTGGTGCAGAGCCTTCAGCGTTGCTGATTTTACGCACACAATTAAGGGAGACGGAGTCTATGGAGGACAGGATGGCTGTCTAGATAATTAAGGTTATTATCTCTGTCTGAATTAGTCAATCAGGACTTAAATGGTCATAGAAATAGAAATTTAGAGAAAGGTAGGGTTTGTTTGTTTGTTTGTTTGTTTGTTTGTTTGAATTTTACACAGAATAGCTTTCAATCCTCACTGTGCTCAAGCCCGTAAATTGTGGAGTGACCCCTCCTTGAATAAAAACTGACGTCACAGAGGTTTTGACTCCGTTTGCTTTTCAGTTTTCCTCCCAGGCATGCGTGCTTTAGATTCAAGGCCTTTGGGGTAGCTGAGTTTTAGCTTCTAGGTACAAACTGAAGGGTGTGGAGATACGAGAGGTTTAGGCGTGTTGGAAAGAGCCCTCTCTCCTCAAGTGCTTATCAGGATGGCAAAGCCATTGGAGTGACTCCGACACTTTCTGCTCCCTGACGTTCTTCCCACAGAGAGGCCTCCCTTGGCTCACTGACGCACTATCCATCCTCCCCATGTGTTCTTAAACTATGAAGTCCTGCCACTGTATGGTTCTATCAGCACACAGCACACAGCCCAAGACGCTGTTGCTTTTTGTCTTCCTTAGCTTTCTATGTGCGCATGCGCATGCAAGGAGTCAGCGGTCCAATGGGGTCCTTTCCTTGATCGCTTTCCACTTTATTATTGAGATAGGATCTCCCACTCAACCTGCATCTCACTGGTTCTGCTAGGCTGCCTGGTCAATACACTCCAGGGATCTGCCTGTCTCGTCCACCCACTCCAATCAACCGCCCAGGGCTGAGGATATGCGCGTGTGCGTGTGCATGCGTGCAGACACCTCCCCCACCCCACCCCACCCCCAATACACACACAGCTACTTCTGATTTTTCTCACGGATACTGGGGACCTGAACTCTGGTCCTCGTGCTAATGAAATGTAACAGACTGAGCCATCTCCTCAGCCATTTTTAAGCCATTTTGTTTTGTTTGAAGATGGGATCTTATTATGTATCCCAGACAGGCCTCCAACACATGATCCTCTGGCCTCGGTCTCCCAAATTTCTGGGATTCCAGGTGAGCAGCACCGCACCATCTCCTTTGCCTTTCTATTTCTCTCCCAGATCTCTTTTCTCTCTGCTAGCTATGTCCTAGGGGATGTGGCTGCTGAGCCCAGCAAGATGCTCAAAGCCTCTGAGTGCCGTTGCCCAGATGGTCATCCTTGCCTACTGGCCTCTACCGTCGTTCCTCCGAGTACCACTGTTGACCCCCTGAGGTCTACTGCTTGACCTCATTAATACAAAGCGGGAGCAAGCTAAGTGAATGTTTTCACAGTCTCCTTTTTCTGCAGGCCACCTGGAGGTTATCAGGGCCAGAGGCTGCTGTGCAGTTCATAAACCTGTTAGGGTATTCAGAGTCATGATTCTCTTATTCAACTGTCTGTGCTTTTCCTTGGGACAGCTAATCCCTCAGCGTGACTGGTGGAAGCCGCAGTATTGATTTCTGTGTCTCTCTAAACCTCAGTTGTGTTCAACGCTTGTTAGACATCTGAAGGAATATCCAGTGGGCTCTGGGGGCAATTTGAGAGCTAGGCTCAATAGGCTGCTCTTGAGAGAAGTTTCTGTAAGGTTGCCCGGCTGGCCAATCGAAGAGATTGCAAGACAAGAGAAAGGGGATAGAGAAGTTGAGAAAGAAGAGAGGAAGAAAGAGGAGCAAAAGATAAAGAAGAATGAGAGAGAAAGAGGGAGGGAGAAGAAGAGGGAGAGAGACAAATAGACAGACAGACAAAAGAAGAAAAAAGACTCTAGTGGAAACCTTGAAAATTTTACCTCTCTTCTCCTTCGACCTCTGTCTGTCCCTTTGTTTAAAAAGGAGTTCTTTTTAGATTTTCTGATCAGTATGTCTGGGCTTAGGAGGGGGCGTCCAGGCTTGAGGCTGGTGTGCTTATTGATAAGCCACACGTGTGTTCAGTATCCATGTGTGATGTCCCAGGTTGGTCTCTGCAGAGGACTGCCTGGTCAGATTGAAGTCTTGAGAAATGTTAATGTGGAGTGTGAGACACTCTTCAGACTCAACACTAGAACTAGAGATGATATTTTCAACATGGTGACTAGAGCTAAGTATAGACCCTGACTTTTTTTTTTTTATCAGAAATCTACTTCCGGGGTTCTAGTCCTTCTGGTCACCAAGATATATAGTCCCACACTCGTTAGGTGACACATACTGTCCACAGAACCCATGGTGGCGGCAGCGGTGGCCTCATTATCTCCATGGTTAACCCCTGCTTCCCTGGTCTTGGTCCCTGTCAAGGATCTTGAAATTAAAATTAAATCTCCATGCAGCAGCTTTGATGATGGAGGTAGAACCGCCTGGTCAGGAGGTGGCCAGGGAAGGAGAGTCTAATCTGGGGTGATTCTTACGAACACCAGCTGAAATGTCCTGGAAGTCACTTTTCCTCTTCTAAGGCCTGAAGAGCAATGCCCTGGTGCTGTTGCGTCTTATTTTCTGGTTGGAAGGATGAACTACCATATCATTATAATCATCGTTTTTGTAAATATGCAAGTGCTGAGTTTTGTTATTAATGTTCATGCATGTAAATTATTTTGCATCAGTTATAGTTACTCGGCCCTTACCCTTTTGGTCCCCTTCCTGGCTCTAGCTGATCACCTTCCTTCCTCCCCATAGTCCTCCCTCTACTCTCACTTCTCACGGATTTTAATCTGATTCTGCGTCTATTATTTGTCTCCCTTCCTCCCTACCATCCCTTATTTTGGTCTCTTCCTTATCTTTAGACCCATCCCTGCCCTCAAACAGGACCCTCAGTATTTTCACATCATACGTGTTTTTTATTTTAATGGAGGTTTAACTTGGGAGTTCTGGTGTGGTCCTGGCTTCTTTCACTTAATGTGATGCACTCCCGTTCCATCTATTTTTCTTGGCAAGTGACATAATGCCGCTCTGCCTTATGACTAGATACAACACCATTGTGTATCCATAAAACACTTACTTTATCCATTCATCATCAGTGGCTCTTTATCTGAGAGCAGCGCCATGATAAACATGGCTGACGGTCTCCACAGCTACCTCCTGGACTGTGTTTTGAAGAGTTTTGGGGGTTTTTTTGTATTTATTTATTTCCTAAGTGATCTTCAGGATGCTGAAGATGAGAGAGGACAGGGATAGGAACATAGCCCAAGGGGAAAGTGCTGGCCTAGCCCATGTGAAGCTTCATGGTAAATTTCCAGCATCGCAGAGAGAAAGTGTGGGGTGAGGAGAGGAGTTAGAGAGGAGGAAGAGAAAGAAAAGACAGTAGCAGAGTATCTCTCTGCTTTTCTGACTCCAATTCCTTTGGACATACATACCTAGAAATGGTAGAGATGGGTCATATGGTACACTCATTCCTACTGCCCATGAAAAGAAGTAACTATGGAAGGGAAGAGCAGAAGGTCAGAGAGGTTCTTTAACCTCCTCAAGGCCAGGTGATAAGAGAATAAGCTCTGAGTCGGGCATTCCTGACTCCCAAGTTTCAAACACGAGCTCCTGCTGTTATCTCCTTTTTCTCTGTTAATTGAGAACCCTGCAGGATATGAGTGCTTCCCCTGCCCTGTTTGTCTCTTAGATGCAACACTTCAAGCAAGCAAGTTGCAGGCGCAATAATTTTCCTCCATTCCACTTTTGATAGGTTCCTCACATTTACCCAGTCCTGCTCACTCAAGACGTACTATAGGGTAGGATATGTTGCCTCAGTGGTTGAGTGCATGCCTGGCATATGTGAAACCCTAGGTTTGATCTCCAGTACATGGAACAACAGAAAGACACATTATAAGTAAGCCTGAAAATGAGTTTACCATTGGGTTCACATACTTTCAATGTAACTGTTGCATCTCTGTGAGAGAAATCAATTGCCAGCATCTGGGGAGTTACAGATCCTGCAGAAACACAAGCAAGTCTTCCCTAGGATTGACACCTCTGTCACCAGGACCATGAGAGGGCTCTTCATCAAACATGTGACCTCTGAGACCTAAGTCTTCCTTCTGACTTGAGCACTTACCAGCTCCGTGACCCAAGGCAATTATTGGACCTTTCTTAATCACCATCACCAAATATTAAAAAAAACTAGATTATAATTATTCTTTTCTTCAAGTGCTTATTTTTAAAGGAAATGAGAGGACACATAGAAAGCCCTCTGGATAGTAAATTGCCCACAAGGGATGCTCAAAAGATAGATGCTGGCTAGCGTTATCATACTCAGTATCAGTGTTTCCTCCTATCCAGACTGAAACAAAGACTTCATCCTTAACCAAAATGCAATACAGATGCCTTTCAAGATGCAACACCATTACAATGCAATAAGATAAGAATGCACTCAGTACTCCTAGTCTACCTTCCCCCATACCCTGGATACTTTGAATAAACTCATCTCACAGAGGCCCAGTTTCTAATGAAATGTTAAATATTCTGTGTGACTTGAGCTGGGTGTCTGGCTCCATGGTAGAGTGGTTCCCTGGCATGTCTGAGGTATAGGGTTAACTCATCAGCAGCAGACCCAACATTGCATGTAAGTCCTAGACTACTATGCCAAGTACTTTCACACTGCGGCTGAGTCGTCACTAAGTCGGAGGCTGTCTGTGTGAAACTGTCTTGGGTGGCTGGTAACCAATGAAGGACCCTAGTACAGTTTCTGCATCTCTCTGAATAAGGAACTAGAAAGTAAAGGAATGGAAAGCCAGGAGGCAACAATGAACAGATCACCAGTTGGTATAAAATTTTCAGGCTCCCTAATATATGTTAGTATGTTGAATATGTACGTTAAGAGAATATTTTCTAACCATGATCATGCTAGTAGCCTCACAGTAGGAAGGAAGGGACTGTCTGCTCTTGCTTATGTTCTCAGAGAGAGGTCCTAGAACATGGCTGCTTCATGCTCGCTCCCAACACAGGATGGGAGAGACCATCATCTGTCCTTGCCAGACTTCACTTCAGCAGTCTTCATCCCTGAGCACTTGCGCTTTTTCCTGCAAGGGCTGAGTTTGTAGTGATATTTCTAAATGAAAGATTTTGAGCATTCTTATGCTTTTGAGATATGTCTCCAAAAATAAAATTTCATAAATGCTTATCTGGTGTTAGGAACCAATTCCTTGAGTTACTTCCAAACAGAGCATGCAAAGGTCAGGGTATAATGGTTTAAACACTATGCATGCACGTGTGCACATACAACACACACACTTGCACATATAACACACAAGTACACATACAACACACACACACACACTTGCATATACAACACACACTTGCACATACAACACACATACTTGCACATACAACACACAAAGGGCACATACAACACACACACTTGCACATACAACACACACATGTATGCACATACAACACACTTGCACATATAACACACACATGTATGCACATACAACACACACATGCACACACACTACATAATTATAACTTCTTCCTCAGACCCAGTAAGAAAGATTCAACTAGCAGACTAATGCTAATTACTTAAACCTATAAAAATGCACACCTTTATTCTTAATATAATACCTTTATGAATTCTTGGAGAGTTTCAAGCAATATATCTTGATCCTATTCATCTCCCCAAAGCAAAGTCTTTCATTCTTAGGTTGCCTTGGTTGGATAATCTGTTGAGGCAATGAGAAAAATAAATACTGCCCTAGATTCTATAGAGTTTTAATTCTGAGCCTTATTCTTACAGGCACATCTACTTAGAAAGTCAGAAAACCATCCAAGAGTCTTCTGTGAGTGTTGAAGCTGCTCAGAGTGAAACAAATTACAAGTATATACAATGGCTGGTCTTGCCAATGGCCACAAATCCTAGAAGTCTGTTGGCCAACACTTACTGAATCTACAAGTTGGCTTTGCCAAGAAAACTCCAATGCAGCTCCAACTCCAGCTTGTAGTAGACTTTTCTGACTTGGTCTCCATGACTTGCTCTCCTCTCTATGGTGGTGTCTAAGCAGCTCTTTTCCTGGTAGACATGTTTTCCTGGTTTCCATAGGTATGGCCAATGGGCATGGTCAGGCTGACTTGAGTATCTCTACCTACAAACATACAAAAATTAAACTTTAAAAGTCGATATTCCTTTAATTCATTTCCTTTACTGCTCAGTCCTGTGGGGAATCTTCTGTTACCTTTATGCAGCAATAGAAAAAAAAAAGTGTCGAATAGGATAGACTTAATTAAACTATAGGGACATTTTCAGGCACTGGAATCTTAAAAGAACTATTTATAGGCATCCATGCCTTTCAGTTAAATTCATACTCCTCTTCCTAAGAAACTCCAGGGGAACCTCGACTAGTCAGCCTTTCTGTACCTTGCTGTTGTTATTAAACGGTTAAATCATGGCTCTGTGGCAGGGTTCCAAGTCTGGTGGGATCCAGAGCAGTTGTTCTCAACCTTTCTAAGGCTTCAATCCAGTTCCTCCACTTGCGGTGACCCGCAACCATAAGATTATCTTGTTGCTAGTTTATAACTGTAATTTGTGCTACTGTTGTGATTTGTAATGTAAATATCTGATATGCATGTCTGATATGCGACCCCTTTGAGAGGGGTCACAGCCCACATGTTGAGAACCACTGATCTAGAGTCTCTTTCATAGTCTGGTTCCCAGGTTTTTTTTTTCCAGCTCCAGAGCTGACTCCTGGGGTTGCCTGATCAGTTTCTCTTAAACACCCCAACGTTGCAATGGTCTTGACACCCACCTGTGACTGCTGTTCCCACCCCTAAGACTGTCCTTTTAAAGTGTCCTGTTAAATGAAGCCTGGCGTAACTGTGCGGATATACATCAAAGGGTTCTAGATCTGACCCATCACCCTGGAGCGGAGAATGGAGGTGGGGCACAATTTTTCTGAAGATTTAGAATCTAAAACATCTGAGACATCTTTGCTATGTGCCTCGAGGAATATTTGTTCTGAAGGCCACAACCTCTTCCCGTGCTTGGCCACGTGTCCTAGTTGTAGCTAGAGTCATCCATTACCTTGCCCTTGTTCTGATTCTTTTCCCTTTTAATAATAAATTATCGGCCAGGGAGATGTCTCGGTGGGTAAAGAGCTTGCTATGCGAGCATGAAGAGCCAAATCTGGATGCCCAGCATCTATGTAAAACAGCTGGGTGCTGTGGTGTACATAACTCCAGAGCTAGGGAGACAGAGACTCAGAATCTGAATCCTCAGAGCCAGCTAACACACGTAGATCAGGGAGCTCCAAGTTCAGTGACAAACTTTGTCTCACAAAGAGAGACAGTCATTAATAGAGGAAGGCACGAAGTATTGACCTCAGGCCTCTACTCATACATACACACATATGGATGTGCACCCACACATAAACCTACATATATATGTAACACACACTCACACACACACACACGGGAAGGAGAGAGAGAGAGAGAGAGAGAGAGAGAGAGAGAGAGAGAGAGAGAAAACACCAATCAATCTCATGGCTTTCTAAGTGGCTGTGAGCAAATCTTATTTAGATAATTAACATAACCAACTTGAACTTAAGTCTTCAGAGACATCTTATAACTTTCCTCCTATCAGGGCTCCAGTATTGACAGTAGCTTCAGTTGTGGGTATGTCTCAGTGTACCCCATCCAGACCTTTTCTACAAGAGGAGCTGAAGCCCTCTCAAACAAAAAGCAAGAACTCTTGACAACGGAACAGCTCCCCAAAAAGACTTTCTAGAATATTTGACCTATCAAAGCCAGATCTAGTCCAGGGCCAGTCTCAGTCCCAGTCAACCTGGCAAGGGTTAATCTCTCCCCTGGCCAAGCATGGTCCTCACAGCAGAAATTGCAGCACTTGGATGGGAGAGACAGAGGGTTTTCCCAAGTTATAGGCTATCCCAGGGTACAGAGCGAGTTGTAGAGCATCCTGTGCTACAGTAGAAGATGAACCTGTTTTTAAAAAATCAAGCAAACAAAGGAACAAAGACAACAACAAACATGTATCATGTTCTCATGAATTCTATGCAATTTTGTTGGAATAGCTGGGATGGTATGTGATGGGCACAGTTCCTGTAATCCAAGTAGTTAAAGTCAACTATCCGGTCCTTCTGAGTCTGCCCACCTTCTTGCAGGTCCTCAGAGCTCTGCTGAGGACTATATGCTAGAGAGAGGTGAGATGAATAGATACTGGCTATAATCCAGGCTTTCTCATCGTTGGTGAGCAGATGCAGTCCTGAACAACTCCGTGTGGAGATGTCACTAATGTAGAAATTAGTGTTTTTCTCTTTCTGCCAGAATGCAGGATTTACATGATCCCTTACACATATCTCCGGAGGCCCGGGTTATAATCTCCTAACCAGCAAGGCGCCAATAAACCTTCACTTGGGAGAAAATACAACTCCCAGAAATTTCCAGAAGCTTTATTTCACTGGCAATTTCCCAAACTCTTCTCCACTCTTTGGGGGAGCCTGGTCCTCTTTTGAGGTGTGTCTCAGACATCAGCCTGAGGTCGCTTGCCTGCCCTTCAACAGGCATCGTGAGCAAGCATTGATATAGAGATGCCCTGTAGTGTCAGTAGAGACAAGGACAGGGAGGGGATGCTTAGGTAGACATGCATGAACTTGTTGCGGGTCCCTTGGGTACCATCAGAGGAAGAATGGAGGACCAATAGCTCTAGGCCTTGAGTGAATCAACCACATTCTGTGCCGTGGAACTTGATTGGCCCACATGTGTTGTGCGTGATAAGGTCAAGTTGTTGACTGGATTATCTTTCTGTGGCTTTATATACTTCAGACTCTTCAAGGCTGCCTTGAAGTCTCTAACCCTGTGTATGGGCTCTCTGCATGTGGTTCCCAAATGCCAGGCTTCATCTTGCCATCTGCATCCAGAGGCTTCCATTTGCTTCACCCACAATCCTCCTGGCTTTGCCTTCAGGAAAGACTTTCCTCTGCTAACCAATGGTCCCTTCATGCTGCTTCCAAGCCGGGCAGCACAACACTGGCATGCACTGTTCGCCACGCCTCGGATTCCTAAGTGTTCGATTTGCAATTTATTTTGGTCACTTCCTGTTCAGAAATCTTTGACTATAGCCAAATCCCCCATAACCCCTGCATTCAGTTATGTGACACCCATATGGGTGTCTCCACCCACAGTTTAAAATGTTGGGTTCTAGAACAATGTTTGTTCCTATGTCCCTGTGACATAGTACCTGGCATAAAGTGGCCATACAGTAAAACCTTGCTGAACTCTTGTGAATTGTAGAAATCAATTTATTCTCTATTTATATGTAAATATACAACCATCCATTAATATCTGTAGGAGACTTATTCCAGAACCTACTATGGACACTAGAATTCTGTGGACACTCGATTCCTTCATATAAGATGGAGTAGTGTTTGCATGTGACCCACATATATCTTCTTTTATATTTTGAACATTTCTACGTCATTTATAATCTGTAACACAGTGTAAAAGTTGTTGAAATAATTCCTAGGCATTGTTTTTCGTTGTTGTTGTTGTTGAAAGTGTGCACGTGGGTATGTGGACTCAAATCACTGTTTACAAACATACAGAGGCTACAGAAGACATCGGGTGTCTGCCTCATTCCTTTTAAGACAGGGTCTCTTACTAACAGAAACTAAGCAGTTCGGCTGGGCTAGCTAGGCTGCAAGCTCCCATGATACAACTGACTTGACTCCCCAGCACTTGAGTTACAAGCGCACACACCCATCCCTGGCTTTCTCCAGCAATGTTGGGGATTCGAACTCAGGTCCTCATGATTGCATAACAATCACTCTCTTAGCCCACTAAGCCATCTCCCCTGTTCCATTTTCATCACTATGATATTGCCATTGTATTGAGTTTTTAGTTTTTCAAATATGTTTAATCTGTGGTTGACAGAACCTACAAATACTGAATCCACAGAAGTGAGGGGCTCTATCTATGTGGGTATGTGCATGTGTGGGCTTAGACTGCCACATACCTATGGTATTGATGCTATAATTACCACCCTTCAAGCAGGGCTCAAGACTCCTCTTTCTAAAGCATTTGACTGTAGTAATGAGGATTCCAAAAGGTACAATGTTATACATAACACAGAGGGCCTGATGAGACTTGGACTAAGTCCTTCCCTGTCACCCACCCCCCTTTACTTCAGGCTTGCTTCCACATCTAGATTCATCTGGCAAAGGCTATTGCTCCTTTGCTGATTCCCCAGGAGGACAACTGGGTGGCTGGTTGTCTTCTCAGCCTCTGTCAGCCTGTAGGACTCAGTCCCATTGAGAGGATGTTCAATAGGATGACTCTGACTCCTATCAAAAGAGCACCTGAGGAAACAGGACTTGGCCTGCCAGCCTGGAACCTCACTGTGGATTAAAGAGCAAATGCCCACGAGCCACTGAGAAATGTTCTTTCTCCTCACACCTGCTCCTTTTTAGAGACAAATATCTGGCTTGCATCACACTGGAAAGGAAGCGGGTGGGTTTTCCAATGCATTGGAAACTAGCAGCTGGGTTCCCTTGAAGATGCCAATTGGAATCAGTGTCTTACATTCCAACCAGAATAGTGAGGTGCTTGCTGAAGAGGAAGCCACATGGGCCCTTCCTAGCCTTGGCTCAGAATATCTGCAACAGGACACACATATACTACAGTCGGGCGAGCCTCAACCAACTCGAACTCTGCTCTCGATTAGTTCTCCTTTGAAGAGCTATTTATCCAGACACCAGCCTTTCTGTATAGCCACATGAATGCTTAAATAGTCTGCTTCAAAGGACCAGGCCAGGGATGGGACTCTGTTTCTAAAATGGGAGAGGAAAATGCTCCTGTTCCATCCCTGGTCTTCCTCACTGTGTACTCCCTTCTTGAAAGGAGTCAGGTTGATTCAGTACTTTGGGGACTTGGTGACATTAACGTATCTGCTTTATGTAACACAAAGTCATTATTAGCAGCATCCTAGATCATAAAGAAAAAAAAGGTGTAACAAGAGACAAGGAGGATTTTTCCCCCTTGAAGATAATAGCAGTCAGGCTGAAGGAGAGCAGGGTCGTGGAGCTGTGCTCTCATTGGTGGCTCGCACTCTGCATTGACATTTCTGCAGTTTCATCAGAAATTCTAAATAATCCATGTGAAAACGGGTAGTTATTTACTGAAGAAGCACACGCCGCATGTGCACGCAATGCACTGAAGATGTAATCTTGGCTCTCAGGGCTGCCTTTTGTAGACAGTGGAGGCAGCAGCTGTTCTCAAAAGCCTTCGAAGAGATGATCCAAGATGTGTGTGGAAAACTGAGTTAATGGGTGACTACGTATGAGGGTTTGATAACATGCGTGCTGAAGAAATATGTCTCCATGGGGGACAGCAGGAGGGAGTAGCTATGTGCGCACACCTGGCTAGCAGCTCACACAGGACCAAGCCTCCCACCCGGATTCTGGACCTTTCTGTGTTTTCAAGCTGGTTCCTGTTTTCTGTAGATGAAGGGAAACACATTCAGATCTCCAGGCAGACATGGATCTGTAGGGATTCATGCCCCTGGCTTGTCTGGGTGCATCTGAGCTCACGTCTCCTTATGCTAATCAGACAGGATGGAGAAGCAGATGGGAGAGATGCTGAGTCTAGCTTCTGTCTAGGATCAGGAGCTCCTGGTCCCTTGGCCTCATTTGGGAAATAATTCCAGATGCACTCCACAAGGTCCCTCTTGTGTCTCCCTCTTGCCACGGGCTCAGCCAGCATGGCTACCCTTCTGTCTTTCCCTCTGCCGGATGGCAGGCAAGAGATGCCTACAACCATGCTGATAAAAGAAAAAGAAAAAAGCCAGAGCCCTCTTGTCCTCCTCTGCTGCTTCCTGCTGAGGTTGAGCATCTAGGGGCAAATGTACAGGGTCAGGCAGGGCCTTGTTGAGGGCCCAGGCAGCCCATCTCTGGGGGCTCAGTTGCTCTGAGCATTCTGAGTCCTGTGAGAGGGAGCAGAAAGGAGGAATGGCAGAAACCTGGATCATAGTGAATGTGGATGTCTGATTGGGGGAGAGTTGCACGAAGTCTGGCATGTTCACACTGAACCCCACATGGCTCTACCAGGATGTGTGAGCTTCAGGTCGCCCCTCCCCTGCACTAACTAGAAACACGAACTCATCATACTCAGGTTCATTTGAAGAACACACTGTGCTGTTTCCTAATTTGGGGCTGTCCAATCAATTGAAATTGCTCCTCTTCCTAAGACTGTTTTTTTTTTGGGGGGGGGGGGTTTTGTAAGGCTGTAAAATTTGTATCCATTCCAAACAGAACGCATTCTTCTGAGACTGTCGTTCTGATACTGGTTTTATTATTTATGTGCCGGGGTGTGAAGTATAGAAGGAGAAAGAAAGGGACGGGTAACTGTGTGTGTGTGTGTGTGTGTGTGTGTGTGTGTGTGAGAGAGAGAGAGAGAGAGAGAGAGAGAGAGAGAGAGAGAGAGAGATGAGAAAGAGAGCGTGCAAGTGCACAACAGGAGCCACAGAAGGAAGAATTGGCTCCATCTAAAGCTATTTGTCCCTCCCAGAAATGTGTTTTCATGACAGACTGTTTCAGACCCAGCGAGACAAAGGAAGCATTTCCAGCACATATTATGAATTCCAAAATGTATAATAAATACACATTTTACAAAAGCAATATGTGTTTTAAAATATAATATATGCAAACAATCGTATAAATCACCAGGCTTGACACGAGTCAGCCGAAGAGGCTTCTGGGGAAATGGTGTTGTGCGTGTGCGTGTGTTTTTAATAATGTAAAAATATGTGTAATATGTTTGAAAAACAACAGCCAAAACCCCTTCTACCTGCCAACTTTATAATACTTATTTCCCCAGAGTCTGCTATATCCTAGATTCTCAGGAAAATAACATGGGGCTTACATAAAAAGTATAAATATGAATAAGATGTAAAAAAAAAAAAAAACTCCACCCATCTCCATATATATTTCCCCAATGGACTTGACCAGCCCAAGCATCATATGTCAAAAAAATGTGCATTTTATGGCCTTCATGCAAAGGTTTCTATAATGTTATTGTGAGAGGCAGAGCCAAAGACTACCAAGGAGGAGAGTTCCATTGGATACCCATTCTGACACACCCCACAGATCCTGGTGCTATCACAATGTCTTAGAGGCTAAATGTTAGCCCACATTGTACATTTTATGTCCTTTGTTTGCTGGCACCATCTCTAGACTATTTTGTGGTTAGTAGGGTGGGACAGGATGGGATTCCTGGCTTCTTGCTCTAAATTTTGTAATCTCTTCATATAACTCCATGGAGTCCATCCACTTGTGGGTATTGGGTCACTAAATATCACTGTCTTAATCTGTGTGTGTGAGTGTGTGTGTGTGTGTGTGTGTGTGTGTGTGCATGCATGTGCATATGTGTGTATGTGTTTGTGTATGTTTGTGCACACATGCATGTGTGTGCATGTGTGTATGTGTGTGCATGTATGTGAGTGTGCCTCTGTGTTTGTGTGTGTGTATGCATGTGTGCTAGCAGGCACATGCCATAGCACACATGTAGAACTCAGAAGCTAGCCTTAGCTCTTGGTGCTTGCCTACTACGCTGTTTGAGACAGGGTCTCCTATTCTCCACATCTTGTTGTCAGGCGTTAAGGGATTCGTTCTCCCCTCCTTACCTGCCCATCTCACAGATGTGCCCTCCCCTGTCTACCTTTATGTGGGTTCTTGGGATTTGAACTGAGATCCTCATGCTTAGGTGGCAAGCACTTTGTTCATTGACCCGTGTCCCCAGCCCAATCTCCATCCAAGCCAGACGCATTTGTCCTTTCCTTGTTCTGCCCATGCTAGGGAAACAAACCAGAATTTCCCTGTTACAACCAAACTTTGAACACAGGTGAGACAGATGCTCAGAAGGGGTCAAATCTATCTAGGAAGATGGCCTCCACTGCAAAGGGAATGCTGGGAAAGAATATCTGCCTCTGTGTAGATAAAGGGCTGTTCGGTTAACTCCTATTCCTAATACCAGAAAAAGAGAGAGTAAATACAGAGTCTTCCCGTGAGTTTGTGGTAGGGAATACTATGCAACCATTGCAAAGAACATTTAGAGCATTTTTTAAATACGCATCATACATTACAGAAGGCAATATATTCAATGGAAGCACCAGGCTAACTCCAGACCTTAATCATCACCACCCTGTTTTTCTCTCCCCAGCCCCTGACAACCACTCTTCTAGCTTCTGTTTGATGATTTTAGAATGCACATATAGGTAAAATCATGCAATATTTGTCTTTCTGTATCTGCCTTATTTAATTTAAAGTACTGCATTCCAGTCTGCCCATGTTGTTATTAGTAATAAGATTTTCTTTTCTTTTTAGGGTTAAGTAATACTCTGTGTATGTATAAATCATAATTTCAATTATTTATCCATCCATGGTTATATAGGTCACCATTCTGACCTTTTACAATGATGGTACAGTGAACATGTCTGTACATGTATGCATACATACACACAAATGTCTCTTCGGCATTATTTCAATCCCATTGTATAAATGCCCAGAAAGGGAATTTCTAGACCATGGGGTAGTTTTTTAACTTTTTCAGGGTGCTCCAATTACATCCATTGTGACGGTTTGAATGAGAAATGTAAACACACACACACACACACACACACACACACACACACATACACCATAGTCTCAGGCATTTGAACACATTGGGCTCTGTTTAGAACATTTTAGATAATAGAGCTTGGCTGGAGGAAGTGTGTTGCTGAGGGTGGGCTCTGGTAACTTATAGTCTCACCCTACTTGCTGTTCACCATTTGCTTTATGCTTGCTTTTGAAGAGGTAGGCTCTCAGCTTCCTGTTCCTGCTGCTACACCAGCCACTGGCTGTTGAGTCTCCTTCCATGATGGACTCTCATCCACCTGGTACCTCAAGTCCAAATAGGTTGCCTTGATCATGGCATTTTTATCACAGCAATAGAAAAACAACAAATACACCCATCAACAGTACACACGAGTTCTCCTCTCTCCACATCCTCACTGCAAGCATTCTTCACTTCTCATTCTGAGCTAACAGGGAAGAGGTGATAATGGCTGTGATTTGGGCTTGCATCTCACTAATCGTGAATAATGTTGAAAACCTTTAGATCTATTCCTTGGCAGTTTGCATAACTTGTAGAAAGACGTGTCTGTTCAGCATGTTTTTAATTGCATTGTTGGGGGACTGCTATTGAGTTGTATGAGCTCCCCGTGCTGTGGATATTAACCCCTCGTCAGCTATGTGGTTTGAGCACGTTACCTCTCATCCTGCAGGCTAACTATTGGTTTATTGGTGCAGAAGCGTATTAGTTTCATGTGTTTCCACCTTTGTATCCCTGTGATTTTTTTTTAATAGGGACATATTTTTTTAACAGTCTTTGCAGACTTTAACGGGGATTTACATTTAAGTCTTTCATCTATTTGGGGGTCAATTTCTGTGTATGATATAAAATAAGAACCTAGGCTCATTCTCTCATATGTGGATATCTGATTTCTCAATTCCTATAGCATTTCCCAAAGAGGCTATTCATGGTTGACCAGAATCTATACGTGGGTTTATTGATGGATAGGTAGGTAGAAAGATAGATAGATAGATAGATAGATAGATAGATAGATAGATAGATAGAGTGACTGTTTGTATATGCTTGGTCCAGGGAGTGGCACTATTATAAGGTGTGGCCTTGTTGGAATAGATGTATTACTGTGGGCATGGGCTTTAATGCTCTAGTCCTACCTATCTGGAAGCAAATCTTCTGCTAGCTGCCTTCAGATGAAGATGTAGAACTTTCAGCTCCTCCTGTACTATGCCTGCCTGGATGCTGCCATGCTCCCAGCTTGATGATAATAGACTGAACCTCTGAACCTGTAAGCCAGCCCCAATGAAATGTTGTCCTTTATAAGACTTGCCTTGGTCATGGTGTCTGTTCACAGCAGTAAAACCCTAAAACAGACAGACAGACAGACAGACAGACAGACAGACAGACAGCTGTCAAATATCTCCTGTTCTTTTCACTGGGCTGCATCTTTGCCATCATCCTTTCTAGCATGCACAGTGGCTATCAGCAGATTTCGGGTGCCTCTGGAAAACTCGCTTTGCGGTAGTGTCTCATTTGTGGAGCGCAGAGTAGCCTCTTTGGCTCAGTTTCTGAAGTCCACTCTTAGAAGAGCAAGGCCAGTATTTCCCTCAACCTCCTTCAAAGTGTAGCTGTTGGTCTTGCTGGCTGGAGCCTGTTCCACTGGAGGGATGGCTGCCAGTATCTGCCAAGTGTTTACATAAAAGGAACTATACCCTTCCTGAGACAATCCAAGCCTGCCTGGACAGAAAGATATGCTTGCTCTTATTAAAACTGTTCTAGTTTCATTTCTTTCACTCTGACAAAATATCCTGACAGAAGTGATTTAGGGGAGAAGGGATCTATTTGGTTGACAATTCCAAATCATGGTCCATTGCTGTGGAAAAGTCAAGAGAGGAACTTGAAGCAACTAAGTCACATCCACAGTCGTGAGCAGAGAGGGAAGGGAGGGACACCTGTTTCCTCCCAAGATCACTCTCTCCATCCACTCTTGCACAAACCAGGACTCAAACCCAGGGAGCAGTGCCATCCACTTTTAGGCTGAGTCTTTCTACCATGGTGAATATAACCAAGACAATCTCCACAGACATGCTCACAGGCCAGCCTGATCTAGACAATCATCTTTCATTGACATTCTGTACACAGGCCATTCTAGAACATGTCAAGTTGGCACCTGAAGCCAACGAGCTATCACAACAAAGGAGTGACTGACCCCATAGACAGCCAGCAGAGGGGCCAGCTGGGTTCCTCATTACTTGAAAACTTTTTTTTATATAAAATGGAGAGCTTACTCACTTAAAATTATTTTCTCGATAAAAAACCTTTTTTTTCCATTATAGCTATAATTTAGATTATCACTTTATACCCCTGATCCATAAAAATACATTGTATACTACTGACTCCTGAGGAAGTAACATACATAGTGTGTTTATTATGGGAGAGAGAGAGAAAGAGATAGAGAAAGAGAGAGAGAGAAAATGAATGAATGAATGAATGAATGAATGAATGAATGAATGAATATGAATCTTTTGGGTGTTTGGTAACAAAAATCTGGTGCTCAGTTTCCTATATCTCCATTGAAGTAAAAATAGAAAGGAAGGGGGAGGAAGAAAAAGTGGGAAGGAAGGAAGGAAGGAAGGAAGGAAGGAAGGAAGGAAGGAAGGAAGGAAGGAAGAAAGGAAGGAAGGAAGGAAAGAAGAATCAATCTTTGGCTGGGTCACTGCAGTCTTTTTAAGCTTCAAATTCATCCAAGATGAAGTCTACAGTGGGTGGAAGGAACTAAGAGATAAGACAACTGGCAACTTAACTGTAAAGGTTCCAGTTGAGATACACACACAGGGCAAGGCTCAGAGTGCAAAGAATGTTGTGTTCTATTAGACTAGGATGCATGGGCTTCTGCCAACCTAGGAGAAGGAAAGGAGGAGGCTGTGCTAAGCAGTCACAGCTCTTCTCACTGATATGATAAAGTGGTCTAGCAGGATAGTCTTACCATCACCACAAAAAAAAAACCCTCATTTTTAGTAAGAATATGAAAATCCACATTTTTCTGATGACTCAGTTTTAATAACTTCTTTGGGTTTTTTTGATTATTATGATGCTTAGTTTTCATTGTCAAGTTGACACAATCTAGAATCACCTGGAAAATAATAAAATAATATCCTAGATTAGGTTAGCCTGTGGGCATGTCTGTGAAAAAATGTCTCAAGGTTAAATTGATGTGGAAAAACCCAGCCAGCCCACTATGGGCGGTTCCATTTCCTATCAAGAGGGACCTAACCAATGTAAAATGAAGAGACAGAAAGCAAGCAAGCATACCGGCGAGCATTTCATTTCTCTTTGTTCTTTGTGGCAGATGTGGTGTAATTAGCTACTTCAAGGACCTGCCACCACTGTCTTTGCTAGATTACAGTGACCTGACACTGTAATCTAAATAAACCTTCCTCCCCTGAGCTGCTTTTTGCCAGCATGCTTTATCATAGCATCAAGAAAGGAAACTAAAACACTGACCGTTTTCCAATTTAATAGAAAAGAATGAGGTATCCAGAAATGTCTTCTTTGGGACACAAATATTAAAAGGTGCGTCTCTTTCTCCACCATCAGCAAGGCAGATTAATTCAAAGATGAATTGAATCGGGGAAATTGCCAGCGACTGCTCTCTCAGCTTTTATTGGGCGTGTTGGTGACCTACAGACAGAAACACTTTCACTACAATGTCATAAAAATTTAATTCTTTCTACAATTTGGGGAGTTATTCTCCTCTGTAAGTGATGGAGGGAAGCACTTTGATGCTTCTGGGTTTTAATAAAGAGTCCCTGAGCCCAGTAAAGAAAAACAAATCGGTTAGCACCTCAAGCTAAAAGCCACGGTGTCCATCCTTGCTCTGGGACTCAGAAGCCACTGTGCTGGCCTTGAGGACGGTTTGTTACAGGGCAAGGCTGGAATTAAGCAAAGCCAAGGTGACTGCTGGTTCATTCTGGAAATTAAATATTTCCATTAGGTAGAAAACAAGAGCGTCAACATGCCGTTTGTCGGCCTTGAAATTCGTCTTGATTAAAATGCTGCAATTGTGCCAAGTGCGTTTTGTAAATCAACTTAGCATTTGTCAAGCCCTCGGCAAGCCCTTTTGAGAGAAATCAGAAAGTATAATGCATAAGCTAGCACTCAAATTAAAGAATTTATCCATATATCTTATGAAAGCAATTCAGGATACAAAAAGAAAATAGGTTATGTGATTTAACCTATCTCTCAGTTGCTATGGAATCCTTCCTCCAAGAGACTTTTAGCGCTTGGTATGTTAGCAATCTGTTTGGCATCAACAGAAATTCATCCTTAGCCTTAGAGGGTAAAACATAAAATGGTAGGGGGCTGGATGTCGTGGTGTTCACCTGTAACCCCAACACAGAGGAAGGTGTGGCTAGAAGACTGCACGTTTGAAGCAAGGCGGGCCTGTGAGAGTCTCACAAAGAAAATACACAAGAAAATGGCTGCCTGGGGTACTGAGAACTTTCTTGTTTCAGAGAGAGCCCGGATTTATCTTCCATCTGATAGAGCTGTTTGTGAGATCTGCAAAATGTCTCTCTCTCCCATCAACAGAGAGGTTCTACATTCAGGGAAAACTTGCTATTTGCCTTAAATAATTTCATTGTGAGAGTTTAGAAGTCTTTTCTGGTTTTGAAAAAATAAAAATAAAATAAAAAGTAAGCAGGGGCTGCAGAAATGTTACAAGGTTTCTTCACAATTCAGAACCTCAGAGAGAACTGGACTATGAGAAAGTATACCAAAACTTGTGTTAAATCTGAGCTGGAAATAACATGATAAACTCACACCTTCTCTCAAGCCACTACTGATTCAATGTATCAGATGTCAGGAGGACATGTTTAATATGGAGATAGACTAGGAAGTCCCCCCCCCCACATTGAACAGAAATCCAGAGTAATGACAGAGACAAAAGCCACAGGCCTCACAGACTCAGCAGTGGCCATCCAGAACTGAACTCCTGTGAGACACCAAAGACTCAACTTGTCTAATGAGAAGTTACTAGACTCAGTGCTTGAATCATGAATTCAGGACAGAATAAAATATTGGGGAATGAAAAGGAAAGTCCTGCCTAGAGATACAGGCTTATTGGCTATGGGGATGTTGGGGACAGATGTGACTCCTGAAGAAGACATAGAGCTCTGATGGCTAGACCTGTGCTATCAAGCATCCTGTTGGGGAGAGAGTCCCTGGCTGTTATAATGTCTTGCTTCTGCCCTGTGGATCAAGTGTTGGGCAGGAGGTCATCAGACTTGAAATGAAGGAGAAACCAAAAACCTTAGATTTTCACATCAACCTTCAGACCAGGATTCTGAACTATGTGTAGAAATCTAACACAAAAGAAAACAGCAGATGCCGGCCACCATTAGAACATGGGGTCAGGAGTGCACAGTGATCAGGTGACTACTCTGAACCAATGTGAAGTTACAAGTTAAAGATGCTCACCAGTTATCGAGGATGTAAATATTAAAGACAAACAAGGATAGTACTGTAGGTTTTTGTCTTAGGGAGTTACTTTTATTTGTTTTGAGACAGTATCTTCCTTCGTGGTCCAGGCAGGCCTTGAATTCTCAATCCTTCGACTTCAGCCTTGAGAACTCTAGCATTGCTGACTTATGCTACCATTCCTGGCTAAGCATGAATATTCTAGAAACTGAATTCAAACTACTATCTGGAAATAGTTGTCAGTAAAGTGAAAAGAAGACAGTTGACTATCTGTGACTATCCAAAGATACTTGTTAGAAATCTTAAAGATGAAAAAAATAAAAACTTGTATCAAATGAGCTCTACACTTGATACATTCAACACACACACACACACACACACACACACACACACATATAGTTCATCTAGATTATATGGTAATGGCATATGTCTGATAAGAGTTTCCGGGGGAAAAAGTATGAAGAGTGATAAAACATGCTAGATATAAAGAAAATGAAATAAGAATAATTCCATGGCAGACACATAACAACAAAACTGCCCCCCACCCCAAAATGCGAAGCGAAGAGAAACAAGAAGAAAAGCAGAGTGGGGGCTAGCTCTGTGGGTTAGAGTGCTTGATGCAGAGGCATGGGGATCTGAGTTCTAATCCACAGCACCCAGGTACAAAGCCAGACATGGCTACCCACGTACCTGTAACCAAAGCATTGTGGGAGGGCAGAGTCTACAGAGCTCACTGGCTGCCGATCTAGCTCCAGGTTCAGGGAGAGACCCCCATCACCTTGGCAAATGACAGAGGATGAGAGAGCAGGGTACCTGATATCCTCCTTGGCCTCTTATGACCAGGACACTGGCACACACATATGTACACACTGGAAGAAATAAAGAGCTAAATGAAGATTTGTTGAACTGCAGACTTATCAGAAGCAAAGGAGACAAGAGGCAAAAGATCAGAGGACAAAAAATGACATGAGAAAGAAAGTTAACTGTCAACATATTCCCACCTAAACTTTTTTCTTTTGAAGGCTAAGAGAAAAATGAGGTTCTTTTTGGCTATTTATAAACTGGCCATTAAATGTCTCTAAAAGTACTAAAACGGAACCTAGAGGGAATTCAAATAACCAAGGGCAGTGAACAAAGTATGCTAATTCATTTAGCTCCTTACATTTTAAAACATCTTTTCATTTTAGAGTTAAAATGATCCGCTTCTAGGCCAACCTGAATTCAGGAGGTTTTTCAAAAGGTAAACCCATTTACTCGGGAGTATGGTGGAAATCCTGTTTTATTTAGTTCAATTGTGAAAACTTAGCCAGGCATGGTAGCACACGTCTGCATAGTGAAAACTAGATTGATATGTATAATTTTTAATAACAAGAATCATTTCTAAAATGGCAGATATCCAACCTATAGTCCAAAACCAGTATGGATCAATACGGTGGAAAATTGGTTGGTTTTATTAAAAAGTAGAAAAACTCTAATTCTTTTTTAAACTAGAAAAACAGCTAAGAGTGACATCACATCTCTACTAGAGACTAGCAAAAGAAAATTACCCAGCTCATGTTATAAGGCTGGGGGATCCCCCAAATCTCCCAAGACCCACAAGAAAGTCAGAAACCAACTTCATACATGAACCCACTTGAAGAGCTAGTTAGGCCAAGCAAGCAAAAGCAGCAAGTTGAACGAGGTGCCAGGCAGGCCTTGAGCTCTCAGTCCTTCTACTTCAGCCTTGAGAACTCTAGCATTGCTGACTTACGATGCCATACAAAATTCATGTTAGCTGGCAGAATGGAATCCCGGCAGTGTAAAATGCTTCTACCTGAGAAAGGGGGAGTAACAGCTGTGATGTCGGGAGAGGATATGAGAACTCCATGTGCAATAAGGAAAGATCAATCAATTAAAAATAAATTCTTACTCATTAGAAAAATTCATAGCGTCTAAGATACAAGGAAATTACTTAAACCCATAAAGGGTCACTATCGAAAATAGAGAGCAAACGCCATGCTTACAGAATTTCCATTAGAGTCGGTTTCTTTGACGAGAGAAAATTAGGAAAACGATACTGGCAATTATTGTGATATAAATATATAATGCCTAGGAAATCTCAGGGAGGGGGTAGACAAGAGTAATGGAGTAAATTATCCCTTTCAGATTATCAAAACATATTAAGAAGCAACAATAATTAAAGCAATTTGGTGCTGCTAAATAAAAAAAAATAGACAGATGAGTGGATTCAAGACAGGATCCGTGAATAGAACGGAACGGGAGGTAACAGACAGAACTGATCGTGAATTAAGTACTGATAGAGTAAGACAGCAGTTAGGATAGACACCATTCCTACTGGGTATGGGAAGCACCTGGAGACAAAATAAACAAGCTTCACAGAAATCAAAGGCTTTCAAACAACACGAGGGGACTTACAGGTAAAAATGCGGGTCAACTTGGGCTCCTGAATTGGTGCCGTTTCTAGAATGAAAGAGCAGGATCCACAGAGGGAAAGACCGATACTTTGGGCTGTGTGCAAACCAACCCAGATGAATAGCTCAGGAAAAAGAAATGCGAAAGGGTATGTCAGCCATCCACACTGAGTTGGCAAACTAATGAAGAAGAAGTTGGAGAATATGAATTCCTGACTGGGGGTGCTACTGTCATTCTCTTCTTTGGAGTCTCTAACGAATCCAGTGATAGGCTATTGGAGTTTGAATACACATGGTCTCTATTTGAAAGTTTTGGACTCAAACCTGGGTCTTCATGTGTACCAGACACCTATTCTGTGTCTGACTTAAAGCCCCAACCTATAAATACAAACATCCTTTTGTTTAATCCCACAGTCTACATACAGGAGCGTACAAATACGCCTTCAAAGGGCTTCAGACACGTGTCTGCAAAATAGCCCACTGAGAACAGTGAGAATTTACTTCCGTTTTATGGCTTCCTGTTTTTTAAGTTGAATTTTCTAACCACATGGTAAAATACTTTTATTTCATATCCAGCAGGGACAATTTAGATAGTAGGTTTATGGTCCATTCATATCCTTCATGTTTTAATAAATATTCTTCAAATGGTCCAGAGTCCTTATATCTATGGGACTTTGGGGGCTAGAAATCATATTGCTCTCTGCAATTCCTCCTTGTAGCGTGGGAACCCCCAAAATATTACCAGTTGAGGGTTCAAATGCCCTCATCAGTTTAGCCTGTCTAGGGACAAAGCAGGGGGCACCAATATTAAGAGTTGCTATTGACTGATCACTCAAATAATATACTGATAAATACTAATATTTCGTGTGTGTGTGTGTGTGTGTGTGTGTGTGTGTGTGTGTGTGTGTGTGTTTTCTATACTGTTGGGACTGATTGTAAAATCACTCAGGCATAGGGTGTAATGTGTGTGTGTGTGTGTATGTGTGTGTGTGTGTGTGTGTGTGTGTGTACACATGTGTTGTTTATGAGTATGTAGACGCACATGCTTGTCTATGTCTCTTCCTCTATTGCTTTCTACCTCTTATTTCTCTGAGACAGGGTCTCTCACTAAACCTGGAGCTCCCCAGTTGGCTGGAGTAGCTGGAAAGAGAGCTCCCAGCAGCTCTGGGTCACAGACACGTGCTACTACACCTTGTTTCTGGAACTCCACGCTCACATCCACAGGCTTGCCTGGAAGGTGTTTTAGTCTTTGAGTGATCTCCTCAACCCAAAGGAGTGTTTTGTTTTGTGTTCTCAGTCTCTAGCAGCAGCGAAGCCCAAGTTAGACGTTCAATAAATGGTGATAGGAATCGTTCAGTGGTAAGCTGAGGCTCAGTGGCAGAGTGCTTGCATCAGAAAATAAAATGCCATATGTATCTGTTTAACAAACATAGATCGAGTGTTGTTCTACACATAGCTGTGCTTTGGAGCAGCGAGTCTCAGTACTATGTCTCCCCAACACAATACAAACATTTCCCCAGAAAGTGGAGAGAGTCAATTATATGGTGTTGCCTGTTGCATTTTTGCAATTATAAAACCTTTGAAGGCAGAACATGGCAGTGCACAGCCATAATTCCATAACTTAGGAGACTGAGGCTGGGCAATCATCAGTTCAAGGCCAGGCAGAGATTCATATTGAGTTTGAGGCTAACCTGAGGTATGCATTAAGATGCTGTGTCCAGAGTCCTTATATCTATGGGACTTTGAGGGCTAGAACAACACTACATAATGGTTGTGTCCCTCAAGCACTGCAAGAAACCCATTCAAGTAAGACCCTGGGGCCCAAGTGACATTACTGTCAAGGCAAATCGTCTTCTGGTCATGGACACCTGTGTTGTGTCAAGTGTCTGTCTGGTTCTAATGAACAGCCTTGGAGGGCCAGTACTCTGTACATGGCATGGTATTGGCACCCTGAACATTGTTAATGTGTATCTCTAGGACAAAATATGTGAGATACACAGGTTGAAACATTTATTCTGGGCTCACAGAACAGGAGGTTTTAGTCCAAAGTCACTTGGCTCCACTGTTCACGGGCCATGGTGAGAAAGAACTCATGGCAGGAAACATGTATGAAAGTGAAGCTGCTCTCTTCATGGTTGACATGGTTGAGGAGAGGGACCAGAGACAAGATGCATCTGTCAATACCACATCCCACTGCCCCGCCTCCTCCGGGTAAACCCCATACATCTTGAGTCTCCATCTCGAAAGTGGTGTGTTCGGTTTATAACTCCATCAATCATCAAGCCATCAATGAAGTCAAGAGTCCTTATGACCCAACCCCTTATAGAAGTCCACATCAAACCAAACCAGAGCCTTCCAGAAACATTCCAGAATGGAACCTCCACTGTAAAGAATCTCTAACCAATGCACCAGTCCTATCTGGTTTTTACACCCCTCATCAACCCCAAGCACACTCCCATGGTGTCCATCAGTTTTCCCCAAACATCAACTATTCAGTGCAAAATGCTCGTTTGTCTTTTACATAAAACTAGCATAAGAGACAAGAATCTGTTGAAGCACCTGTCTGTGTTGAACTCCGACCTGGATGCCATGGGGGCTGTGAAGGTTCCATTCCAGCCTCAAGCTTAGCTATCAGGAGAGGAAGAGCTAACTGAAGGCTGCTGCAGTTTTGACTTTCCTGAGTTTCATGTTTTGGGACACTCCGAAGTGCCTTCATAAATCTCTATAAGAATAAATTGCATGAGAATCATCTTCAACAAGAATTTAAACACAGTGTATTAAATGAGTCTTGAGTTTTGTTTGTTGTTAGTTGTGTTTTTTGTTTTGAGGGGGTTGGGAGTTGTTGTTTTTGTTTGTTTGGTTGGTTGGTTGGTTGGGTTGGGTTGGGTTTAGGTTTGGTTTTTCTCCGTGTAACACTGGCTATGCTGGAACTCACTCTGTAGACCAGGCTGGCCTCAAACTCAGAGATCTGCCTGCCTCTGCCTCCTAGCTGCTGGGATTAAAGGCATGTGCCACCACTCATACACATAATTTTTAAATTAATAAATCCATAAATGTATTTCTTTAGAGCAGAGCAGAAGGTGCTGTCAAATGGCCCTGGGGTTCTAATATTCTCTAGCTCTTTATAATTGTGTCATCTTACACAAAGGTCTTAATGTCTGCATCTGGGTGTCCCGTGTGTGGAACAGAAGCACTGTCTAATTTGAAGGTGAACTATAAATATGATAATATATGGGACACCCATGCATGATATCTCAATGAGATGCTAAAAATCATTCTCATCACCGTAATCCAGTGTTTTCCACCCAGGAACAACTTCACCCCAGAGAGCACTTGCCAATATCAACCGGGAAAAGCCAAACGTTGACACTAGGGATCTTTTTTTTTTTTCTCTTTATTAGATATTTTCTTCATTTACATTTCACATGTTATTCAGAAATTTTCCCTTACCCTCCCGCATCCCCGCCCTGCTCCCCTACCCACCCCCTCCCACGTAATGGCCCTGGCATTCCCCTGTTCTGGGGCATATAGAGTCTGTATGACACTAGGGATCTTACACAATTGCTCTCCACCTTGTTTTCTGAGTCAGCTTTGGTGTCACTGTCAGCTTGATACCCTGCAGAGTCACCTACCGAGGATAGGGGAACCTCAGCTAAGAAACTGCCTGGATCAGACTGGCGTGTCTGTGAGGCCCTTTCTTAATTGCTAATCAATAAGGGAGGGTCCAACCAATGGTGGTGGTGCTATTCCTAGGCAGCTGGGCCTGAGTTCTAAAAGAGAAACATCTGGGTAGAGCCAGAGAGGATGAGCCAGTAAGCAGCTTTGCTCCTCTGTGGTCTCCGCTTCCGTTCCTGCTTCCAGGTTCCTGCAGTAAGTCCTTCCCCTTGTCCTCCCTTGTTACATGATTTCAGATTGGCAGTGTCAGCTGAATAAGGCTTTAGCCACTGAGCCATCTCCCCCGTCCTGCAAGAAGGAACACAGCAGTAGAGTTGCTCTACTCCTTGATTTGGTAATGGATGCCTGCCTGTCTGTGTTTGTCAAAACTCACTCTACCATATATTTTAAAAGTGAAATTTTTCTTGAATATGAAGAATATCTTAATGAGCCTGACCTTAAAAACAAAGCTAAAGGCCAACAAATGGATGGCTCGAATCCAGACGGAGTGTTTCTGTTAGAATAAAAAGCAGATGGCTGCCCAGCTGAGGAGACTTCTCAAAAAATAACCAGCGAGCTTTAAATCCCAAAATGGGGTGAGCCTGGGTCTTTGTTTCCCACCTGTGTGCATAGTGGTTTCAGAACAGTCTCCAGCGGTGGGCACTGCTGTCAGCCAGGCATCTGCATGCCCATGGGTGTTCCCTGGGCCCACCCTGTTAGCTTTGGCGAGCTGTGAATAGCCGCTTTGGCTCCTAGCTGTTCACTGTCCTTCCATGGCAGAAAGCTTATATTCAGGGCCAAAAACCAGGCCACAGCCGCAGCCTCCCCTGGGTCTCCATGGTTATCCTTCAGCAAGAAGAGAATGCAACCTTTAGCGTTGCACTGGGCCCTCGTTTTAAAACAAAGGCCTGCTGAGAGGGCCAGGTGTGCCCTGAGCTCTCTGTGACTAGCAGAGTCAGACACGCTTGTTCGTCTGAATTAGCACAGAGCACAAGGCCTTTACCACGGTGCTAATTGCTATTGGGTGTAAACAAGCGGTCCCAGTATGTGGGCATGAGGCTCGACAAAACAGATGCCAGAGCCATTCAGAGCTCTGCCCTGCACGGTTGCTGTGCTGGTAGCTGAGAGTGACTTTGTCTAAATGTCAGTCTCCTGTGGGCCTGGTCCCCAGCAGTCCAGGATGAGTAACTGGGCAAGTGCAGCCCTTCCCCCTCCCGACCATACATGTGGTACATAGCACTCAGCTCTGCCTCCTGCTTTCTTACACCATAGGAAAATATGTACCACCTATAATTTCTCCCCTAAATGTCCCAGGCAAAGAATTCAGCCCTTTGAAGAGCCACCTGCAACCCAGGGTTAACTTTGTCCACCAAAGTTCTTTTTAAAGTTGTCTTGTATGAGCATATAGTAATTATATATGTTGGGTTTCTTTATGACATTTTCATTCATGTATATATTTTGATCATATTCATTCCCCATCGCACTTGGTCCTGCTCCCACTGCTCCTTTCCTCTTCCTCCTTCCACTATTCTGCTTGTGTATGTATATGTGTGTATGTGTGTGTATATGTGCATGTGTATATGTATGTGTATATGTATGTATGTGTATGTATGTGTGTATATGTATGTGTATATGTGTGTATGTTTTTGTGTATGTGTGTATATGTGTGTATTTGTATGTGTATGTGTATATGTGTGTATATGTATGTGTATATGTGTGCATATATATGTGTGTATATATGTGTGTTATGTGTGTATATGTGTGTGTGCATGGATGTGTATGTGTGTATGTGAGGGGGGGTATGTGGGTATATGTTGTTTGCAGCCACAGATGACCCAAATCACTCTTGCTGTTGCTACAGTGTTCTAGGACTCTGAAAGACATGGATGTTCTTTGACTTACAGGGTTCTAGGCAAAAGCAAGTGAGTTTCTAGGAATGAAAGGAAAAAGACCAAGTAATATGTGGAAAAGAAAGTCAGTCTTAGAGGAAGTCAGTCACCCCATCTTTCCTATTACCTTGTAATTGTGGGCTTATTGAAGCGAGGTCAACCTTGAGTTCATAACCAATAGGCTTTTGCTATGTAATGAAGAATTGAAAAAGTTACTGACTCGATACAAGAAGTATTTATTATTTAGGTCATTGGCTGAAGGTTGGCTGGGGCACCTGAGGAGTTATACCATCTCTTCGGTTCTGGGACAACTTGGTTGTTCTCTGTGGTCTGCTGGAGGACCATGGGATCTTGGATACATGTATGTGTGCATCCACTGGCCGATAGATAGGATAGTATATGAGGGTCCCACTAGCACTGCTCAGATCATCCTCCCACAGGTTACTCCAGGCCTTCCTACAGGGCAGCGGCAGCCTTCTAAGAGAGAGAATGCAGAGGCTGTGAGATCCCTTGTAACAAAAGCTCTGGTCTCATAGTGTACCATTCTATGGAAAAATAAACCCACTTGCCTCATAAGCAGAGCTACAGGAATTTGTGCCAATTTAAAATCTACCACACTTTGGCTGGAGAAATGGCTCAGTGTTTAAGAACACTGGCTGCTCTCCCAGTTGACCTAGATTTGATTCCCAGCACCCACATGGCAGCTTACAACCATCTGAAACTCCATTTTCAGAGGATCCACTGCCCTCTTCTGGCTCCCATTGCTACCAAACACAAACATGGTACATAGACCTTCACGAAGACAAAACATCCATACACATAACAAAACAAGAAGACTTGTTTAAATTCATTATAGCAAACAATCTGGAGGTGTTGTTCTAGAGTAGACAATGGAGCTGACCATATTGGCAAGACAGGGTGGTCAGCCAGCCCCTGGGCTTCACCTGTCCCCACCTCAAGTCCTAGGGTGACAAATGTACATCCACATTCTTTTACATAGGTGGTGGGGAGATCAACTCAAGTCCTCAATTTGTGCTGCAAGCTCTTTACCCTCTGAGTTGCCTCTCCAACTCACAGCTGTGTACTTTGTTTTTTTAATCAATACCATTTTTTACATAATTTTTTCATCTTTTGTGGATAATCAGTATCCCAGCATATGGAGTTAAATAATTTCTCTAACCAGACCCCTGTTGACAAATTAGCAGGCTATGCCCAATTGTTTGCTATTCCATATAATACTATAGTTAATAACATCATATATAAGTCAGCAGCCAATGCACCTGTTGAGTGAGATATGGTCATTGAACCCAATATTATGAGGTTTAAATTGTGTACCAGTAACAGGAAATGTACCCGGATCTGGGTTCCTAAGTGCCACTTTCCACTTAAAGGGGTCTAGAACACTTGGTGAATGGACATTCCAGAATAGAGTAGGAAGGCACATCATGTACCTGGGATGTCTTACAGTGTCAAAAAGGTAGTCAGTCAAAATGGAAATATGTCAAAAGACACAGACACCAGCTCCAAGGATGGCAACGTGTGAACAAATTAAACACCCAAGTGCATAACGATGGATATAAACTATTAAATCCATGAGTCCATGCCAATATCAATAGGATATTCCAGACTCACAAAATCCCCCTGACACATAGTTTCTAATCACAAAGTGAAAATAAAAGCCCGAAAGACACTGCTATAATGAAATGGTCTGTTTTTAAATAGCTTCAACAATCACAGGACACATAATATGCCTGCAGTGACATATCACATCTCTGATACATTTTACAAAAACAAACTTGAATACAGTCATGAGAATCTAAACAAGACAAAACTGAGAGAGAGTCTACAAAGCAAGAAATAATGCAACAGTCTTCAAAAATATGAAATTCCTGAAGACTTAAGGATTCATCCAGGCCAAATGGGCCTGGGCCTGGAGAGATGGCTCAATGGTTAAGAGTAGCTGTTGCTTTCTCAAAAGATCAGTTCCCGGCATCCATGTCACACAGCTCAACCCCCTGTACCCCCAACTCCAGGGGACTCAGACTCCTTCAGGCTTCTGTGACACCTATATACATATGTGCAGATATATGAAAATAAAATTTTTGAGAGAGAAAATGAAGACAAATCAACTAAATGCAGTGAAAAAGGCAAAATGTTTCTCATAGTGTAAAAATCCTGATATGACATGACATGATATGACATGAAATGTCATGATATGACATGAAATGTCATGATATGACATGATATATGACATGATATGGCACGATATGATATCATGTATCATGCTATATATGATATGGCCTGACATGACATGGTATATGATATATCATGACATGTTATGATATGATATGATATGATAGATGATATGACATGACCTGGCATGATATATGATATATCATGATATGATATGGTGTAATGTGATATGATATATAACATGATATATGACATGATATGACATGATATAGACATATGATATATAAAATGCTCTGATGGTGGATAAATGTGAATAAGACATGTAGGCTACAGTATTGTATTGATGTTAATTTCCTTGTTTTTCAGCTTTTCTATTATTATATAACAGTGACTTTGTTCTCAGTTTTTTCAGAAATAAAAAAAAAAATCATTGAAAAAGCAATATGCATGTGCATGTCCACAGAGATACACAGAAAGGTCAATGCAAAAGAGTAGGACTGAGTTTCCCGCTCTCTCTAATGCAGATGTGATAGATGTTGTCATTTCCACATCCTGGGCATGAGGGAACTCTTTACACTAGTTATGTAAATTTTTTGTAATTTTTGAAATTATAAGTCCAAAGCAAATATGCCTGAATTTAAAATTTGATCCATGCTGTCATCTTGCTTCCTTAGAGTGAGTACATGCTTTTGCCCCCAACATGGGCAATGTTCAAAAATGGTGCTTCATATATACAAAGCACACTCACACATTCATGACAACTTCGAGAAACAGGCAAAGGCGCATGCTCCACGTTTGCATGAATGAGGCTTCCAGAAGTAAGACAGTGTGGAGTGGTTATGAACATGAGTATTTCAAACCATAATTGCGTGCTATTCCACCCCAGCCAGACAGGAAAACATTATAAAGTTTGAAAATATGGATGGTTGGTGAGGATGGCAAGAGACAATCTTGCTGTATTGGAAGGAGTGTAATTTAGCGCCATTATCTTGAAGAGCAATTTGACAATATCTAATAACTTTACAGAGAGGCTGCTCACCCTCTCAACCAGAAGCCCCGCCTGCAGCCACCTGTACTTCCTAAATGTTCCCACATGTGCATGCACACAGCCTTATTCCCAGAGGTGCACCTTGTGATAAGAAAGAATGAAAGGGTACACATCTGTGACCTCAGCTTTCAGGAGGCTGAGACAAGATGATTGTTGAGTTCAAGGCCAGCCTGAGTTACACAGGCAGACCCCATCTCATAAAAAGTAAACAAACAAACCAACAAATTAATGCTGCGCAAAAACAAAAGACAACAGTTTAGAAAGAGTATCACTTTTTGTGTGTGTTTTTAGAATATCAAATATTTCTGAGTATAGTTACATACATACATAAGCAAAGTCTCTTATACTTTATAGAGATATGACATTGGCTCCAGTAAAATGGTCACTTAGACAAGAAATTGTGCCAGACGAGGTCAAGGGAGCCTGAAAAGGAGGTTCTCCAATGACAGCATTTCACTCTCTCCAAACAGATATAAAGCAAAATATGCATAAATATAATCACTCATTCTGTCCAAGAACTAGGTACTTGAGTGGTTTTTTTTCCTATGCTTTTTTTTTAATCTTGAATGTTTGAAACATTTCATAGAAAGAAAGCTAGAGAGACAGCTCCTCTGGCCTCCACAGGCACTGCACACAAGTGGTGCACAAACATACATGCAGACAAAACACGGATACACATAAATTTTTTAAATTAATAAATAAATTTATTTATTTATTTATTTATTTATTTACTCATAGCAAAAGCAAAAGGTGCTGTCAAATAGCCCGAGGTTCTAATCTCCTCTAGCTCTTGATAATTGGGTCATCTTACATAGTGGTCTTAGTGTCTCTGCATCTGGGTGTCCCGTGTGTGGAACAGAAGCACTGTCTAGTTTGAAGGTTAACTCTAAATGGGATAGTATGTGGAAAACACACGCGTGGTATCTCAAAGAGATGCTAAACACCATTCTTATCACCATGATCCAGTGTTTTCCACCCAGGAACAATTTCACCCAGGAGAGCACTTGACAACATCTGGGGACATGTTGGGCTGGCACCACTGAGTTTAGAGATGGCTCTGGCATTAAGCAGGGAGAGGCCAGTGCTGCCACTACAGAACTTACAATGTATAGACAGCTCCCATGGTTGTTTGTCCCTCAATATCAACTCTGCTCGTGTTGAAACCCCACCTACAGTTTTGTGTTGCTCAGAACTGAACTCCAGCTTCCTGACTCCCAAATGACTCCACAGCACGTAAGGTCATTAAACCTTGGCCCTTTTACAAATGACTCAAGATGGAAATGCATCATCTTTCCTGCCAATGTGCCTCATGTCAGGAATCTTAACATCTTAGGAAGCAAAATAACTAACTGCCTGGCACATAGAAAGATCTAATCATGTCTTAAATAAATGAATGAGTCTTTTCCGCCAACCAGTCCATAAATGCAGCCCTGTAAATTGTCACCAGGTCACCCCATGCTTTCTCTGGCTCCTCATTCATTTAATGTGGTGGCTCCTTGTTTTTCTGGCTGTTATCTAATGAGAATAATCAAGGAGCAAGTGTATCAAAAGTTATCAGAGTCTCGTATCAAGGGAGTCCTTCTCACAATTCAGAATCGTATCCATAGATTAACCTTCAGAGAGTCATGGTGAAGAAACAGCTTGAGGCCACAGAGAGGGCTCAGCAGGTCAAAACACTTGCTGCCAACCTGATGAACCGAGTTCAATCCTAGGGCCCCACGAAGAGTGGAAAGTACCAACTCCTGAAAGGTTATCCTCACACCCCTACACATGCCCCATGCACACTTGTGTGCCTGCACACACACACACACACACACACACACACACGCACACACATGCATACATATACATACACACATGCACTCGCAGACACACACACACTTAATTAAAAGTAATTTTTTATTTTTTTATTTTTAATCCTTTATTGTGATGTTACTATTTTATTAGTACAATTTATACAGGAAAATATTTTTTTAATTTTAAGATACATCTGCAATATACAGAAAACCAGAACTATATTTTAAATGAATAATGGCCACATGATATAAATCGAATTATTGACTTAAAGATGCTGAGTGGCCTTACAACTCTTTAAACTAACTTTATGGCAGTGTGGTCAGCATGTGTTGTTGCTGTTTTTGTTGCTGTTGTTGTTTTTAATGACATCATTTTATTGAAACACTATTTTTTGCTTTTCTGTAGGCTCTGGTTTGGTGACTCGGTTATTGTGTTTGGGCAGAGGACCGCTCTAAGTCCCTGCTGTCGTCTTTGGGGCATCATCTTAAGAAGGTAAGTGCAGCTGCTCTCGGAATTCATCTTGGCAGCATGAAAGTTCCCGCTAGCCGTTCCAAGGAATGTAAGAGTGATCGCATGGCTTCAATTTCATTTTAGTTGTTATAATCCTATGTAGGACATAATGCAAACACATCCTAGTTTCTACCCATGTGAATGGGCACACCAGACATGAAGGGCAAGAAATCCAGCCAATGGAATAGTGTGGTGAGTGCAGAGGGCACTATGGTTAGTTGTTCCTTGTGAATCCTGACTCTCTGTTTGTCCTTGGCTGGGTGACACTGTGACAAGAACACAACCTCTCAATTCCTTCGCCAGCAAAATCAAAAGGTTGAAGGGAACTATTTTCCATGTATTTGCTTGAACTTTAATGTGATTCACCTGTGTGAGAATTGAAAAAGAAAGCAATGATTTCCAAAGTGTGATGGACAGCCCCAACCTACACTCACTGGAGGGCTTGCTATAAATGACATTCCCCAACCCTTGTCCCACATTCCCCCAGTTGAGATCTATGAGGTTAAAGAAGTCTGCCATCTGGCACACTGCCAGGTGGTTGAGTGATGCCATGGTGTGCAAAGGAACCACTAGCATGCTGTTGTGTTTGCACCACGTGAGCTGGGTGTTCACCTTGCAACTGCAATGAGCCTGGCTCAACTTTGCATTTCCAAAATAGAATTAGCAAGTTCAGCATCTGATGGAGGTTTTGCCCTGTGATCCTGGGCTGCGTACCATCCCCTTTGAGTGTTATCTTCCAGGCAACGCTTCCTCTGCTGGGCCTGAGGATTGAGAGTGTCTCTCCAACTTTCTTCCCCTTGCCTGCTTCTCATGTAAGGAATGAGATTAAACTTCTTTTAGGATTGATTGTTGTGGAATGATACCTCTTGCCATCTGCTATTCCAAATGTGATCATGTCGGAGTGTGCTGCTTTCTGACATCTTCCATCGTCTTTGGACACACCCCATTGAGCCTTGCCCCCAAAGGGACCGTCGCTGTAATATGCCTAAGAGGATGTGTGTTCAGGTAAAGCAGGTGTGTTTGTAGATGCAAGATGGGTTCCTAGAGAAAAGAAGTGGTGTTGATAGTTCTCAAAATCGGACTGCAACAGGCCACAGTTAGAACTCTAGAGAGAGAAAATCGGAAAACCACCCAGGCCATACCACAGTCCGTTTCTGCTGCCAACACAGGATTATGTGGCATTGCAAGCTTTCCACGTTGCGTGCCTCAAGGAATCACAAGGACCCCTAAAGAGACTCACATCTTAGAGAAAAACTAAATCCTAGCTTTGAAATACAAACACTGTCTCCCAGTGCTGCCTACAGAGACTCCCCACCAAGATCCGTCTAATTGCTCAGTGGGGTGACAGTTGCTCTTCTCCAGGGCTTCAGCAGATATGATTTTCTGGCATCAAATAAAGGGAAATGGAGCCTTAAGAATATAGTGTCACTGTTGTCTGCTGTGGAATGGATATAAAACTCTTCTTCCAAATTACAGGCAAGGCGTTGTGGGTGATCTGTCAGGTAAAATACTAACAAGTGCCCATTCATGAGAGAGCTACTCACCCGTAAAGAACATTCCAGACAACACCCACTGCTGGCTGGGATGGATGTGGCTTTATTTGATTTGGGGTTGATTTATTTGTTTGCATGGCTTCTAGAACAGCATAACTCGGATTTAATGTCTTGAATACTGAATCCAATACTTCTGGGTTCACTGACTTGTTATTATTTAGCATTTATGAAGTATATGTCAATGCACTTAACACTTTACAATGACTCATAAAAAGGCCTGATCCTGGCCATTGAGCAGAAGGCTGCTATCAGTTGAAATGCTGCCAATGTGGAAATGATCCCAGGACTGCTCTGTGTACCTCTTTCCCCACCGCCAAACAACAATGTGTCCCAGTTGCTGAGTGCATCTGAACCCAAACAGATGTGTGATAGCTGCTGCTGCCATGTTGATAACAGGATTTCAATGAAATAGTTTCAATGGAGAACTCCTGAAACTTAGAAAAGACTGAGCAAGAATGGGTGTATGGATAGATAGATTGATATACACATGCATGCAACATGGATGGATGCTTGAATGTGTGCATGGATGCACAGGTTCATAGATGGAAGGGTACATAGACACATGGAAAGGTGGATGGATGGATGGATGGATGGATGGATGGATGGATGGTGGGTGGATGTGTGGGTGGGTGGATGGATGGATGGGTGAGTGGGTGGGTGGATGATGGATGGGTGGGTGTGTGGTTAGATGGATGAATGGTGGGTGGGTAGGTGGTTGGATGGATGGATGGATGGTGGGTGGGTGGGTGGGTGGATGGGTGGGTGGATGGATGGATGGATAATTTGCTTTTTAGACATCTCCCACTGCCCACCTGTTTCAATGGCTAAAGCTTTATTTAAGCATTCTTCACACCTTTAGTTTACAGAGGTTGCTGGCTTGGAAAAAAAACTGTTACTTTAGTGGCTATTATGTGATCAATAACTAAGAGGTGGCCAGAGACATGAGAACCTAATTGCACAGAATCATATAAACTGGGCAACAGTATTATGTCAATGCCAGTGCCTTGGCTTTAATGTCATAATAGAATTGTGTAAGATGTTACCATTGGAGGAAACTGGGTGAAGGACCCAGGGGACTTTATTATCTTTGCTTACTGTAAATCTATAATTATTTCCAAAAAAGAATCATATTAGCTTCACATATCTGAGGCCCATCCTCAGTATATACACATTCCAGCCACCAGCTTCTCCACTAATAATAGCTATACCAATTGTGCCAATCCAAGACTCCACCAAAGCAGAAGCTGGAACAGAATTAGATCTACAAGGCCCTTTCTGAGGAATGCCTATGAAGTATAAAGTAGCACAAATAGACCTTAGAACCTTCAAAGGGCCAGGCAGTTCCTGCACCTGTGAAACGAGGCCAGGAAAGGAGAACTAGGTAGGACGAAGTCAGGCTATGAGCCCTTCAGAGAAACATCTCAGCCGAGCCACTGAGAAGTTCCTGTACAAATATTATCTGGTAAAGAAGTACCCGTGTATGGAGTAAAGACATGGCAGCTTGGTCACTGACTGACCACTATGGCCTAGAATAAATGGCATATGAATTCAGAGGTATACAAACACAACTGGAGACTGGCAGTTGTCAATTGGCTGTTTCCAGAAAGGGTCGTGTTATTGTCTTACGGTGTTACTGCTGTGAACAGACACCATGACCAAGGCAAGTCTTATAAAGGACATTTAATTGGGGCTGGCTTACAGTTTCTGAAGTTCAGTCCATTATCATCAAGGTGGGGAGCATGGCAGCATCTAGGCAGGCATGGTGCAGGAGGAGTGAGAATTCTGCATCTTTATCTGAAGGCTGCTAGTGGAAGATTCACTTCCAGGCAGCTAGGACTAGAGTAATAAAGCCCACACCCACACCCACACCCACATTCACACCCACACCCACAGTGACATACAAGGGCCTTATTCCAACAAGGCCACACCACCTAATAGTGCTACTCCCTGGGCCAAGCATATACACACCATAACAGTTATGTTTTGCATTTTGTGGCAGAGTTTCACTCTGGAGCCTCTCATCTCTCCAGACCAGCCTACAACTTGTAATCCTCCTGTGTCTGCCTCTTCCAGGCCAGAAAACAGACAAGTATTACAAAATCTGGCCAGAATGTGATGTCTTTAAAAGAAGTTCTGAGGAGGATGCCTCAGAGACTACTATGGTGGGCCTCATTTTCTCAGTCCTTTAGGTGACCTTGACCTTGACCTGATGTCACTTATTTGCTTTCATAACCCACCTCACACACCTCCTAGTTACCCTCCCCTTCTCACATGTGTATATATGTATACATATATGAAATAAATCCATATATGTATATATGTGTGTATATGTAAATATATATACATACGTACGTGCCCTGCCCCCACCACCCAATGCAGCATAAAGTCATAGAGCCAAGTCAACCAGTTGGCTGTTTCTGTGTGTCATTTGTCTCATTTGGCCCTCCCTCCTGCTCCGTACATTTTGCTTTCTGTCCCCTGATCCCACTCCTAATCTTTATTACCACCCTCTTCCTTCCTAGAGCTTCTCCATTCCCCACACTCCCACTGCTTGCTGGAGATGGCCTTCCCTCATGAGACATTATCCATTCCTCTCCTCCCCACCCATGTCTGCAGGCTTCCTCACCATTCCCTCCTTTAAGGGCTGGAGCAAGCCTTACCATGCCCATTCCTCCTTAGACACTCAGCAGTCCTCTGCCCAGCTGAGTTAGGCTGATACTCTCATTCATTTCTTCCTCTTGTTCTATGAACATTGGCCCCTTCATCCCTAATAAGTTTCCCTGGATCCTTCTACCATTTGAGCTGGTCTCAATCTCTCTCCTGTCGCCTTTAAATCATCCATGTCTCTGTGCTTCCTCACCAAATATTCTTAACCCCTCTTCCTCCTGTACTCTACTGAAGCATGGTCCTCGTGGGTGCCTGCGGCCGAATGCAGGGCCTCTTCTCTAAGCTCATCTTCTCTTCTGTGTGTTCTTTTCCTCTTTCTCCAAATGCCCACCTCCATATCCTCCAGGGCACACAGCTCTCAGCTCTCCCCCTATCTATGGCCTTGTCTCTTCTGTTTTCTCTCCTCATTGTCTGTCTGTCTTTATCATTCTTGATTTGCCTCTGCCCGCTCTCCCTTCGAATTGTCATGTGCCTGTGATCTTAACCCACCAGGCTCTGCAGGGACTATAAGTCCTAACTCTTATTCCCACTTTGGTCCCCAGACAAGGTTCTCGTGCATTTTGTCAGAGTTTCATGATCAGAGTCCATATTTCCCCACCCCCAACCCCACCCCCAAATTCTCTTGTCCTTGAAACTTCTCTGTACCCCCTCCTGAGAGGCTACCTCATTCTGTCAGTTGTGTAGGTTAGACTCTAGGAGTCAAGTTGAAACAGGGCCTTGCTAATTGAGCTCAGTCTGATCTGGAGTTCACCACATAGTCTAGGCTGGGCCTCTGACTCATGGCAGTCCTCCTGCCTCTGACTCTCAAGTACTAGAATTACAGGCATAAGCCAACAGTTCCAGCTTCTACTCGACTTTTGTTTCCATTGTTCTGAATGTGCTTCCCCAATCTTTCTGTCCCTGGAGTCACTCCCCCAGTTCTAACCATCTGCACTGTGGTCTCTTGGGCTGTCTCTCAGCTGGTCTTTCTACCCTACATCTCTCCTTCTCCCAGTCTATCACATTCACTAGTGGTGATTTTCTTTTGCCTCTTCTATGCTTCTATGCTTTTGTCTCTTCTATGCTGAAAACTTTGAACTGTTCTTCACCATATCACAGCTCTTCCTGCCCAGCAGCTAAAAAGCATCATCCCTGGTCCACTAAACAGGTCTTCCCCTAAATACTTTCTTTTCTCAGTTAGTACTGAGTAGCTCGTTCACCCGGCTTCCTGCCCAGCATCACTGGTCCACAAAGGAATAAAGATGGAGTGGAGGGTGCTTCGGTTTTGTTCCTATCCCATCCCTGTTTCCACTGGGGTGGACTGTCTTCCCAGGGATATAGCAATATCTTAGCAGGTTCTTCTCTGAAACACAAGTCATAGTGTAGTGCGGAAGAGCAAGGCTCTAGATTTACCTGCTGAGTTCAAAGGCACCTGTCACTTCCTTCTCTGAGCCTCAGTTTTCTCAGCCACCAAATAGTTTTATTTTGGATTTATTAATTTGTATTTATATAAGATAGTTCATATAATAGTTGTATACCTACCAGCAAGCTGACAGAATAAGGTAACATGCATTAGAGGCTGAGGGCCACACCTGGAGTCTGCGTTCATCAGCTTTCTCTAGAAAAAGCACTCTAGACAATCAGCCTTAAAGAAAGAAAGGTCTACTTCTGGCTCATTATTTTGGGGCATTCAGTGAATAGTTACATGGTCCCCTGACTTTGGGACAAGTTGTGGGGCAGGCAGACATCATTGTGGGAGAGAATGGTAGGTCAACACTGGTCTTTCATGGCAGTTTGGAAACAGCCAGGGCCAGAGCCCCAATCTATTCTTCAAGGACATACATTCCTACCTACTTCTTCCCACAAGGTCACACCCTGCAGTGTTCACTGTCTCCTCCCAGTGCCACCAGCTGTAGTCCAGGTCTTCAATAAGGAGGCAATGTCTGAGTGCTGTGTTAGGTGTCATCAGTGTTTTGTCAGACTTGACATGTGACATTTTTATGCATCACAGTAATTCACTGGTTGGCAGGGGAGAGAAAATTGGGAATGCCACACAACCAATGAATTAATATCCTAAGTATGTCCTTTAAGACTCGAGGTACTTAGAGCCATTACAATGAACAATTTTTGTGGTATAGAAATTCTACAATAAAGAGTATATACCCACACCAAAAGACCTGGAGAGAATTGATAACTATGTGTGATAATGTTTTAAATTATTTAATGATGAGATTATAATATAATTATGTGATTTCTCCCTTACTTTTCCTCCCTCCAAATCTTATCTACTCCTCCTTGTTCTCTTTTAAACTCATGACCACTTTTTCATTCATTATTAGTACATGAATATTTGTGAGGGACTTGGGAGTGTGCACATGGGTATACATGCATGCATATATATTTCTAATATTTAAATATAACTTGATTAGTCTGTATAGTGTTACTTGTATTATGCTTTCAGGGCTGACCATTTGGTATTGGATAACCAGCTGGTGTGCTTCTCCCTGGGGAAGACGATTTCCCCACCCCACCCCCACCCTGCTCCCAGCATTCCTTAGTTGCCTGTAGTTCTCTGTGTAGGGTTGAGGCTTCCTAGACTTGCCCTCTGCCAGTCCACATTAGCATGTCTACTTGTTGTCCTTGTTCAGTATCCATTTGGCAGTCATGTTGGCGAGACTTTATGGGTGGAGCTTCTGACATTCTTAAGAGACACAAATATTCATGTACTAATAATGAGTGAAAAAGTGGTCATGAGTTTAAAAGAGAACAAGGAGGAGTAGATAGGATTTGGAGGGAGGAAAAGTAAGGGAGAAATCACATAATTATATTATAATCTCATCATTAAATAATTTAAAACATTATCACACATAGTTATCAATTCTAACTCTCCAGTTATCAATTCTAACTCTTCACTTCCTCTTTTGCCATGACCCCTGATCCTTGGGTGCAAGAGCTATGCTATATCTGCTAGGGTTGGGTTCTACCACTCTGCATTCTGGTTGGCTATTAAATATAATACTTATTATATTTAATAAATGTTCTATCATGGTTGGCTATTAAATATAATACTTATTATATTTAATAAATGTTCTATCATATAATACATAATGCTTATATCAACATGATGTCCATTGAGCCCCTACTGTGTACAAGCCCTTTGCTTGGTATTCTTTATCTGATATCTATCTATGCCGGTGAGGCTGTATATTTGTAACTGATATATCATCGCTAATGAAGGAATGATTGGTACATGAGATGGTAACTGCCTGACTATGAATCTTATGACAGATGTCCCATCTTCCCCATAAGGGAAGGTACACTTACCTTCATTAAAGGAAAATAAAAATGAAAACTTAGTTTCAACATTCATCAAAAAGTGCCATGTTGAGACAGGGAAATGGCTTAGTCAGTAAAGTACTTGCCACATAAACCTGAACACTTCAGGTGGATTCCCCAGGACCCAGATAATAAATTCGGCCTAGCAACATGCACCTGTAATCCCGTCAGTGGGGTAGAGAGGAGAGAGGGATCCAATTAGGCATTCTGGCCAGCCAGTCTAGACCAATCGCTGAATTCCAAATCCAGTAAGAGACCTGTCTCAAAAAGTAAGGCGGAAGGGTAAAGAGAGAGGTCAGTGGTTGAGAACACTTGCTGATCTTCCAGAGGACCTGAGTTCAGTTCCTATGCTTCTGTCAAGTAGCTCACAACTGCCTGTCACTCCAGATCCAAGGGATCCAATGCTCTTGTTTGGCCTCTGTAGACACACACACACACACACACACACACACACACACACACACACCACGCCACACCACACATACCACACAAACACATGCCCCACATGCAACATCTTCTACTTTAAACAATGTCTACACTGAACTCTGAGCCAGCTCACCCGGACAGAGTGTAATGTTTCCACCTGCGACTTACAACTGTTGTTACATTGTATAGTTGCATACAACTGTTGTTACACCATATAGTTGCTTACAATTGTTGTTACACTGTATAGTTGCTTACAATTATTGTTACACTGTATAGTTGCTTAAAATTGTTGTAACACTGTATAGTTGCCACCTTGGTGCCAGTGGCAGCAGTCACTGGCCATGGCACTAGGTTTCTCAGCCCCACACCTGGTCAAATCTCTCTCCAATCCTCCTGACTGGTGATCTGTCTTCCTTACTTACATGTCAACATTGCTTATTGAAAAGGCTTGAATAGGATTTTTATGAATTAATTTTAAAACCTGAGGAAATCTTAGCATAGTTGGGTAAGATCGCCATGAATGAAGCAAAAACGAAGTGTGGGGGTCAGAGCACGTGCACTGTATGGCTTTTTTTCCCCCATGAATGTCTTCGAAAACAATTGGGACTGTTCCTCTAGAAACTCACTAATGGAAGAGGCAAAGCCCTGTAGGAGAGATCCAGCATGCCTTCTGTAGTGCCTGGAAGTGTGAGTGCAAGCACGAGGCCACCTTTAAATGGCAATAATGCAACTGAAATAGCTCATTCAAGGGAAGGAGACATATTATTAAGGGCGACGCAGCCAGTGACACTTGTTAGCTTGTCTCTGAACAAACACTATGGAGCAGCAAGGCGTCAAGTGAATGAAACCGTATCCATTCTCCAGCTAATGAAAATGCTTTGGGCTCTGGGCCAGAGAGTAGATTTGGATCATAGATGGAACTCTTTTTTTCCAGGGCCTTAAATTTAAATGACTAGAATTATTTTTAAAATACCACCTTACCCAGTCTTTTGGAATAAAAACATGGTTTTCAATTTTAAAAGGGAAAAAAATAAAAACTTCATTCAAATAAAGGTAGAACTCACCAACTTTGACCAACCTCGTTTATGCGTTCAGTAAAATAGACAGTAAATTGTAGTGTAGATGGGTTATGTAGTGAAGAAACCTTTTGTAGAACCTTCCTTGTCCCACAGTACACACATGCATATACTCTACATGCATGCTTATATGCATGCAGAGTACGCATTACATACATGTGGTCATACACTATATATAATATATGTATATTATATATAATATATTATATATATTATATATAAATGTGTGTGTGTGTATATATATATATATATATATATATATATATACACATTCATGTAAGCATACACCAAAATGCATGTATATATAAGCTTGGTATATACCCATATATATGCACAGAGAAACACATAGACATATGCATACATGCACACACATACTGATGTTTTGTGTCTATGAAGCGTGAAAAAATATGCACAACAGACATGGAGTAGAAAGGGATCCATCTTCCCTCTATAGAAAACATATATGTGTATATATACTATATATTATATATGTTTATATAATATGTAAACTATATATAACACATATGTATTATACACATATAATAAGTTCATACAATAATATATTATACATATTTATGGACTTCTAAAACACCTGGTTTCTCATCCAGTCTAAAACAGCTAAGCATTTTAGAATTGCTAGTTTCTGTGGAATTTAATTGTCTAGGAACTGAAGTCAATTGCAAGATTTAAGAGTGAGAATTAGGAACAAAGCACACTTTGAAGGAGTTACAGAGATCACGTGTGGAGCTGAGACAAAAGGATGGACCAACCAGTGACTGCTGCAGCCGGGGATTCATCCCATAATCAGCCACCAAACGCAGACACTATTGCATACGCCAGCAAGATAATGCTGAAAGGGCCCTGATATAGCTCTCTCGTGTGAGGCTATGCCAGTGCCTGGCAAACACAGAAGTGGATGCACACAGGCAGCTATTAGATGGAACACAGGGTTCCCAATGGAGGAGCTAGAGAAAGTACCCAAAGAGCTAAAGGGGTCCCCAACCCCATAGGTTGAAGAACAATATAAACTAACCAGTACCCCCAGAGCTTGTGTCTCTAGCTGCATCTGTAGCAGAAGATGGCCTAGTGGGCCATAATTGGGACGAAAGGCCCCTTGGTCATGCAAACTTTATATGCCGCAGTATAGGGGAACACTAGGGCCAAGATGTGGGAGTGGGTGGGTAGGGGAGCAGGGTGGTGGGGTGGGGAGGGTATAGGGAACTTTCGGAATAACATTTGAAATGTAAATAAAGAAAATATCTAATTAAAATTGAAAGGAAAAAAGTGAGAAGGCAAACCTCACTTTATTGCTTATTTCAAGAATGTCATATCTAAATAAGTAGACTTGCATTGAGACAGAGGCATTTAGAAGGAAGACACATAGTTTTGGTGTCCCCACTTTTCTAATAAATGATGTGGCATTAACATTTGTTGTGACATCCTTTCAGCTGGGATAAAGCCTGCTTCCAAATGGGGTATGGTGAAGCTGTGCCCACAACCAGGTCCACCTAGCACCTTAGGCCCCAGTAGGTACCACCCTGGGTGCTGGATTCAGAGTTTATCACTTATACACTCCTTGTCTTGATCCTGGGTTCACTTGTAGACTCCTTGTCTTGATCCTGGGTTCACAGCTCTAAATTCACTTGGAAAGGTCACGTCTGGCAGCACAGCCATCCAACTGTGGTAGAGTCTATGGCTGAGAAGCCCTTTGTTATTCCTCCGAACACCAGGTCTTGAGAAGGAAGGACCACAGCAGTCTCCACAGGCTGAGTACCAACAAGACTTGAAGGAATCCCTAGCGCATCTTTCTACAGCCATTCAGCCATGCCCAGGGTGCTTGGTATGACATGTAACACTTCCCAGAATTCTGTGGGTACCTTCAGCACTTGGCTCTCCCTTGTGAGTTCAGATAGTATCGTGGACTCTTTAAAGAAGTAAGTGCTTGTTTCCAGAAACAACCAGGCAGATCCTCCTCTGCCAATTTGCATTGAAGCAACTCTGTATCTACCCATTCCCCATAGGGGACAGAAGGGCCAAGGGAGCCTCTGTGAGAACCAACATCAAAGAGCCCACATCTTGTTTCACAGCCTTTCTCTCCATGAAGAGCAGCTTCCCACCATGCAGTGAATCTCCCAGAGCCTATAGCCATTAGCACCATTCAGACTTTTTACTTAAATGGAGCCCTGGAGTCTGGGAAGATGTCTTGATAAATTAAGTGTTTGCTGTACAAACATGAGGACCTGAGTTCAAATTTCCAACATCCTTGTAAAAACTGGACGTACCAAACATCTATAGTCCCAGCATTGGGAAGTAGAGATGGACAGATCCTGGGAGCTTCCTGGTCAGCCAGTCTGCTCAAATCAACAAGCTCTAGATTCAGTGAGAGACCCTGTGTTAAAGGAATAAGATGAAGAGATATTAAGAATATTTGATATCAACCTCTGTCCTCTACATCATCATGCATGTGCACGCATGTTCAAATATCCATGCATGCACACATACACACACATGCACAAATACATGCATGCATACATATGTTTATACAAGCATGCACACACATGCAAACTCACCTACGCACACACACATATGATGTACACACACACACATGCACATGAACACCTATACAGGTGCACACATACATACATGCACACACATGTGCACACATGGATCTTGCATGTGCACACAAACATTCATACATACAAAGCTTCAATCCAACTGAGAATGAACACTGGGACCCTCCACAGCCTCTGCATTTCTGTGATATGACTTCATTGACTGTTTTTCTGACTTCTTAGAGCATTTTATTGCTATTACTATTATAGATTCCATAGAAATGAAGTCATTGCTGAATAGCTGGGAATCTGAGGTGAGTGAGGTTATTTTGTAAATCCAAATTAAGCCACTAAGCAGACTGGACAGACGAAAGCCCAATGTGTTGGATGCTTTGCTGTGGTATTTTTCTATATATCCAGTATAATCACTGAAGCAAAACCTTAATGGAAGCGCATCATAATTTAGCATCTGCCATCAGACATGAATATCAATTCTGTCTACCAAAGAGAGGATTACAGGCAGGTTCAATATAAAATGCTAATGCACTAGCTTAGTGAGCTGCATATGTCAGGTGCACTTCACCTGAGTCTGTCAAGCCTGTGGGGGCTTAGAGACAGCAGATGTTCTGGTGAGGTTGCTTCTTCCACTAACTCCTATGTGTCACCAGTTCAGAGGACATCGATGGGCGGGGGATACAGAGAAAGGGACATAGCAATGGAGGCTTGGGAAGATCTGCCTGTTTTCCCTGAAAGACTCCACTATTGGCTCGATGTGAGCTATTTCTAACAAGATTTACCCCATATGCAATGAAGTCGGTAAAGGTTCACCCATCCCTTTGGTCTTGCCTAACCACTTCCCAATCCCGGATGCTTTTGTTGCATAACTCAACTCAGCCAAACAAGGGAGCTCTGCCCAGTCTGAGCCAGGGGATCAGCTCCAACCTGGGTGGTTCTGCAGCCACCTGAGCACCCTGCTTCCCTTTCTAGGCCCTCACAGTGGTAGCTTCCCTTCCTACTTGGTGCAGACCTCAGACACTGACACATGCTTTGACATTAGAACTCACAGCACTGTCATAGCTTTGATACTACTACTGCCCTTCCAGGTAGAACATTTTTTTAGCCTGAGTGCTATGTCATTTGTCATCCCATGGCACCACCCACTTCTTCCATCATCTCCTCCAGAGCTAGCCCATCTCACACCACAAACCCCAGCTCCAAACTAACAGCCAAGCCTCTGCCATTGCAGAACTGCCCTCTTTAAGCCCTTATGCCATTCCATAAGACAAGCTTGTTGGACATTAACCAGCCTCCTCCAGCTGGTCCGTAACCACATGATCACTTCCGAGCACTGGGGCTTATATATCCAGGGGCATCTCCCTTTTGCACAGGCGTTTTTTTGCAGATTGCCACCAAACAGGACAGATAGAAAGCAGTCCCTTTCAAAAGAGCACCCCTAGATCTGGAAATGGCAGGGCATCCTGTAATCCTGGTAATCCCTGGAGGCCAAAGCAGGGGGATATCGAGTTTGAAGCCAGACTGATTACCTAACAAACCCTATGAAAGAAAACCAAAAGGAAACGGTAGGAGGGGTTGAAAAAGTAAGAGGAAAGGGCATACAGGCCAGAGGAGAACATTTAGGAAAGGATGGGGGAAGGGAAAGAAGAAGCAAGTGGAGGGGTGACAGTATTAGTGAATTTCTGAGCAGCTGCTTGCTACATAAAATGTAAGGAAAGATGTCACAAAACAGCCTAGGAATCACCTCAGAAGAGTACCTTACAAGCCAAACATTTATATTCTTATTTACATATCAGGGTGCAGAGACTTTACTGGGGTCATTGTTGAGTCCTTGTTGCTAGGTGACCAGTGGAGTCTGGTCATCTCCCAGTCTTTATATCTCATTAAAGTACACCAGTTTTGTACCTCTAAAGGAGGGGGGGAAATACACTACCCATCCCCAAGAGCAGACAACATTTAGTTTAATGAGTAGCAAGGCTTCTAAGAAAGCCAACTTGAAACTAGCGAGGTGGCTCAGTAGGTGCGAGCCTTACAAGCAAGAGGTCCTGAGTTTGAATGGCCAGTATCTAGGTAAAAAGCCACGTGTGGCTGCATGAACCTATAACTCCAATGCCAGAGTAACACAGAGACGGGAGGACCTATGGGGCTTACTAGCTGCCAGCCTCACAAGAAAACATTAAGCTCTTCCTTCAGTGAGAGACCTTGTCTCAAGGCAGTAGAGCAGAGAGCAGTGGAGAGCACCCAGTGGCCTCCTCTGGGCCCTGCTCACACCCACTGGCTCACACACCTGCACAACCACAGGTCAGACCCACTGGCTCACACACCTGCACAACCACAGGTATATAATGTATACACTGCACACCAAAAGATAGCAGAAGATTTATGAAAATTAGAGATTACACTTCAGAGTCAGGGCTGTCCTATGAGCCAGGACATCATAGCCCATTTGGAGGAGGAGGAGGAAGAGGAGGAGGAGGAGGAGGAGGAGGAGGAGGAGGAGGAAGAAGAAGAAGAAGAAGAAGAAGAAGAAGAAGAAGAAGAAGAAGAAGAAGAAGAAGAAGAAGAAGAAGAAGAAGAAGAAGAAGAAGAAGAAGAAGAAGAAGAAGAAGAAGAAGAAGAAGAAGAAGAAGAAGAAGAAGAAGAAGAAGAAGAAGAAGGGAAGAAAGGAAGGGAGGAAGGGAGGGAGGGAGGGACAGGGGAAGGAAGAAAGGAAGGAAGGAAGGAAGGAAGGAAGGAAGGAAGGAAGGAAGGAAGGAAGGAAGGAAGGAAGGGAGAAAGGGAGAAAGGGAGAAAGGGAGAAAGGGAGAAAGGGAGAAGAGAAAGGGAGAAAGGGAGAAAGGGAGAAAGGGAGAAAGAGAAAGAGAGAAAGAGAAAGAAAGATATATTATCAGTGAATTTGCATACCCACTCAAATTCTGTTGTGACTCCAAAATTAAAACTTGTGGCCCTTACATGGTTACTCAGAGACATGGGGAAGAAAGGTGACAAGTTCCCAGCTGAAGTCAAGTAAGGTGACTCTATCTGATTGGCTCATTTCTCATTCTGTAAAGGAGGCTCTTTCCATGGGGCTCCATTTTTTTACATTGTGTATTTTGCATTGATGACATCACTGCTAAGGTGACATCACTGTTGAGGTGACATCACTGCTAAGGTGATGTCACTGTTGAGGTGACATCACTTTCATTAAGGTGCCCCCTAGCATAGCACCCAAGTACTAGGGATCCCTCCCGAGCTCATGCGAGATGCTGCCCAAAGACAATCATTCAGGCCTGAGCTGAGCGAGTGAGCCTGACAGCACCGGTGGCTTAAGTTCATCGTTTATGAAGTAACTGTACGTGCTTAATTAGGTCTCCTTAGATGCACGCATTGGAGGAAAGTGCCGTGACAAGAGGCTTGCGGGACCCAAAGCCCTCCTTGCCTAAGAATAACAAAGAATTTGTTACCCACTAATTCGGTGTCAGCAGTGACCTCGTGGAACAAAACAGCAAATCATAAGAATCAATGTTTGAGAGAGTCCTGATAGTATGAGGGAGGTGTGGTACAAGGGACACCATGCAATTTTCTTTTTGCAATTATTGACTATTTTTGAAACGTCATACATGCTATAATGCATATGGAGGATATCTGCTCCTTTCTGCCATCACAATGCCACGTATCCCGTTCCCCCTCCCCATCCTCTTCCCAAACTCAGATCCTTTTCTGATAGTGCCTCTCCTACTGGATGCAGTTAAAATTGCCCCTGGGCATATGGGAGTAGGGCTGGCCACTGGGGCATGGGCAACCTATCCTGGAGGGCCTCACCAGAGAACACTAATTCTCCCTTACTTAGCAACCATAGACTGCCCATAGCTCCTCACATATAGGTGGAGCCTTGTGAACCCTCTGCCCATCCCCCATGCTATATTCTGCTTCATGGAAGATGAGACCTTCCAAAACCATTTCTCAGTCATGGTGCTGGCATGGGCAGACCTCCTCGCTCTTCAGATCTACCCAGTGCTGAGACTCACACACACACACACACACACACACACACACACACACCCATCCCTACATCTCCACCGATAACTCTCATCTGCTCTTGAAGACATACAAAGAAGCAGTCTGTGAACTCAGGCACTTTTACCCTTGTCAACATGACCACACTTAAGGTGACAAAAGAAAAGTAGAAATATAAATAGCAGGGCAAACCAGCTCCCTGAGGCAGAGCTCCAGGGGAACAGGGCAGTTTTCTAATGGTTGACCTCCAACTGTTAATTCCATGTTTCCTCCCAGGAACTCTGCAGAGGAAGTTTGCCTAGAGCTGGGGCTTCTAATTAACTCTAAAGTTCCTACCACATCAACTAACACCTACAGACCACCCTCAAGCTTGCCTCTCCCATAACAGAAGTCAAAAAAAAAAAAAATCTTATGTATGTGGGAACTCCGCCATAGGAAATTCATCCCTCTTTGTCTATAGGAAATGCTGGCTGTGACTACCTCAGCCTGATCACTTTGGAGACCTTGTAACCCTACTGCTGAAGAAACAGGCACTATGACACTCAAAATAGAAAATAGTAGTATTGGTTTCTGAAGCATCTAGTTTGTGCCAAGGTGTTGGGAACACAGGGGTAAAGATGAGGTTTCTGCCTCTCTATTTCTCACAGTCAAATGGGGAAACCTGGTCACTGTAAACATGGGGGGTAACACTACAGGACAAGATAGTACATATGGGGCTTGTGGACATACATAATCCAGGGGGAGGTCTGGAGGGGGAAAGATGCTTCTTGCAGGGATGGAGTCTTGGAAGTGGAAGGATCCAGCAAATGAAGTGAGTAGGGGGTGACCGTCCCCTCTTGAAGTGATAGAGGTTAACATCCTAGTATAAAAAAGAAGAGACATGAAAGAGTTAAGGAGAATGGAGTGAAAAAATAGGGGACTTACAAGAGAAGTGGGAAGCGACTCCTGACTCATGAGTAACCTTGAAAGGCAAATAGGAAGGAGCAGTCCTCTGAAGGATGTCACAGAGACCATCAAAACCAACACATCCGCACTCCCCATGGTGGCTCAATTAAAGCGGTACCGAGGATGCATCATGGGCCGGCCACATCTGAGGATGAAGAGAACAGTCTAGCTCTTGGGAAAGCCACTGAGGAAATCAACCAAGAAAAGGAGCATCGAGCATACACAGCAAAGGCCACGCGGAGAGGAAAGCGGGACGCCAGATACCTGGGGTTGCCTGACATTGCACAGAGCAAGCTGTGTGTGACTGAGAATAGGAGGTCACAGGCCCGTTCTGGGGCACTCATATCTAAGAAAGGGGGAAAAAAAGAGGGTCCCAGAAATGAAGCGGAAAAATGGAATAATGACAGATACACAGAGAGAAGTGTTGTGGGGTGGGGGGTGGGAGGGGCGGTAGAAAGACTCCAGTAACACAGAGAAGTGAAGCACAGTGTACTGGACCATCAATGACCAGTAGTGTTAGTGAGGAAGTAGACAGAAATGAAGAAATAAATGATAGGCAGGGGTCTGTATGTCAACCATATCTGAGGCTGAGACAGGCCCACTGCCGCTACAGAATGAGTTCAAGGCCAGCCTGGGTAATTTAGCAAGACTTGGTCTCAATATAAAATGTCAAGGGGCTGGCAGGACGGCTCAGTGGGTAAAGAGGCTTGCCTGCAGGCCTGACCACCTGAGCTCAATCCCTGGCACCCACATGTAGAAAGAGAGAACCAACTCCTAGAGGGTATCTTCTGGCATTCTGGTGCGTACCATGACATACATGTGTGCACACAGAATAAACAAATGTAAAAAATGTTTAAATAAATAACTGTATATAAAAAGAGGGCTGGGGGCATAGTTCAGGGCTCAATGCCTTCCTGGAATGTGTGAGTCCCTGGATTCATTCGCCAGTGCCTGCCTCCCCCTCAGGAAGTAAACATAGATCAGCTGGTGGGTAAACTTGACTTCCAAAGGAAGAAAGGATACAAGTGCTAATACTGGAGAAGAGAAAATTAGTGGGTGTCTTGCTGATGTAGTCATGGTTGCTTATGGCTAACAGGACATAGGGAGCACGATACCAACTACACTGCCCACACAATGCAAACCCAGGAATGAGGTAGCTGGGTGAGCTTTTGGTCGGGAGTTCACTGCTAGCCAACTGTAGATGCTCAGACCTCGAATCCAACACTTTGAAGCCCAGGCAGAAGGATCACCATGAGTTCCAGGCTAGCCTGTGCTACAAAGCAAGACTCTGCTAAAAGGGACATGGGTCAGAAGCAATGGCTCAGAAGGTCCTTTACTTCTGACCTTTACAAGGTCAAGAAACTTCAATAGCCTATGCCTGAGCTTGAGCCGAAAGACATCTGGTAGACCACACTTGTCACTTGGAGTTAGCATGATAAAGCTCATTGAGCTTTATTAACAGAAATATGATGATTATGGCCAGTCTATGCGGAATAGGAGAACTAGTCCCAAGCAAGGCATTCTTTGGCTTCCCTCAAGTGGTCTGTTGTCTGTGGAATTTCCTATTCTCCAGCCACAGAAGAGAAAGCAAACCCCACCCACCCCCTGAGTTTGGCCTTGAGGAGATTCAAAGAGGTTCATTTGTTTTCATTAGAGCCCGAGGGAAGGCTTTCTTTCCCTCCTCATTAATGAATTTCCAGTCTTTCATTAAAAACAAAAACAACAAAACAACAAAACACAATCCGACTGAGGACATAGTTAAGTGGCTGGCTTGCGTGCCTGTGTGCGCTGTGCTGGCTTTAGAGAAAGGGGATGGGCCATTTCTTGATTGTGAGGAGGGGTTGATATCCTTGGTTAGTATGCTAATTTTGTCTCTTTCATTTAACATTCAGATCAGGTCTGAACAGGCCCTCCAGAGTAGCAGAGTCCAGGGATGGGTGGCTGTCTGCCTAGCATCGCAGAACTTGCTTTGCATGAATTATATAAATACCGGAGTATCCAGTCTGCACGCACCAACCTCACACTCTCTCCCTCCCTCTCCCAGAGACACACAGACACGGAACCACACATATGCAAGCACACACTGCGTAGGATGCTGACAAGTGCACCCGCTAATGGCACAGACCTGGGTCTCTATGAACACTCATGGTGTTCACAGATATACCCTTACCGTCCATAGCTGTATTTAATTCATATTCTTTGGGTCTCTACTATGTTCACAGGATGTCTACTACTCAGGGAAACAAGATATATTGGGGAGCCCAAAATTAAGAAACAAGGTAAAAGTTTAAAAACTCTACTGGAAGGGAGAATCATCTATGCTACCATATCCAGGATTTTTTTTTTAAGTCCCGTTTCCACTCATGGAAAAGACATCCATACAGATCAATTAACTGAACACCCAGAGAAAGGAATTTTTTATTCCCTGGGGTCCCCACTTTGTCCATGTGTGTTTGGAACACTGTATAAAAAGAGTTCACGGTTGGTTTGGGACTCACCAAGCCACAGCTAGGTGACACCAGAAGAGGAATTCCCTACCAGCTCCCGTAGGTCGGTCCACATGGCAAAGAAGCCATTTGCCAGAAGCCCAGCCAATGGAAAACTGATTTTCCCTAACCTCGTCTTCCCACTATCACCCTGCAACAGCGAGGCAGCTTCTGGAGACAGGCAGAGGACTAGCAGCCACTAGCAGGAGGCACAGTGTAGACTTGCTTTAGATAGATGGAATGTCTTTGAGCCAGCACAAAGACTCCAATGCAAAGGATATATGTTGGCTTTCACTGTTTGGGTCTGGAATGGATTTGGTTTGGGTTTTCTTTTTCCTCAGTGTGTGGCACAGCTGTGTAAGACGGCATGCCATGACTATCCCCTGAATCTTGTCCTCTTGTGCCCACAACAATATCCCCAGCCTCGGCTTTGGAACTCCAGCGGGTTCCCATGTTCCCATCGGGAGCTTCCCAAGTCATGGGTGTTTTCTCCGAATTGCAGACTTGATTTGCCTTGATTATTATTATTTTTTGGCTCTGGTCCAAGATGTCTTCCTGTCATCCTCTCACCGTCTTTTTCCGGTAATCCCCTTTTTAAATATCACCAACAATTAGTCGATTTATCTCCATCAGCAAGGACCACCGCCCACCCCACCCCCATCTCCACATCCCCATGCAGACATACACTCGGTTGAGCGAGCCCCCATCCCTGTCTTGTTTTGCCTTGAAGTATAAGAAATCACAGCTCCTCATTAGCTGGAGAGCACGTTTGGAACGGCTCTGTGTTTACTCACTTAGTAAGTGATGCTGGCCTTTTTAATTATCCTTCTTCCGCATGCCATTTAGAGCAGCAAGCTGTTCAAATCAAACCGAACGGGTGCGCATCGTCGGCAAGGCGGTTGGAAAGGACTGGGTTGGTTTTTTTTTTTTTTCTTCCTCTTCTTTTACCTCACTGCTGCTGCGTCCTTCCTTGTCTGTCAGCAAGCCAAGGAATCCCCCCACCAAAAGCTCTTACGTAGGAAGACACCAAAACCGTGAGTCGCTTTTCACTCCCAGAGCAGAGGAATAGCTCGGCATTTTGCACCTAGCAGCAGACCCAAGTTGATGGGGCATTCCTCCAAGCCATTGAGGTCCCTAAGACCAGATGCAGTCCTCACATCTTTCTTTCTTGCAGTTGTGTCCTCTTTCTTTTCCACCCTTCTCCATCCTTTCATTCTGGACCATTCTCTTCTTCTTCTTCCTCCTCCTCTCTGTGATGTGACAGCCGCAGACCCCAGCCAGAGCTGGGTCCTTCTCACCTTCTGTTATTTTTTTCCCCCTGCAGCCGTCTTTAGCTGCTACCCTCCGCAAGCTGGATCACCAAAGACACACGACTCGCTCACAATGAATAATCAATACGGATATTGATCTAGGGAAAAATGTTTGTAAATTCCTGAAAGGGAATCAGGAGCAGGGGGCAGGGAGGTTCGTGGGGGACGACGCTGCAGAACTCAACACCCGCTAGGAAGTAGGACCGCTTTTTGGATCCCCCAAGTTTGGCCAGCTCCAAGGTGACTGGTACCGGAATGCGTGCCGATGTGGGTTTGCGCGCCGTGAGGAGGGTGCTGTGTGGAGTCTCATCTCTCTACAGCTGCTTTCCCTGAAGAATCGGAGCCCCCGTCAACGCCATGTCTTGGCTGCTGGCCAGCCCTGTTTTGTTTTCATTATCACACGCTACTTTGCAATTTGCATAAATACAGGGTTATTTTTTATCGTGTCGTCCAAAAGATAGAGCAAGGGGGGAAAAATAGACTCTTTGTTGTGTGCAAGAGGGGCTTGCTACCTACTCATCGAGGCTAAGGATTTGCCTCTCAGGCAGGGCTCTGAGGCATAGAGTGGGGGTTCCAGAAGAAATACAGGCAAAGGAGAGATAATGACAGAGGGGGAAGGAGCAGGGGGCGGGTGGGGGGATAAAAAGTAGCATTTAATGAAAACCTCAGGAAACTCAGCTTGGTAAATCCAAATATTAAAGACCTGTTTTCCTTGCAGAGAATCGTGAAGGCTTAGGCAAGGAAGGTGGAGAGAGGTAGCTACCCTGGGCTGTCAGGTCTCTCCTTACATACCTTGCATGCTTTCTGCTGGAACAAACCATTGGTTGGAGGGGGAGTATGTGGCTGGCATGATGAACGTACATGTCCTTTATCACAGAGAGACCAAAGATAGACCATGAATTCCTTCTCAGCGCTGATGTCTTCCCCACCCACGCACCCCATCCCACCCTACTCCCAAAGTGAGAGGCTGTATACCTGCTCTGTTTCCTTACCTCCTTTACAGACCCAGCCCTTCCACTCTCCAAACTGCATCTGTCCAGTAAAATGGGCACCCTCGCTTCAGGCTCTCATTGTCAGTACATTTGGTTCAGGAACATGATGGCTAAATGACAAGGGAGGGGGAGCTCTGTCCTGCGATGTGCCTCTTGGCCATGGAGACATGGGCTCACCCTCCCAAATCACACCCCAAAATGGTGTTTGGCCACTCCCAGGTTCCTGGAAAGTAGAGCTTCAATTTAGAGAAACCATCTGTCTCAGCAACTAGCTGATGGACACCTCCTCACAATGGTCTCCGCTCCTTCCATCTCTCCTCTCCACTAGGAATCTGCAGTTTGATAATCATAATTTTACAAAGGAAAGAAAGAAAAAGGAATCTCTTTGAGATCAGTCTGCTCTTCCTCCTGTGGCCCTATCTCTTCCCTGGGGCTGGTGACAAAGGGGATGTGTCACTTGAGATAGCCTAGCTGTCACGAGTAAGACCTGTACATGAGGATTCAATTCCAGCAGCACTTGTCCTGAAAGGAGCTGTCCAGTTTATCAGCCGCCGGCAGCACCTCGGCTGCAGCAGCAGCAGCAGCAAACATAGCTTTTCTTTCTTTCTTTCTTTCTTTTTTTTTTTTTTAATTCCCTTTCTGGCTTCTGATTAGCTCTGGCAATCCAATTAGCAGAGGCATTTATATCACACAGGCTGAGGTTCCCTACACATCCTGGCAGCTCAAACCACTCATAAATCCCACCGATACTACATCTTCCTGTGACATGGATTAATTACAACACCAGGCCCTCCTAAGTAGGTCTACCAGTGCAAGTACATAAGAATATTAGAATCAAAGACAGGGGGCCAAAAGAAATGTCTTTTGTCTGTTATCAAGAACACACCAAGGCTGCCTGGGAAGCCACCATCATCCTCTGTCTCTGCACCTGGGCATTCGGTCTAGCAGATGTGGAAGAGGCCAAGTAGGCCTGACTAGTGCATTATGGGGGATTCAGGAGTGACCTAATCATGGCACATCCATATGTTTGATTGCTTGTTCATGCCTTTGGACCCTTTACTGTGTAAGTTCAGAGCTCTTATGGACTCATTTCCTGCTGTGGCCCATACACAATCCAAAGAGTTAAACTGTTTTAAAACCCTTCACGAAGAGAGATGTCTTTATCTTCATTGGTATTCCTCTGCAGTCAGGCACAATCATGATATTGTGGTAACTTTGCATCTATCTACCGTTTCATTCCAGATTTTCCCTTACATTCATCAACCTCTGGTGTCTTTCTCTCCATTCATCTAGGTATATTCATTTAGATATCAACTATTTATTCTGCTACCCAGTCATCTATTCATCCATGTGCATCTTGCTATCCATTTTCTACCCATGTATTGATCTATGAATTTCTTTCTATTATCTGTCATCTACTTGTCTATCCATTTGTGTCTCTCTTAATTCATTCATCTGCATTATCCATCTATCCGTTTTTCTATCTATTCATTAATCTATTCGTGTGCCTATCCATGCAATCATCTATCGTGGGCTTATTGGTGACCCGTCCTTTGTTATTCTGTGCCTTTTGTTAGCTATGATCTTAACAGGGTCCAGGATTCCCATTCTCAATCACTTTTAAGATAAATAATAGCCATTTTCCAGATGAAGTCTATAAATGTTATGTGCTTGGCTGTCCATTCCTGAGTTTAAAAGAATGAACTAAAGAAATAAATCAGTAAAAAAAAAAAAAAAAAAAAAAAAAAAAAAAAAAAAAAAAAAAAAAAAAAAAAAAAAAAAAAAAAAAAAAAAAAAATCACATGATTTTAAGTGAGTTAAAATTACAAGGAAAATATTTTACCCTGAGTTCCTGGAGCAATTTCCTTGCTTAATAAAATAGACATCTCTGCTCCCCTTGAACCATGCCTTTAGAAGAGATGGTTTTTAGATAATGTTTACACCGTAAATCTCATTCAGCCTGTTATGTTTGCCGCTATGCATCCTTCATGCAAATGATTCAGCTCAACCACAGGTTACTTTTATCATAAAGTAAAACAGATATTAACCCTAACATGGCAGTGAAGTTGTATGCATTCAGGTCTCTTCTTTATCTAGAGAGGGTTCAAGACCCCACATGTGCATGTGAGTAAGTTGGGGGGGGGGACACACACATAATGACACACATAATGTTCATATATGTTTCAGGAGAAAACAAAATTTAAAAATTGCATTGTTTTTCGCATTATTTATAGTTAAAATGCATTTAAGTCTAGGCTGAGAGTTGGACTTCCATACTTTCTCAGAACCCTAGTTTTAGCTCCAAAAAAAAAAAAAAAAAAAGTTTCTGGGGAGAGGAATGAAAAGAGTTGCTTCCACTGAAGACAGAACACCCACGTTACTGCTCTGAATGGTCAAGGCTGAGTAGGGTGGCCATGACTCCTCAGTGTTTGGAGGACACTGTTTCCCAAGCACTATCCCAAGCATTATCTTAACTAAACAGTAGATCTCTACCAATGTTCACCATCAATATTATGGTAGCAAATATTCGCCATCAATATTATGATAACATTTAGGTAGCATTCCCAATTTAGAATTCATTTGTTTGTTTCTGTTTCTGTTTCTTTTTTACTAAAACAAAGTATATTTAGCTCTCTATATGCATAAGTTTTGCATGCAGGGATTCGGCTGAAAACTATTCAAAAACATTTTATACACTGTCTCTACTGAGTAAGTGCAGACCCTGTTGTCATCCCCTAAGGGATGTATATTTATTTGCATAACATTTACCTTGTTCCGGGTCTTGTATATCATCTAGAGAGACACAGGAGAATATCATTGAATCAGGCATTGCAAGTCACCTAGAGCGATTAGAACATAGGAGACTATGTACTAAGTATGTGTAAATAACTTCATTTTTCCTATGACTCTTCAATGTCCTTCAACTAGACTGTCTCAGAGGGTCCAGGAGTCAATACCTTATAGATTCTGAAAGACGACTATATATTGAGGTGAAGACCATAAAACCCAAGACAGATCATTGTAAAGCCAAAAAGACCCAAGCCATGCTGTTCATTCCACCCCCATAAAAACCAGGGAGACAGGATTCACCTGGTTCTTTTCTCGTGGGTTGTTCCCATTCACCTTCTCGCCATTGTTTCTCAGATTCTCTTGTAATCTGGAGTGAGATGGCATGATCTTAGTCTAATCCTGTTTTACTTACCATGCTAAGATGATCTCTCTAGTCAGTAACATTGGCTTGATGTCTAGGGCTCATTTGTAGAAGCTCAGAAAAGTGGCTTTGATTTTTTTTTATCAAATTTTAATCCTTTGTTTTTAATTATGTGGATGTGGTTAGAGGTGGGATGTGCACATGAGTTCGGAAGCCTATGGAGACAAGCGTTGTCTGATGCCCCAGAGCAAGAACTACATATGGTTATGTGCTGCTCAGTGTGGCTGAGAACCAAACTCAGGTCCGAGTCAGAGCAGCGAGCGCTCCTAAGTGCTGAGCCATCTCTCCAGCCCCTTGAATTCTTTTAAAAAGCATTCAAAATATAAACTTCTTGGTCGGGAAAAGCATGTTAACATATAGTAATAGCATTGCTCAGACTCATGGTCATCTGTATACTAACACAGTTTTAAAATGTCTTGGTTTTCTGAGAAAGGACTATCTCCTGATAGAGCACACTGGGCCGGAGAGAGTCACATAGAAAGTAGCTCCCCATGCAACTATAACTTGTTACTCCTCAAAAAGTCTAGAAGGTAAAGATCTGTTGGGAGCCAGACCATTGCCTATGTACAAATCCTAATGCCACTAGTGTTGGTACCACTAAATTGTTAGAGATGAAGTCATGATAGTAACAATTGTGGTTTAGATATGATATAACTCCCAAAACACTCATATATTGAAGCCTTGGTGCTCTGATATAAGAGGGTTCTGACCTGATCAATGTATTAACCCCTTCAGATAGATAGATAGATAGATAGATAGATAGATAGATAGATAGATAGATGATAGATAGATAGATGTACATATATATATATACATACATATACATGCATATACATATATGCACATATATTTATACATATATACATATATGTACATATGAGTATGCCTACATATATGTGTACATATATGTATACATGCATATGCATATGAATATATGTGTACATGCATATGTATATATACATATACATGAATATATGTATATATATGAATATATGTATATATACGTATATGTGTATATGTATGGAGAGAGGAAATAGAACCCATTTGGAGGAAGTAAGCCACTGAAAACATCACTTTGAAGAGTATCTGACCACCTCCAGTCTCTCATGTTTGCTTCCTGGCTACCATGAACAAACAGCTTTGCTTCCTGTCATAATGATAGTCCTTCCTTGCCTTGGGCCCAAAGCTATGGAGCCAGCCCACCAAAGACTGAAATCATGAGTCCAAATAAGCCTTTCGTTCCTTGAGCTGTTTCTCTCGGGTGTTTGCCACCGTCACGTCATGCACAGGAATGTTACAGAGGTTAAATGAGATCATATGTGGAAGATGCTGAGAGTAGAGCCCACCTATAATGACAGCGCAATAAAATTCATTACAGCGACTATTGTCATTGCTCAGGCTTTGACATCTTGGCTATAAATGCCCCCTTGTCTCTACTCTAGTAGCTCCGGCTAAATCAATTTTCACTTTAAAAAGTTTGGTGATCTTCTTGACATAACAGAGGGAATAAGAATGTGGTAATTGGACTTTGCTCTCTCCTCTGGAAATCGGAACATTTTCTCTCAGAGAAGTGCTAAATTCTGTGCTCTCTACCTGGAGCGAGGTCTTAATTCCATATTATAAAATCCCTTTAATAAATCAGCACCACCTCTCCTGATGGGGGTTTGATCCCTCCCGAACTTAAAACAATCCTGCAAAAAACCTTATTAAGAACCACAGGTTGAAAAGAATATTGTCAAAACTTCTCTCTCCTTTCCTCTCCTCACTTTATTATCTCTTCATTTTTTTTGTCATTTAACTCCAATTATGAGATGCTAAGTGCTTTTGGAAGTTCCATTGTTAATATCTTCTTACAGCACTATTAACGTAAATCAAGTTTAATAGTGTCCCAGCAACTGTAAAAGCAATCAAAAATTCAGTACTCACGAATCATTCTGTAATTTCAGCATAAAATGTTAATAGAAATAATATCTAATACCATAAAATATCAGTAAATTCAACTTTAAATATAGGTGATGAATCTCTTCACTATCCTATAGCATGCGTGGAATATTCTAGTATGAAGTCCTTAATTGGCCAAGCCATATCTCAGTCATGTTCAGGCTGTCAGACATCCCCTCCTTTGCCTTAGCCTTGCTAGCCAATGCAAGCAGAATGAACGGCAATTATCAGTCATTTCTTCATGCCAAACATACCTAGTCATCTGACCACTGGAGTGGGGGACAGGGAAATGGTTCAAGGTCAAGGTCAGAAGAGCAGCCAGCCTGAAGGAACGCAAATTAAGACAAAGATGTCCTCAGGAGCCCCCAAGACACTGTATTGTGTGTCATCAGCAAATATAGCTAATATACAGGCTCTGTCTCTGGGGAGCATACCCCTTCTGGGACAAACCAGACCTGAAATGCCTAACACCATTTCAGGGCCAGCAGTGAGCACAGCTAGCACATAGGCCCATAAGAAGCATCTTACTCATCAATCACTAGCTGACCTATTTTTGAGTTTTAAAGTTTGATCAAAGTCGGCAATTTTTTTTTTTTTATGAATAGCTGATCTTCAAGTACTTTAACGTACAATAACATCTACACATTCGTCCGCCGGTCCTTTTCATTGGGGGGTTCACAGCATCTTAGCATGGACCACTGCCATGTTACTCATTTCTGTCTAAATGCAGCTTCTTTGAAGTAAGAAAAGAGAGCCTGAGGCATCCTGGGAAGCTATCAGAGTCAGCGCCCGCTCCCTTTCCTATGCTCATACATCCCTGCATTATATTCCAATTTGATTGACATGGGTAACTCCCAAACAACTGATTATTTAACAAAACTGGAACTGGGATGGTGAGGCCACAGTGCTGAGATGCTCCAAAGCATTAGATCTGGGTTCAAATGGGGGTGCATTAGGCGACCATCTCTAGGACTTCCAAACGAAAGGCAAGTCGCAACTCAGATAGGTAGTAAAGACAGTGGGCAAGGAGCTCGGGAGCAGAGCTCTTGGCTAGCATGCATGGAGTTCTAGTTTTATCCCCAGTGCCTGAAAAAGAAGGAGGAGGAGGAGGAGGAAGAGGAGGAGGAGAAAATGAAAAAAACAAGGAGGAAGACAGAGAGGGAAGAAGAAAGGAAGGGAAAACAAAAAAGGGGGAAGAGAATGGTAGAGAAACAGGAAGAAGTGGTTTAGTTAGTGTTAGGTGAGGAGCCCGGTGCAAATATGCAATGTGGGCTCAGAACAGGAGCACAGTGCCCCAGTTTTCACCCTGCGCCTGGAACATGCTATTCCGTGCTCATTGCTGATGAGTCCTGGCCTCTGGAAGCTGGTAATTCAGAGTCTCCTAACTGATGCCCAGCTGTGGTTCTGACTTCCATTTGCTGACAACTTTACCTGGATTCATTTGCAGCCTGAGACTGCCCTGAAAAACAAGTGTAGGACACTTCTTGCCTGCTGAATACCGTTGTGGTCCTTCCTCCACCCAGTGCTTCCTTCAAGAGGGACACACCCCCACAGTGACATGCACTGGCTGGTAAAAAAAACACTAATAATCTTGGTGGTTTTAGCATGTGTTCCTAAATATATGCAACAAGGCCATAATCTCTTGGCTTATGGATACTGTCGTGAAAGATGAGGTTCAGTCTAAATAAAATTGTAAGACCATTCAAGTGAGGAAAAAAAAAAGGTAAGTCACAATAGAAGGTTTTCTTTACTAGAATAAAATCAAGGTGGTGGCTATCGAATGACTGGAGTCCAAGGAAATCACTTAAGATTCAGGAGATATCTCTAAATAAGAACACTATGGATGCTGTGGGAGATGGCCCAGTGCATGCTGGGCAAGCATAAGGACCTGAATTCAGATCTCTAGCATTCACATGATAGCCAGGGGTATGTATCTGCAACACACCAGTACCTAGGCTGAGGGGGAGGCAGGAGGATGCCAGCAATGTGATATTGGTGAGAAGATAAACACACAAATTGAACAAATAGAACCCAGAAGTAGACCCACACAAATAAAGCCAAGAAGTCTTTGAACCGGTAGGGCTATAAGAAAAAGACATGAGGCTTCTGAAATTTTCCGGAAATGTGTAAAAGATAAAGCTTATCACTGATTTATAAGTAACAGAAAAATAAAATGTCTGCAGATAGAAGATGCATTTGATATAATACAGTATATCCACATAACAGTGTGCTTGGGCAACTGTGTTGAGACATAGTAAGGGCATAGAAAGTACATTTAATGTGTTTATATGTGTTTTTTTAAATATTAAGTAAATTATAAAATAGAATAGATATGTGGCATTGATTTCACTTTTAGTTTATAAAGATATAAACTATTTAAAGTAAATCTTTGCATATGTAGATATTTATGAAATAAAGTATATACTTCTACAAAAAATGAAAAAAATGTGCTAAAATTATTACTGTGAATAGAAGTATTATCTTTTTTTTTTACTTTCCATCTTATATTTTTCAAATTTTTCACAATGGTCATATCCGTTTTTCTGTAAGTAATAAAAAGTATAATAGCTAGATAAATAGATAAAAGATAGATGATAATAGAGAGAGATAATATACATTCATTTATTACAAAGTTTCACCCAGGAGCTAGTATATAGAACTTCTTTTATCTCTTGGCTTTAGTACTGCCTACTTCACAATTCTAAAAGCATGTTTGTTCTGTAGAAACCCTGCTTTCCATTATGATCAGGGCCACAAATTCAAATGTGATGTGTGACCAGATTTTCTTCTTAGAATCATCCTTCACGCAGTAGCAGCATTCAGAGAACCCAAGTGTAAATACGAAAAATGAAGACAATATCAAACTAATCGAATCATCCTGAGCTGATTCGGAAGGAATCTCTCTCATAGGCCCTGGATGTTCCTGGAAGGAATCTCATAGGCCCTGGATGTTCCTGGAAGGAATCTCATAGGCCCTGGATGTTCCTGGAAGGAATCTCATAGGCCCTGGATGTTCCTGGAAGGAATCTCATAGGCCCTGGATGGTCCTGGAAGGAATCTCATAGGCCCTGGATGTTCCTGGAAGGAATCTCATAGGCCCTGGATGTTCCTGGACTGTTTTATTTTTCACATTGGAGACCTGAGGTCAGGGAAGAGTGGAACCAAGAGGAAACAGATGTCTCTGATTTGATATCCAGCTCAGGTTCTCCCTGGGCACCTCCTGGCTGGCCCCTATTCCTCTAATAATGGGCTCCTTCTTCAGGTCCTTGGGCTTTTAGGATCTGTACCACATCCTTTCAAATGTATGATCCCATTCTGCCATCTCTGATATCCCAGACTTTCATCCTGAATCCCTGTTTTTCTGCTAGCCCTGACCAAGAAGGAAAGTTCATTCTCAAGCCAGTGTTCAATGGAAGTTAGAAATAAGTTGATTACAGACACTCAGATTCAATGGCTTTATTACCCCCATAGCTTTGCTATACTTTTAATAGTCTATGTGCCCAAACAGTTGAGTGGTACTGTGCCTTCAGGGGTCTCCCCTTTGCTTCATCTGCCCTTGCAATAGAGATTCTCTCTAGACCTAGAGCATATCTTATGTAGGACCTATAGCATCAATTCCCTATAGCATGGTTGTCCCCAGGGCACACCCTCTTTCACTTATACAAACACATCCACCCCTCAAACTCCACCTATTCTGGGCCTGTTTTAGAAGATTTAAAGTACAGGAAAGAAGAAATTATAGTGGTTTAAATGAAATTGTTCCACATAGGCTAGTGTATTTGAACACCCAGTCCCCAGTTGGTGACACTGTTTGGGAAAAGCTTAAGAGGCATAACCTTGCTGAAGGAATTATGTCATTGGGGGTAGGCTTGTGACTTGAGTTCCTTTCAGTTCTCTCTCTCTCTCTCTCTCTCTCTCTCTCTCTCTCTCTTTCTCTCCCTCCCTCCTTTGTGACCGTAATTCAAGATGTAAGCTTTCAGCTTGATACTCCATTCTTTAGACAGGTAGCCATAACCGCCACTCTCCCTTCCTGATGGACTCTTATCCTGCTGGAACTGCAAGCCCAAATAAACTCTTTCTGTACATTGACTTAGTCATTGGGTTTTATCATAGTAACAGACAAGTAACTAAGACAGAGAGAAAGGAAGGAAGGATGGAAGGAAGGATAGAAAGAAGGAAGCAAAGAGGGGGGAGGGAAGGGAGGGAGGGAGGGAGGGAGGGAGGGAGAAAGAAACAAAAGCAGGTAGGCAGGCCTTTCAGTGAATACAGCCCCCATAGAACCATTACTTGACAGACGATAAGGAACATACACTTGAGCTCTCAGTGCCCTGTCTAACCATATGTTTTTGGTTAGCACAGAAGCGGCACAATGAGCATAGAATCACTAAAAGACTCAACAATCAAAGAATTTTAGAAAATTCTACTGTGGCCATTTGAATGAAACTGGACCCCAGGCTCATAGGGACTGGCATAATTGGAGCTGTGGTCTTGTTGGAGGAAGTGTGTTACTGGGGGTGGACTTTGAGGTTCCAAATACCCAAGCCAGGTCCAGGGTCACTCTCTTTCCTGCTGCCTGCTGTTCCAGATGTAGAACTATCAGCTCCTTCTCCAGCACCATGTCTGCCTGCATACCACCATGCTTCCCCCCATGATGACAATGGACTAAAGCTCTGTACTTTAAACCAACCCCAATTAAATGTTTTCCTTTATAAGAATTGCCATGGTCATGGTGTCTCTCCACAGGGGTAAAAAAAAACCCTACCTAAGACAACTGCATATTGTGTCTGGCCTTTTGGAGCTTAATATACATGATGGGATGTCAAAGGCTCTGAGACTCTTGAAACAAAGACTCTTGGAAGTAGAGCAAAGCTGTGGGGGTAATAGAGCCATTGTGTCTGAGTATCTGTAGTTGGGTTATTTCTGACTTCCGTAGAACACTGGCTTGAGAATGCACTCTCTTCCTATTCAGTGTTAATCACTCTAGCATTTCTCTTCTACTAATTGGAATCCAAGTACTTTTATCTCACACTTTACCTTGTCTTCCTCAAAACATAGTTTCCTGAAGAAGTCTTACCCTATTGTCCTACTGGTCTTCAGTTTTTACGATGCTAGAATTTTGAACATGGTGGTGTACGACCCACCACCATGATATTCTTTGCTCATATTACTGTAAAGTGATCCTTTCCATTTATGATCTCTTACCAAAAACCATTGGTCGAAGAGTAATGGAAAACTTCAGTGCCCTTCAGACAGCGGAATGTGGACTGGGCACTGGTTACTCCTTGATGCTACCCTGCCAACTCAGCATCTCCCACAGCAGGGTTCAACTCCAGCCCCCTCCACAGTGCAACTCATCCCTGTGGCTCTTGCTCTCTCAGCATCGGATGTCATTCTTGGTTTCAGGTCTGTCCAACAGAGACCCACAGAGGCTGGGCTGTCAAATGATGGAGCCACATTGATCAAACACGTCCGATAGTGTTGATTTCCTGTCAAAACAACTCACAGCCCCCCAGACCTTCTGCTGTTTCTGTGACTCCTGTTTCTCCATAAAGGCCATATCTGTGGGTATAAACATCTGTCAACAGCAGAATACATGAGCAAGATCTGGTGTATCCATATACAAAGGAATATTGCTCAGTCACATAAAGGAACAAGGATCTGGAACAGGCTGCGGCGTGACTAAATCTTGAAGACAACGTGTTAAGTGAGAAACAGCTGTGGAGTTTATATTATGTGGTTCTATTTATGGGAAATATCCAGAACAGGCAAATCCATAGGTGTAGAAAGCAGAGTTGTGGTTCCAGAAATGTGGAGAGGAGGGAACGGGGTGGTGACACCTCCCAGGCTGGATCTTCCATTCGGAGTAATGAGGAGCTCCGGAGTTAAATGGCGACAACAGTGTAATATTTTAAATGTACTTATTGCCACTTTACAGTGGTAAAGTGTATGATGAATGTATTTACTGTGTTCAAGGTAAAGGTACATGCCTCCAAGTCTGATGACCTGAGTCTGATCCCTGAAACCTACAAAGCCAAAACAGACAGTCTTCTCTGACAAGTTGTCCTCTGGCCTCCCTACGCACGGCATGGCATGCACACTCACGTATAAATAAACAAATACATGCGTGTAAGATTTATCTTTTAAAAAACAAGTCGGCTTACCCCCACAGTCAGCACAATATTATCTTCCATGTCCTTCTGCTTCCTCACCCCCAAATCTCCACTAGATCATGAGCCCCCCACACACACACATCTCTGTGGTGAGATCCAAGATGGATCACACACACTGAAGTTTGCCAGGAGCTGCCTTCTTGTTTAGATTTAGTTGTGACAGACTACAGCGTCACCTGCTGAGCTGTCCCTTGCCTCCTAAGGAGCGAAAAGAAGACTGAGTCTATGCCACATCTTATGCTACATCCTGAGGACCTGGGTCTTCAGGAGGCACAGAGCCTACACTATGCCAAATATGGGATAGAGTGACTTAACAGTTCTCACTCTCATAAGGAAACTGGAGCGACCATCGAGTTTGTCTCCTAGAAATGATGTATGGACAGTAAAACTCATTAATGCTCTCTTTTTCTTCTTTAAAGTCCCAACATCTATAGGTTAAAGGAATTAGTTCTACGTTTGCATCTGTGACAAAGCCATTGGTAGAGACAGGTGTGAGAAGGGAAGTCTATGCCATCTCCGGGACCCCAGAATGTTCTGGATTCCTCCATTATCAAGAAGGCTTCTTTTCACCTTCAATCAAGTCAGAGAGAGAACCTATTGTGAAGCTGTGAGAGAAACAACCTTTAATCCTTGCAAAGCCCAATAATATTATGTATATTGACTGAAACCCGTGGAGTGGGCCTGCCGGGTTTTTTCATTACCAGGGTACATTGTAGCCTAGCTACCTTTGAAAAGTAACCAACCTCGAGAGGCACTTGACATTTGCAAAGAATTATGGGTGCCCTCTCTATGTCTTCTCAAGTTCCCAAATTTACAATGGTCTTAATTTAAAAGTTAAGCCGGGGGGATCAATTGCTTAGTGTCGGGCCAGGCTGCCCTTTTTAAAACAAAACAAAACAAAACAAAACAAAAATAATACCAAGCCCCCGTAGACCAGTGTGACCTGACTTCCTCCCTGGGCTGGGGTTTGGGTGAGTCGCACGCTGTCCTGTGTTTAATTTTGAAGGAAGGTGTTTGTACTCAAATCCGAGTTGCAGGTCCCAGTCCTCCAGGTGTTGCTGAGACACATGAAGGCAGCAGCAGCTGGCAATGCGGTGGTGAAAATGGAAAAAAAAAAAAAAAAAGGACATAAGTCTCTTCTTTAGCAAATCCCCTGGAAATGACACGGAGCCTTGAGGATCGATACCATTGATCCAGCCAAGGCCTCCAGCAGCCCTGCTGTACCTTGCTCAAAGCAACAGTCACAGCCCAGGGAAAACACTAAAATCATGCCCAGGAAAACTGTGCCCAGATCAACTCCGGGAGCAAAAATCCAAGTCCAGCCTGCTTCCAGCTTTCTCTCTTTAGGCAATAGCCATGGGTCAACATTAGAGCAAGGATCAGTCTGAAATCCCAAAGGGGAGCTCAAGTGGGCCATGGCCTTGCTCTCCCACAGAACATTATGAGCTTCGCTGATACCAGCACCCCGGCATCTCCTGCTGAAACCCATGTCCTGTGTGAGTCAAGACTTTGGGACAAAAGAGGAAGCGCAGCTATGTGACTTTCTTGAAAGCATCAGAAAGTAGGTATGCTGCAGAAAGGGGGAGGCAGAAGAAGGGAGATCTCTGAATTTGAGGTCAGCCTGACAGAGAGAGAGAGAGAGAGAGAGAGAGAGGAGAGAGAGAGAGAGCACTCATACAATATTTGAACCTGTGGTAAACACATGGTCTCTCTTTGTTTCCTATAAAAAAAAATCAGGCAAGCCATAATCATTTGTAAATGAATCCAAACTGTTTTACCACAGTCTGGTACCCAGACCCCAAAGGTGAATGAGCTGACACTTAACAGTAGAGTTTCCTGTCTGGGATGGATAAAAAAAACTGTCTCCACTATAATTCGTAGAAGACTATAGAAGTGCTCTAGGAATCCCAGAGGAGAGGAAGTGATTCAGAGAGGAAAGATTTTTGCAGAGAAGCTGGCCCATAGTAAGCTACAAACATTTTGGTGGGAGTCTTGAAAGACAGAGTAAAGATTGCATTTGCCCTGCAAGCAGTACAAAGTCTAAAACAATGGAGGGGTGTAATGCTTTGTCAGTTAAAAAAAAAAGATACACCTAAAAAAAAAAAAAAAGATACACCTAGGTAGCAAATGTATCAGTCAGCTATTATCACCATTGTACTGTGTAACAAATCTCCCTCAGACTATCTTAAAATATATACATGTTCTTTGGTTCTGTTGGGTTGAGATCAGCTGGCCTGGGCTCCAGATTGCAAGAGGAGTTCAAGTGAATGTCATTGCTCAGGATTTTCAAACCAGTCACTATTCAGGGCATATTGGTCTGTAACAGATCCACAGGGCATAAGCATGTGGACAAAAGACAATGACTCCCGAAATCCCATTGTAGAATACACATACACACACACACACACACACACACACACACACACACACACACATACAAGCACACATGAGTGCACATGCACATACAGACACAAGCACATACAGGCACAATCACACACACACAACACACACACACCACGCATACTCAGAAACACATGTGCACGTGCGCGCACATGTACAAGCACACACACCAAGAGACAAATGCAGCCATGCAATTGAGCCACACAGCAACACACGAGGGAGCACGCCCTGCACCTTCAGTGGGAAGAAACTGCAAACATCACAAGAGAGACAAAGGCTGTCGACGTATGATTCTCAGATGCAGAAGGCATGAAGAATTGTGAACAGTGATCCTTCCTCCCACGCCCAGGGAGAAGACAAGCTGGGGGTGGAGAAACCGCAGGCGGCTTATGATATGTTGAGTGGGGTCCCATGTAAAACAGAAGGAAACAATCCATTGAGGAACACACAGAACCCTTATGAACCTAAGGGATCCAGCCGAGCTGGTCTTGTTCATCTATTTAGAACAGGGATAGAGCGCTAGCTGGCACGTTATTAAGTGGCTGGTTGAAACACTTAGGAATTCCTAGTTGAGTTATAGTCTTGGCAGCGGCTGTCTTGCAGGCCCATCTGGTTTGAATTGGCAAAAGAGCAGCTGTGCCTGCTGGTGGGTGAACCTCTCTTTTGAGTAATGGGTCTTCGTGGAAGGGGTGGAGAAAGGATGAGCCCGTTGTCATGAAAAATGGGTAGAGAGAACACAGAGCTACTAGTGGTTTCTCTCTGCCGCAAGGAAGTGGGCCTGTGGTTCTGGGCTAGAGGACAGATTCCTGTAGAATGACTGGTCCCCCTCTGTATCTCCCGAGCTGTCACCCGCACTGGGCTCACAAGGCTGCTTCTCATCCTTGGGTTATGAATTGATTGTTTTGCTTTTATGGGGACTTGGATAATTAGTTTCACGTTTTTAATTTATAGCATTAGCTAAGCTTTTTTAATCCGTTATTTATGGCAAAAAAAAATTTTAATTGCCTCCCGCCCCCTCTACTGAAAGCATCTCTGGATCCCGTGGTTGGTGAAGCTTTGTTCAGCCAAGCCTGTGGCCTTCTTAAGGAAAACTTTTCTTAAGAAGATGAGTTAGCATAGGATCTTTAATTCTCTCCTCCCTGGATCTTGGGAACTTTGTAAAGACCAATAGCAACAAAATGTCTGAGACCCTTGAGTAGAGTTATGTCTCTCTGAAGCTGTTGTAGAAGGTGATGCTAAGCAGGCTGAGAAGAGATGGTTGCCCATGTAGAGAAAGACCCTTGGGTGAGGTCCTCTCTCAGTGTCATCTAGCTGCCCTCCTTTGCTCCAGACAATCACAGGGTCCTCAGTGATGTACAAAAAGTAGACAGGGGCACGTGTCATAAGCCAAAGACCAGAGGCATGTCCCGCCTCCTGACATTATAACACCATGTCATTGGTCCAAAAAAGTTCACAGTCCAGAGTCCTGTGGGTGAATTCCTGCAAAAGAAAAAGAAACAAACAATTTTCATTTTAAAGTGGTTTATGATTTTATGCTTGCCCTCATTCGTGGCCCATCTTCTGCCACAGTAGCCCAAGGGCCCCAGCTTAGACATGTCTGAGACTGAGCAGGTTCAAGCCATCGACTAGAAGTCATACATTCTAAGCATCTTCATTTACGCCTACGTCTAGGCCAGTTAACTCCCAGGAATCCTATCTAGTCTGGAAGAATGGCTGGCAGATTCCCAGATCCTGTCTCCTTTGCGCTGAGTTGAGTTTGTAGCCTCCTCTTAAGCCACATGAACAAACCCCTGTCCCAGTGGTAGGTCTTAGGAAGCCAGGCCCCAGGCCTTCCATTGAGCCCTACTGCTGAGGTAGCAGCAGGCAAGCGTGGATTGTATCCAGACTGGTAGCTACAGCCCTGAGCTATCGTTGCAGCTTCCACCCCAGCTTTGATCCTTTGCCCAAGCCTATCTAAGCTGGAGTGGTGAAGGGTTAAATACAAAACACCAGGCTGCAATGGAGCAGTAACTGAGGACAAAGAGGATACTGATGGGCAGCTGGGGTCCCGCCCCTCCCTCCCCGCATCTAGGCCAAGGGGTCTCGGTGTTTACTGAATATTAAATAAATACCAATTGAATCATCTGTTTAATGAGGTGTATCAAACATGTAATAAGATACATATCTATTAAACAGTTGTGAAATCTCAGTAAATATGTTCTTAATAATCAAGGGTGCAGATGGCTTACAGATTGGACGAGAGAACAAAGACAGAGGGAGCCTGTGAGAGGAACCGAAGGGCCATCTCCTGAAAGCTGAGAGGGCGGGTGATTTTGCAGCCAGAATTTGATACATGTATCTGGGCTGAGCCCGAGTCAGAATGGGAGGCGGGCCCATAAAGGGCCCTCTGTAAACTTCAAAACTTCAAGATGAAGGGCAACAGCCACAGAAATGAAAGACAGACAAATGGCTGTTCACTAAAAAATAAAAAATGCCCCCCACCCCACCCCCTGGGTTTTAAGCACAACTTCAAGGTCCAGGAGTGCACAGGAATCTCCAACTCCACGTGCACTCCTTGAACGTCCCCCCAGACTGCAGAGACGGGCCAAGAAGGAGAAAACAAAAGAGTCACATGATATGTAGGGAAGGATTATTAACTTGTTTTTCTGTCTCTTAAAAAGTGGTAATTATCATATTATATTGCAATGCGCTATTGAGGTTACTTTAGAAAACTACTGAAAACTGATCCTTTTCTCCTCCTCGTGCATGTAGGTCAAACCCAGAGGCTGGTTCGGTGGGATTGTCTGCCAAATAATTGGTGTTTAGAATGGAGAGGAGGCTAGAGGAGCGGAATGTACAGGGGGAAGGCAGGGTCTCTTAAAGGGAACTATGGGCTCAAAGCTCAAAGCTCAAGACCGTGCTACCCAACATGCCCCGAATCAATGGGCACAATAAAAAAGGCAGCCCAAGGCTGGGTGCTCTCAGCTTAGCTCTGACCCCATGACCCCATCTAAAAGGCAAAAGAATCCTCCTCTCACACGGTCCCACAGAGACAGTGAGAGCTACGAAACTCCAGGGTCTATTCTGTCTTTCGGATGAGAGAGTGTCTCAGATAATCAAAAGTGCAACGATGATAATAATTGATCTTGTTGTTCCTTCCTGGATACCTAATGACGTCCTTAGCATTTACGTGTATTCCTGTATCTAAACAACACAATATCCATGAAAAGATCTTATCTTTCCCTGCAATCAAGAAATGGGGAAGGCGGGCTAGAGAGATGGCTCAGAGTCCTTGGTGCTCTTGCAGAGAACAAAAGTTTGGTTCCCAGCACCCACCTGATGGCTCACAAGTCTACTCTACCTCTAACTATAGAGTCTCTAACTCTAGCTCCAAGCCACCCAATACCTTCTTCTGGCTTCTGAGGTCAAGAGGCATCCCTGTGGTGCACATGCATGCATACATGAAAACACACACATGCATATAAAAGTAAACATTTTTTTAAAAGAAACGGGGAGAAGGTTGCTGGAGGGATAGTTCAGTGGGTAGGAGCATCTGTGAGCATAAGAACCATAGCTGGGAACCCAGCACTCACATCAAAAGCTAGGTGTAGCCATGTGTGTGCCTCCTAAGTCCAGCACTGTAGCCGGCAAAGACAGGAGGATGTATATCTGTCTATTCATACATATGTGCAAGTGTGGGTATGTGCATGTGTGTGCCTGTGTCCACAGAGGCTGGAAGTCATCAGATCCTCTTGAGCACAGCCTAGTGTAAGCCACTAGTTGTGGATACTGGGAATCCAATTCTAGTCTTCTGCCAGAATCTCGAAGCAACAAGCCATCTCTTCAGCCCTTCGTTTCTGTTTTAGACAAAATGTGAAACCAACAAGCAAACCGGCGTTGTTTTTTTGGAGATGATAAATGGAAGTGGTATCAAATGAAAGTCAGCCTGTGACATCGTCCCAACATGGACTTTGAATCTAAAGCAGGCCCTGGCAGCCTCAGGCTCTGTTCTGTAGAAGGAACTCAGAGAGCTACTTTTCTGTTCATATCTGGTCATTCGGTCTCAAGGGGAAAGCTGGAGAGGAACACAGACTATAAGAATTTCACGAGTCTCTCTTAATCCTAGCACTGGGGAGGGAGAGGCAGGAAGATCTCTGCAAGTTTAAAGGTAGCCTGGTCTACATAGAGAGTTCTAGGCTGACAATGGATGTGCAGCGAAACCCTGCCTCAAAAATCAAAAGAGAAAGAGAGAGAGAAAAAACATCCTGCAAGTTATCATTCTATCTTCAGGGGCATTTGGGATTTTGTTATTGTGTCTCCTGAATGCTCAGAAAATGGGGGTAATGTTTGAAAAGATCTTTTAGGGGCCCCCCAAAATGAAGAAGTTCTTCCCTTCGTCTATAAAGCTGCCTCAGTTGTCCCCTCTACAGAAGAGTGTGGCCTGTGGGCTCTGAAAGAGGATTAACTATGGCATTGTAAATGTGGCTCTTCTGAGCTGATGTGGAACCTTGCTCTGTATGCTCCAGGTTATTAGGGTTAGCAGAGAGAATGTGCATTTATTTACTGAAGGTACTTTATAAATCAATACCTTGTTTTTGAATTCAGGTCAATAGGAATAACTCTGAAACACAACCAGCAACTACAGCAACCCTAAAACAGCAGTTTCAACTTATTGATTTTTTTGAAAAGTATCTTTTCCTGGCATTATTCACACACCCTTGATAAGCAACTCAATGCAATCAAAAAAATGTAATGGATTTTTTTAACCCCCAAATATATATTTATATCTTTTTTTTCCCCCAACATGTCTTTGAATGGTAGCCAGGTAGCTTCTTTGGACTAGATATGTTTCTGGGAGAGATGCAGAAAGGAAGCCTGCATTTATTCCCCTGCCCTTTTGCTGTCTGTTTTAGAGAACAGCCAACCAGACCAACAGCTATTGCTACTCAATAGTGTCCCATCTTTCAGTGATTTTAGATATTAATCTAATTTTGCCAGAATCTGTGTTTCTACCCACCCCGTATCTACTGAGTACAGTAACTGGCCATAGCCTTCACATGTGCACATCCCTGTGCCCACAGCCAAATGGAACACTCTTAATCTGAGATGTCCCTAGACTCTACAGTGTTCGGGAACACCCAAAGTTCTTGGCGCGTACGTGCATGCTTATTTCTTGCAGAGGGGAGAGTGTGCATGATTCCAACCCGGGATACCATGACCCCCAAAAGCTGTTCTTTCTTCCTCTAGGTTGTTCTCTGGGGAGTCCTGGTTTGCCTGTGGCATCTGGGGTCAAAGGAACTTTCACATTCATATACAGAGACTTCTGGCCTATTTCACTTTAAAATCTCTCCAAAGCAGTTTTCTGACAGCTTTGTGATGCTGTGCGTGCATAGACACATATACATGGTGAGATGTATGGTGCAGGGACAGACACTAATTAAGAAGAAACTGTCCTCTGTTAAGTTTGATGTTTAAAATATACATGCAACCACATTTTAATTTGTCCTCAGCAAAACTCTGTCTGAATCTATTCCCAATGCAACCGTACTGTGAGATGAGGCCTAACACCTGGGTTCAACCACAAGCCCCACCAAAATGGAAGTGGGCTCATGGAAACAGATCTACCCCTCTCTTCTGTGTTTTTTCCTCCCAGTGAAAGATGCCACATTAGAAAAGGCATCCATCATCTTGGAGACACAGACACACCTCTCACAAGACCCTAGAGCAGCTGCCATCTTGAATTCAGAATCTCAGTTTCCAGAACAGTGTACAGTTCTCTTGCCTATAACTTACCTAGTCTGTGGTACAAACTTACAGTATAAATGGACTAAGATGAAACTAACTCTTCTCATTAAATTATCTTGTGTTGGCAAGTATTACTTTAATTGAAATGTGTTACTTTCATTAATGTGGTTATTTTTATTTTTAATGTTTTATTGGCATTCATTAATTATATATAATAGGTTTCATTATGACTTTTTCATACATGTCTATAACATATTTCAATTGTATTTACGCCTGTTCCCCTCTTTTGCCCTCCTCTGACTCCTATTAATCTCTTTCTTCTTCCCCAACTAGTCCTTCTTCAATCTGAATGTTTTTTTTTCTTCTTGTGGCCCAATGGATTTTGTTAGGGTCTTTTACAGGAGCATGTTGGGGAGTTTGTTTATAGTACCATGAAGCTACACCACTGAAGACAAATGTCTCTCCTCCCCCATGAACTGTTATCTGTATATAAATCTTTGGGGAGGGGCAAGAACCCCTCTCCCTTTCATAATAGAGTATTGACAGGCCCGATCTTATGGAGTTCCTGTGCAGTTAATTACAGCTGATGTGGATTCAAGAAGACGATAACCATCTCATACCTTGAAGTCAGCATTGCAGACCATGTTCCCTGCCTTCTCCCGGCTCTTACATTCTTTCTGATCCTCCATTTTTGATGGTCCCTGACCCTTGAGGGCTAACACAGATGCCCCATTGTGGCTAGACTTTCAACAGTCACTGATTCTCTGCACGTCAGTCAATTCAGAGGCTCTGTGGTTACTGCTGCTTGGCTGGGAAAGGAAGCTCACCTGACTGAAGCTGATAACGGTGCTACTCTACAAATGGGGACATCGTAGTGATGGAGGTAGTTTCATAGGCTATCATGTTCATTGAGCAACACAGTAGTGGCCTATCTGCATGGACCTGTGATCTCCATAGCCACAGATTTTCCAACAGGTTTACGGTACAAGATGAGAATTCCCTCATAAAAGCAGGCATCAAATTAGATTTTTTTTTTAAGGTGGTTACCATCATAACAGGTTTGCCACTATTGTAGCAGTGGGTTCATCTTGCTAGTTAGTGCATTCAGTATGCTTACACACAGAATCCACATGACTAAGACTGCTAATGTTCTTCTCCAGTCTGCTAGCTAGCAGAGAAGAGGTTCCTGGGCCAGATCTGTCTCAGTTTCTTTATGTCTTGCGGCCAAGGTGCATGGTACCTTCAGCAACAGGGCCCTTCCAGCTAGTTCTAAGGAACCAATTATTTTAATGTTTGACCATTATTTGCCTACAAAAAAAATGGTAATTTTTTTGGTCAAACCTGATAGAAATACAGTATTAGTCCTATATATGGGTCACTGTTTTTGAAATTTTGCATTTGTTTGGGTAAAATAATTTCACCATGTTATGTAGCCCAGATTATTTTTATAAAATAACATTTTCTTCTTAAATGTTTTATTCATTATTCCTGCTGATAAAATAATGTATCATTTGAAGAAGATACAGAAAAGCACTGATAATGTGATCATCTAGAAATAGCCGTTCTTTTATCCCAGTGATAACAAGTAATGATGAAATTTATTTTGAAACAAACTTTTGTGTATATAATTTTCCCTTTTTAAAGACAAAAACATAGTTGCATGCTAATGAGACACGTGTGCTTATACTCACATAAAAAGTTAAATCTCATATTAATATTTGATGCTACAGGGCACAGAGCATCTTCAACTTCTCCAGAATTGATTGATGCTTTGATTTTTATACTTGACGGTTCTGAGAACACCACTTCACATAAATACATGGTACTAAACAGTGAAAATGTAGTTAGGGCCCTTTCAGAAATTGTTGGAAATTCGCTCTCATCCTAAGCTAAAATCCAGCTATTCTCTCTACGTGTCTTCTCTCTGTGTCTCTCTGTCTCTGTCTCTCATCATCATCATCATCATTATTCTTTGATCAAATCCACCCCATCCCCCTCTTCCAGCTTCTACCAATCACCTACTTCTTACCACTTTTCCTCCCCACTCCATGTGTCCCTTTAAAAAAAAAGTGAGTTTGCTTATTTCTGCCCTTGTACAAGATTCTTATTTTACATGTGTATGTGGGGGAGGAGCGGGGCCTGCTGCCTGCTTGTGTGCCTGTGTATCACTGAAGTGTCTGGTGTTCTCAGGAGCCAAATCCCTTGGAAGTAAAGTCACCGTCTATTGTGAGCTGCCATGTGGGTACTCTGTATCAAACCTGGGTCCCCTAGAAGAGCAAGAAGTGCTCTTACCAGCTAAAGCATCCCTTCATCCCTGTTGTATATGGTCCTTCAGAATATATTCTTTTAACTTGGTGTCCTGGGTACGTTTACATCACTAGGAACTTTTACGTTTTCATCTTGAATCCTATCTTTGTAGTTAGGCATGTTCATGCAAACGCTTTTCATTTTATTTAAGTCACCTTGTTAAACTCATGTAAATATTTATTTGGGTTATAAAGGAAAACAACATGTTCATTTTTTTTAAGTCCTTAGATGTGGATGATAATGTAGAGTTAAATTATTCTTTATGTGGCCACGAACTATCATACCTGTGATCACGGTGTAAAGTTCTCTGTCAATGCAGAATGTTTGACATATTATTATAAATGTCTTCAGGCAAACACATCTCCTCCTTTGTCAACTAAAGGTTTCCCACACCATTTCTCAAAAGTAGCATCACCCAGTTAACCTTCACAGACTTCTATTGTTTGGTGTTGGTCATAGATACCACAGTAGAGAGAGATGCTCACCAAAATGCTAAGCCTTGGTTTTCTGAAAGAGCAGAAGGGTTCAGACTTCTTGGGGGTGGGGGGGGGAGTGGGGGGAGACTTCCCCTAACCAGCTCAATCCAGTTACTTTTATTCAATCATAACACAAAATTAATTGGAGCTGGAAAAGGTTCCAACTGCCAAAGTTACCTTACCCTTGCTGCCTGAGAGCAGATGACCCACACAGATCCTGGTCCCTTCCAATCTTGACTAGCTGTAATCACAAGTAAGACCTCCATGTTTGCCAGGAGTGTCTTAGGACTGTGGTTTGTTCCCTGGCAAGGTCTCATGTAGCACCAAATGCAGACTTTCCAGGAAGACAACATTTCTTTAAGGTTCAAACAGTCTCAAAACAATTTCTCAGCCTTTTCTGATGAACACAAACATAGCAAAGGCTTTGCTGAAACCTTTCACACAAAGCCAGACACAAAGGCTTTGCTATACATTCCACTGACAGCCAGAAATAAAGGTTTTACTTTACCTATCACTACCAGCTTCTACCATGGATATATGGCACCTTTGATCATAAAATCAAAAAGCAGTGGAGAGAATGTTCTGGAAACTCCGCAGTTCTGTATGGCTCGTCCCTCCAGCTTAAGACAAAAGAGTAGACATACATTTATATCTTTTGTTTCCAAATTGGTTTCCAAAATATCCTAATTTGCATTCCCACCTGCCTTGTTAGAGGGGCTCGTTCATATCTTCATGCTGAGATTGGGGTTCCACTTCTTACCTCTTCTCTGGGCTTCCGAATGAACTTAATAAACAAAATGTTACTTTATGTCAATTTGCATGACTGATTTTTCCTGATGTAGACATTGTTTTCCCAATTATCTCTTTCTACGCTCTGCTTTTGCCCCTCTGGTGAGTCATTTTTATTTTTAAGATGGCTGACTTCAAGATGGCTGACTCACGTTGACATCCGACCTTAATTCCTAGTCTACAGTTATGAAGCAAGTGAGCTCTGAACTCGCAAATTTGGCTTCATTATTACTTACTGCCAGCAAATGAATTAATCCGACACTGTTAAAATTTCTGACCAGAAATACAAAATGTTGAAACCACAAGAAGGCTTCTCATTATACCCTGCCTTAGCCAACTGCCTTCCAAAGTCTAATCATGTGCCCTTTCATTTAAAAAGAATGTGAATAACTTATACTTAAAAAAAGAAAAAAGGAAAAAAAAAAAAAAAAAGAAAGCAACAGAAGAGGAAAGGTAAAGTTTGTTTTGTTTTCTTGGTTTAGGCTTGACACCTGTCAATCATGATGGCTGAGCCCTAAGCCTGTGGTGTGAGTCTTTCTGTCTCTTTCCTTCATGTTTGAGTTTCTTTATACATACACTCCCAAATAACTGGAGTGGTAAGCCTTGGAATAAAGAGACCTATGTTAGTGCCTTTCTACAGTCACATACAAGTAGATACCCTTTAAATGTTCTTTTGACTGTAGGTGTATGTCCTAAGCAGTCGGTTGGATTGGACACCTAATTTTTAAGATGTGTAAGATGCACAGAACATGCACACATCCTGGTCTATGCTTTAAATCAGCTCTGGGTTACTTACTGTACCTACTAGACTCAATGGCTAAAGGAGAAGCTGGTATACTGTATTGTTTTAGGAATAATAACAAAAACAGAACCTGTACATGTTCATCTCATAGACACAATATGATGTGTGTGTGTGTCTTTGTGTGTGTGTGCATGAGAAACATGTGCTTTGTTGAAACAACAGGTGAAAGGCATGTAAACACCAAGGGCTGACTGTTGACATAGATATAGCAAGCGTATAGGGAAAAGAGAGAGGAGAAAGGAGAAAGGTGATATATTTAAGGGAATGCAATACTGATGGTAAAGAAGAAGCTACGGTCGTCTATAAGAAAATCCTCAAGAGGTCCTGGATGATGTAACCATGCTCTGGCCTAGATGTGAAAGGAAGACTGAACCGTGGGCTTCCCTGGGGATAGAAAGAGATCAAAGTTGAAAGGGAAGCACCCTGACATAAATGTCTAAAACCCAGCAGACTCCCTGTTTTCCTGTGTTCTGCTGACCAAATCGCTTCATTAACCACCCCCGAAAGCTCACCACTATCAATGGTGGCTCATAATGATGACCTGGGGGCACAGCAAAATCTCAAAGTGCCCTCTGACTCATCAAAGAAATATTAAATTAAATGTATTTTGCGGAGGTCTAATTCTTTTTAAATTGGTGATCCATGTGTGGTGTATATGATAATTCCCTATTAATTCAATATTTGATTCAACCAGAGCAATATTTGAGTAATCCATTTTCCAACAGGAGCGAAGAGTTGATGCCCGTTTGTTTTTTTTAAAAAGAAAACGCTGAGCATGCCTCCCTCGCATGTCTGTTCTGTGATACATACAGTGCTGAAGGATTTACATAAGCAAGGCTTAGTGCCTGTTGTTTTCTCTCTCTTCTGCTGTAAAAGTTCATTTTGGACCCCTCCAATGCAATTGGGCCGGGTCCTGTTTGCCAGCTCCTTAAGAACTTCAGCAGAATTGTAAATGGCAGAAGGGACGGCTCGCCATTTGCATGCATAATCACATTAGAATGACGGAGCAATGAGACACATCATTTCTGGGAAGGAGGAACAATAGCAGCCGGCTTCCAATCCTTGGAACACTCAGAGTAATTTATTACATGGCTGATGTTTGCTTTCTAATCTCCATGAAATGATCTCTTCTTGAATGGTGCACACAGGAGGAGCTGCCATTCCTTGTGTATTCTCTTTACTGTTTTACAGTTCTTGAGTTCAGAGCCAATGGGATCATCCTGGCTCTCCCACATACACAGCACACAGAGACACAGGCAGACACATACATAGATAGATAGATAGATAGATAGATAGATAGATAGATAGATAGACAAACACATACACACACACACACACACACACACACACACACACACACACACACACAGAGTAATTTCAGTCCAGATAACATCACAAGAGTTCAATGAAAATCCTCTCAGAGCAGCGGCCTCATATTAAATTAATTTAATCTCTGCATCTAGTTATTGAGTATTGTTCTCTGTACATTGACAATTTGCCGATTGCTCGCTTCCTATTTCTAATCAATCTCACAGATAATTTACCAGCCAACTAAATCGTTTTACTAGCCTCTCACCCCTTCTCTACCTGACAGGGGACAAAGTAAATACAATCAGCCCTGCTTTATGCCCTCAGAAATTTATGATGACCCCAGGCAAGGAGCTTTCTGCAAGACTAATTTATGTATAGTGGCATCTGTCACTGTGGCACTTGGACACGTCCTGGCCTTTTTTTTTATTAGTTATTCCTGGTAACAGCCCTCTGAGATCACAAGGTAGGGTCAGCTATATCCTTCTCCCAAGGCTTCTTAAATTGCATTATATGTGTACTTCGGGGGTCCATCCCTCAAGTCAAGAATATGCTCTAGTAGACCATAGATCAAAGTCACCTTGAATATAAGGACTCAGAATCTATGCCAGGCCCAAATTCGTTATTATAAGTCGAGTCTTTATTTCTTCCTCCACAATAAACACCAGTTCAGGGAGGAAATCACTTTCCTGAGGTTGTAAAGCAATTAACAGTAGTGACATTGTCACCCTTGAAGTTAATGGTTAAGCCAAACTCACGGAACCCTGGGTTCAAATCTTGACCCAGCTTCTTACTCATCCTTTTGGCTTTGGTAAATCACTTTAGTTGCCCCCCCTCCCCAAGCACTGTCAACATCTTTCTTTCTTAGCTGTTTTGAGACAAGGTCTGGTTGTCTATCTCAGGCTGGCTGTGAGCTCATGCAGATCCTACCTCCCAGCCTCCAGGGTGTTGGGATGACAAGCTTGCAGCCATACCAGTTTATCAACATATTTAAAATGAGGAAAGAAAGCATGAAGCTGGGGAAACAGCTCAGTTGGTAAAGTCCCTGCTGGGCAAGCATGAATGCCTGAGTTTGGACCCCTGACTCCTATGTGAGAGGCCAGGTATTGTGGCTCTCCTGTAACCCCAGCACCGCAGAGGATGGAGAAGGGTCCTTGAAGCTTACCTGCCCATCCCTCTGGCTGAATCAGTGAACTCCAAGCTCAGAGACCCTGTTTCAAAACAGCAGGCTGAAAACAGATAGAAGACGACCCTGGAAGTTGATCTTTGGCCTCTATATAAACACTCACAAGTTAATATGTTCTTGTATGTACTTGTATGTGTGTTCAGGGGTTGGGGGAGAGAGAGAGAGAGAGAGAATGCCTGAACTCCTAGGGTTATTGTGGAGAATGGAATAATAATAATAGTTCCTCAGTTAATTGCTTCATGACCTACGCTGTTTGCCCCTTTCTGGGTGTAGTCTGTATTTAAGCCTACAAGGTGAGGGACGGCTGCTAGCAGCATACCAGGCTGTAGAGAAAACTAGCCTGGCAGTCCACCTTCCCTGTCTAAACACCTGGTGCTGTTTACTTAACAACAACAACAAAAAAAATCCTTCAAGTCCAGGCAAGAATCTTTTCTGTTACAAAATCACAGATGAATGGATTTTTTTTTTTTTTAATTTTACTTCAGTACTCCAGTGGGGGTAGAGAGCAATTGAAAAGGGTCTTGGCCAAAAGTCAATACAAATTCATACCAGTTCAGCTTTCACACAGAAGCCGGAAGCACCGGATTCAACTTTCCTACGTTACCGGTACATGACTGTCACTGCAAAAGGGAGATGCTAAGGACTTTGTACACATGAGGCAATGGTACATTAACACACATAAGTGACCTTCTGGAACAGCCCGCCTCCTGTGGTGGGTATTCTGTGAGTGTCAACAAGTATTACTGTTAAGCACTTCACCTGTGGCCATTCTGCCTCATCCATTAGTCTAGATGAAGCAGGTGAGTTTCTGTTTTAAATTTTATGTTTTGTTTGTTTCTTTGTCAGATGGGTGTACACACTCTACTGTATGCATGTGGAGGTCAGGGGACAACTTTCGGGAGCTGGTTCTCCACTTCTACCAAGTGGGGCCCGGGGATTGACCTCAGGATCTCAGGCTTGGCAGCAGGTGCCTCTCCTCGCTGAGCCATCTCGCCATCCCCAATCAGTTGGATTTTAATATCCAAAGCTAACAAGGTTCTCATGCCAGTTCAAGGCGATTTGACTGGCTTTCACATTTTTCTGACTTTGTGGTACCATATAAATTCCCATCAGTGTTTCAGAGACAGGAACAAATAGGCCCTGTGCATGAGGCAGATTTAAAGCTTGAAGATTAAAAAACAAAAAACAAACAAAAAAAAAAACATAAAACTTGAATTCTGACCTCATAAAGCTTACGTCCTGCTCCAAGAGAGTGGGCTATGATCTCATTCAGATCTATCTGTGAGATTTTTATTTCAACCATGTACATAATGCAGAATACAAGAGGACTGGCTGGGTCATGGAACATTCCAGAGGAAGCAACGTGAAAACAAAGGCATCCTTCCTCCTTACTGTCGCTCCCCCTGCCTGGTGGCCCCCAGATGCTATGTAGCAAGAATGCAAGTCTAGCTTTTGCTTGGTTTAAGTCTTCAAGGGCAGGTATTCCAGGAATATGGAAGGGATCTCTTGGAGGTCTGTGGTACAGGATGGTGTAGTGGGACCTGATGAGTGAGGTACCAGGTGACTCAAAGAGGATCTTCTACAGTGTAAGGGGAGACCAGGGAAGCCTGCAGAAAGAGCTGATAGGGAGAAATATGGAAGATTAAGAAGAGACTGGAGGACTAAGAAGAGAGAGAAAAACAGCCATGTAAAGGCATGAAGGCAAAAGTGGGGGTAGGCAGCTGGAGCTTGGTGGCACCCCAGATACTTCAGAGCCTGCTGGAGGGCCGGCCACAAAAGTACGGCAGGGGTATCTGGGACTTTGATGGGGGTGGAGCAGGTGATCAGTCCAGACAGACGGGGGGGGAACCAGCACCATCAAAGACTCGGAGACGTGCAAAGCACACGACATGAAAGAAGATCAACACCACAGCGTGGCACGGAGAGAAGATGCAGAGTAGGATCTGCGAAAGTCACACGGACCCCGGAGTTTATCCCCCTGCTGCGGAATTCCTGTCTGGGTTCCTCGGTGCCATCTGGCTGGCCCAGTTCTCAGAGCGACAGTGCAGGCATGTTAGCTCCAGCTGCCCACACATCTCCCGAATCATAGTGATGGTTTTACAACTTTGATTTTTTTGACTCTGGGCCAAACTGGCCATATGGCTGGGCTGTCTCAGTAAGGGAAACTCTTTGTGCCGTTTGCCCTGGGCCATGTCCCAGGTCTCCTCAGTGTCGGACCTCACTGCCAGGTGGCTGTTGGTCTCCTGTTCTGACCAACAGTAGCATCAGAAAAAGATGGTTAAGAAATAAACATGCAAGAGACAGTTGCTTCAGAAAGGAATGCATGCTTTTAGTGGTGCTCATTCTAAGATGAGAGAATTCCCTGGTCTAGCCTAGGTTTGGAACACATGGATGAATTTTAACAAGGTGCATATTCTTCTTATGCATCTTCGGAGGTGAGAGATGTTGGTTATCTTGAGGCTGTAGAGTGATTAAAGTCAGCTTAGATCTTTGCATTTACTCGCCTTTTTTAAAAAAAGAGGGTGCTCCTGTGAGTCATGGAAAATGGAGATCATCCTGCTGGTTTGTGTTCTTGGTGTTTTCTGGGAATTGTGTCAATCTTCAGTGAGAACAGTCATCATTTTCAGATTGTATTAAACTCCTTAGAAATATTAGCTTGCCCTCAGTGCCATCCATTTTTAATATACAGTAGCCATTAATAATAGATGGCCACAGTTAGTTCTTGTAAGTTTAATCAAGTAAGTTCATTCTGGCCACCCAGCTCGTTCTTGTTCTTATAGTTACCTACAACTATAAGCCTTTATATCCTTCAATGTTAACTGAAATAAAGCAAAACTTGGGGATGTCTTATGTTTTTGTTTTGTTTTTGTTTTTGAGAATGTCATACAATAAATTTTACTGTATTCCTTTACCCCTTTCAGATCCTGCCCTATCTCCCTACCCACTCAACTTTACATTCTTTCTCTTAAAACGAACAAACAAACAAAAAAGATGAACACACAGGCACATACCAAATTTCACTGGCCAACTATTCCTGACCATAGGGCCTACCCCAAGTGTGGGTGATCTAACCATTCCAATGAAGAAAACGAATCTTCCCTCCCCCAGGGGGTCTTATTCTAGCTAAACAACTTCTTAGCTAAGGGCGGGACTCCATGCCTGCCTCCCCTTCTCCATGCTGGGATTTTGTCTGGCTTGAGCTTGAACAGGTCTTATATATAGACTGACACAGTCTCCTTGAGTTCATCTGTGCATCAGGCCTGTTGTATCTGGGAATTCATCTTCTCCTTGAAATCACCTCCTTTTGTTACAATCTTCCTACTCAGTCTTCCTCACAGAAAGATTCCTGAGCCTTGAGGGGAAGAGGGTGATAAAGACAACCCGTCTAAAGCTGAACACTCCAAAGTCTCTCAGACTCTACACCTTAGCCTCTTGTGGGTCTCTATGTTAACTATCATAGGCACTCCTCCAGCAAACAGTATGGACTGTTGTCAGTGAGGTTCTACCCTCTATCTATTACCTGATGATAAGACCTTACTGCCAAAGACATCACATACTTACAGCCTAGAGCATGGAGAAATTGAGCTGGTGATGAACTGGAAGCCAGCTGTTGACTAGAATTCACAGTGCTGAGAGATGCTATCTGCAATGCCAAAGGAGAAAGAAAGATTAGCCTCAACCTCACCTATCTGCAAACCTGAGATCCGCAGTAGAGACCTACGTGCAAGATACAATAGTGGTGCAGATATTATAGGAGTAACCAACCACTTTTTAAAAATGCATTCAGGGCTCACTCCATGAGAGGGAACCCATAGCTGTCACTGTGAATGAGGCCAAGAACCTGAGACCAGCTAGGACATAGCCCTATGAGAAAACCTACTACAATTATCCTGTTTAATGAACATAGCAACAAAACCACTCATGAGGGCACATTGCGATACCCGTAGATCAGCACCTCACTCATCCCTCTTCAGAGAAACATCATGCAACAGAAGTTGAGGATTTTTTTTAAAGTATCTCTTTCTTGCTTTGGCAGGGGTTGCTCCCATACCATGGAAGTTTTGAGGCCAAGTCTCAGGTGTTTTAACTGCATTTTCCCACTGCTAACCAAGTCACTAATCTCTTAATTCCATGAGCCTGCCTAAACATTCTAGACTTATTTCAGAACAAAAGGCAATTCACTTGAAGCAGGCAGATTGCTCCTAAAAACAGTCACTCTCATTTCTCAGTGCTCAGTGATCGAGACCCACCAGACCGCAACACTCATTAGTTTGAGTAAAATTGAGATTCCATTAATTCATAGGCTAAAATACCCAGGCAGGTAGGTTTCTTTGGGCTCAGGTAGGTTCAACGGCCCCAACGGTACCACCTGACCCACTGCTTCCTTCCTACACTCACTTGGGATGTTTTTCTCATATATATGCCTCACTGTGAGTGGGGATTTGCTTGAAATGACCCCAGTCAGTTCCAAGATCACATTAAATAGACACAGCCCCTCCCCCCCCTGGGGGGAAGCTCCTCCAGTGTCAAAAGTTCCAGCGAGAGGCCCAGTTTGGGGCTCTTGGTCTCTTAGTTTGGGTTCATCACTGTGGGCAGGTTTGGGTTATACCTATCTAGTCTGGCTCGAGTCAACCTAGAGCCTACAGGGATGGTCTGTCCCAAACAAGTCATGTGAGAGGTGCGTCCACAGCAAAGAAATGTCAGGGCTGTGTCCCCAAAGTAGAGGGTGGGATACTCAAGCAACAAGCCCTGTTTGTTATCATTTCTTCACAAGTACTATGATGTGGAAAGTCAAGGAGAGGGGCCTGGTAGGGGGTTCGGTGGACAAAGTGCCCACAGCGCAAACATGAGGAGCTGACTTTGGAATCTCATCATCCATGGAAAGCTGGTCATTGCAGCATACTTGGTAATAGTAGTCAGCATCATTGACTAACTGAGCTTCAGGTTCAGTGAGAGATCCTGCCTCCAAATTAATGGTGGAGAGCAACATAGGAAGATATCAAATGTCAATTTGTAGCCTCTACACACACACACCACACAACACACATACACACACAAACACAAGTACATATATTGAACACTTCTAATTCTTTTTCTTCTAAGAAAGAAAAGAAAATCAGATGGTAGAAGTCAGTTAAGGACCTATCACAAATAATGGTCACAAATGAAACAGGTAACTGAAAATAAGACATCATAAAAACTGCTTGTTAATTTTAATCTTTAGTGCTGAGTGGCTCCTTTGGCTGAGTCATTTGCACTGATTTCAACAAATGGAGTTAAAAAATTACCTTTTCACCTGAAGACACCCTTGTCCATTCTGTGAGCATGTCATTGTTTTAGAACCACCTAGAATTGCCTTCAGGTCACACAGTTTGGTAAGCTACATGATCCTGCATAAACAATCTGAGAGTTAATAGCTTTATTTTCTCAGACTCCAGATTCCCCAGAGGCCAAGCAAGAGCAAGTCCCTCAGCCCTTTATTTAAAACTGTATTATGGAAGAAACAAAAGAATCAACTATCTTTAGAGGAAAATACACCTCACCATTTGTTCTAGTTATTTCAAAATCAAATTATTTCAGGTTTATCAACCCCATCTTCACCATAGCTCTCTATTAAATGAAAATACATGCACTGATTTTTATAGGGAAGACAAAAATGATTCCATGGAAATATACAACAGAATTAAAGAATGTATTTTTAATTTTTAAATTGAATTAATTTCAAACATATATAAATATATAAAATTGTACTTGCAAATGGTGAGCCTTGTGATGTTTCAATACATTGTGTCATTATGTAACTGTCTCCTCAAATGGTTATAGCTACTTTATTAAAAAAAAAAAAAAAAAAACACTGAGAATCCTTTTATCAAGGTTTTTATGTGTGTGTGATATGCAGGATGCATAGATATCTATAGCCTCCTGCTGTGTGGTAGCATAATAGAACTTCTGAGTTGTACTTAACTGTAACTTCTTTAGGTCCACTGATTACTTTTTCCCATTCCTCCCTCACCCCATCTCCCCAGCCATGTAAAAAATGCACATGAGGCAAGCATGATGATCCTACTTGAAATCCCAATGCTTGAGTGACTGAGGTGGAAAGACCATGAGTTTGAGGGCAGCCTTAGCTACAAAGAGAGGATTTATCGCCAATAGAGATTAGACAGACAGACAGATTAGATAGATAGATGATAGGTGGGTGGGTGGATGGATGGATGGATGGATGGGCAGACATAGATATATTGGCTTTTCAAGACAGGATTCTCTGTGTAGCTTTGGCTGTCCTGGAGCTCACCCTGTAGACCAGGCTGGCCTTGTATTCATAGAGATCCACCTGCCTCTGCCTCCAGAGTGCTAGGATTAAAGGTGTGCACCACCACCACCTGGTCAAAATAAATATTTAAATTATAAGATTTTAAAGTTCTTTACAATTACATCTATTTATTTAATAGGGACAACAGGCATGCCATAGTGCCTGTGTGGATGTCAGAGGACAACTCTGAGAGGTTGGATCTCTTCGCATACCGTGAGTCTCAGGGATAGAATGCAGGTCGTCAGGTTTGGCAGCAAGTGTCTATGTCTGCTGAACCACCTCATTGGCTCCATTAAATTATAAGCTTTCAGAAATAAATAAATAAATAAATAAATAAGAGGAGGAAATCTGTCTATGAGACTAGAACTCTACCAACTAAAATTGATTATTTTTATGATAGATCTAAATGATGCCGTCGTTTAGAAATAATTACTTTTCAGTTTGTTTCCCTCCTTCAAACACTGGCATATTTTACCTAACTAAGATCTTTACCAGAAGACAAGCCATTTTATTGTATTTTCTCTATCACAATAGCATACTGCTTTTTTATTTCCATGTGAAACCTTGATTACAACAAAGGCAGGCATACAGTTCATAAGTTGACAAGGGACAGTGATTAGTTGGTTTTTTTTTTTTTAAAGATCATAATAAATCCAGCTTTGCCAGCATTAAGCTGATCTCATGGGCTATCCTGCCTCTCTCCTTCCATGTCTCCCTCCTTCCCTCCCTTCCTTCCTCAAACTAATACCCTACAAAACACCCTTGACTCTACAGCCAAAACGAGCTTACCAAGACCATGGTATCACTGTCCTAGAGTTAGATCCATTCATCTCCCTGTCTTAGCATGCACACTATTGTGGTGTTCCCTACCCACCACAGCCTCCCAAGGTACTTGTTGGAGCGATGAGATTCACCAATTTTTTTTTTTCATCCTTTGCGAAAAGGGAGTAGCTGGCGTTCCCTCTCTAGTGGACTCGTGATCTTCGTACCTGGAGGTGTTAAGAATTGCTAAGGGCTGTAGGACCTGTGTAAATTACAGCCATGCAGAGAGGCGTTGAAAAAAATCAATAAGTAATGAAATAGTGCTGGAGTGAAGTAGCCAAGAGAGCAATGGGTGGGAAACTCCCAAGGATGCAGTTTCATTTTGTCAAAAGGTAAAAGAAGATGTTCCAGTGTGTTTCTCTAAAACCAGGCTTCCTAGGAAATAAGACGCTTTGGGCATAAATAGCAGTAGAGTTAGTCACGTGCTGCAGGAGCACAGTGGACTGTGGACTATACAGTGCTAGATTTTTTTTTTTAATTGGATATTTTCTTTATTTACATTTTAAATGTTATCCCTTTTCCTGCTTGTCCCACCTCAACCCAGGAACCCCCTATCCCATCCTCCCTCCCCCCTGCTTCTATGAGGGTGTTTTTCCACTCACCCTCCTACTCCCACCTTCCTAGCCTCTATTCCCCTACACTGGGGCATCTATAAAGCCTTCATAGGACCAAGGACCTCTCCTCCCATTGATGCATGACAAAGCCATCCTCTGAAACATATGCAGCTGGAGCCATGTATACTCTTTGGTGATGGCTTAGTTCCTGGGAGCTCTTGGGGGACTGGTTGGTTGATATTGTTGTTCTTCCTGTGGGGTTTCAGTCCCCCTCAACTCCTTCGGTCCTTTCTCTAACTCCTCTATTGGGGACCCCATGCTCAGTCCAATGCTGCAAGCATCAGCCTCTGTATTTGTAAGGCTTTGGCAGGGCCTCTCAGGAGACAGCCACATCAGGCTCCTTTCAGCATGTACTTCTTGGCATCCTTAATAGTGTCTGGGTTTGGTAACTGTATATAGGATGAATCCCCAGGTAGGACAGTCTCTGGATGGCCTTCCCTTCAGTCTCTCTGCTTTACCAAAATGTGGGTGCTTTGGTCTTTCTTGGAGAACAAAATACTCATAGGTTTTATTTTAAACAAACCTGAATTTTATTCTAATATAGCAATGTCATTGATGTTTTCCAAGACTATAAAGTGTCTGCCCCTTGGGGATGAGAGGATTGGTACCATCAACTACACCCCCATTTCCTCCATCTATATTGCCTACATGAACCATCTCCATCCTTTCTGATCATCCATGAGCAATGGTCCCCAGTGGTGTGACTGAACCAGGACCTCTGCTCCCAAGGGCTCCTACAACTTGTGATTGAGTCTAGCTAGACCTGTACAGCCTAGTGACTGAAAGCCCCTCACCGGGTCTACTCTCCAAGTAAAGGGCTTTATTGTGGATGAAGTGTTCATAAAACTGAGTGTCTCCAAGCTGAAACGTCATCTGATGATTTTGTTTCTTTTCAGTTATTATTTGAAAGTATGCCCAGCCCATGCTTCTTGCTAGGTGACTTCTGCTCCTCCTCGAATGGCTATCTGGAGCATAAAGGAACGTCCTCTGGGGGAGATGGGTAACTACAGGTCTGACCAAATGGAAGGAAACTGCACAGGGTCACCAGAGAGCTCATGAAAACAGAGGGCTTGGGCCTGCGCCTTGCATATCTTTATATATACAACCTTCAATCTCAAATTATCTGCAGGGTCATATATTTATGTACATTTATAACATCGGTATGTCCTATCCAGATGTAGCTTCTGGCCTTTATTTCTTAATAGAAAAGTGGAGCCTGGAATGTGTTCCCAAGTTCTCTTTTGGGTCCGCTTGCGTTTCTCTACCCACTGAAATTGAAACTTAAAAAAAAAAAAAAAAAAGATACCATGGCAGAATGAAGAAAATAATCACTTCTTTGTGTAACAAAATGACCCAATGACTCATTATAGTGTTTGTGATAGTATGATTTGAGTCTCGAGACACCAAATATAGTAGCCTGGCTTATCTCCTTCCCCTTTGCTGGCCCCCATGTATATGTGCAACAGGGACAATAAGAGTCTTTTGTACCTGATAAAACGGCAATAACCATAAATAGAACAGTAGGACTGGGCCCAACTGTCTGTCTATTCATGATGTGTCACGTGTTTCCCAGTACTTAATGAACTGGCTTTCCTTATTGTTTTTAATGCGTGTCCGTGTCAGCTATATTTTTTCAACATTAAAAATAAAGACAAGTTACACTAAACAGAAGGATACTTGGTAAGACCTTCTCCCTCCCCCCAAATAAAAACAACCACTTTTCCTTGAAATGTGTAAACAATATGGCTCCGGTTAGCTGATTCACCTCCTTCCATGTACAAGTATGATCCAATGGCTTTCATTGTGTCCCTCATGGACTACACTGTCCAGACAAGGCTGCCAAGATTAAAAAAAAAAAAAAAANAGAGTACTCACCTAGCATGCACAGATAGAGTACTCACCTAGCATGCACAGATAGAGTACTCACCTAGCATGCACAGATAGAGTACTCACCTAGCATGCACAGATAGAGTACTCACCTAGCATGCACAGATAGAGTACTCACCTAGCATGCACAGATAGAGTACTCACCTAGCATGCACAGATAGAGTACTCACCTAGCATGCACAAACCCCTTGGCTAGAGCCCCACATAACCAGAGCATAGCACTGTGTGCCTATAATCCCATCACTTGGGAGGTAGAGGTAGGAGGACCAGAAAGAAGTTCAAGGTCATTCTCAGCTAAGTAGTGAGTTCAAGATCAACCTGAGCTATGTGAGACCCAGGGGAGGTGGGCTATCCCACATGCATTGAACTGCTTTACAAAGGGTACCTTCTGATTTGTAGATCATAGAAGAAAAGAAACACAAACTTTGTAGTAGAGTTGGTAAGTTTTGGGGGGTTGTTTGATTATTTTTATTTTTGTTGTTTTGTTTTTTGTTTTGTTTTGCTTTGTATTTTAGTCCTTTTTATTCTGTTTGTTAGAAACGGGGTTTTTCTGTGTAGCTCTGACTGTCCTGAAACTTGCTCTGTAAACCAGGTTGGCCTTGAACTTACAGAGATCTGCCTGCCTCTGCCTTCCAAGTGCTGGGATTAAAGGTGTGCACCACCACCACACAGCTCATAGTTGGCAAGTTACTCAGATATGTCTCAATCTCCTTTTAGTCAGTGGGCCACGCTATCACCCCAGTAGACAGGAGAAAGAGGAGGAAGAGGAGGAAGTAGTTTAAGAAGGAAAGAGGAGGAAGTAGAAGAGGAGGAAGAGGAGGAAGAGGAGGAGGAGAATATGAACGGTCTAATTGGTAAGCAATGCCTTTCCCCTTCCCTGAGGAAGGTGCCAACAGGAATCTCACCAGTTCATGAGGATCAAATTAAAGAGGACAATTACAAGTGATTAGTCACTGGAGTGTGTGACTCCATGGGTGTCTTCTAAAATGGGATTTGCTCTCACTCTTTGGACCCGGTACAGAGAAGCCAGCCATCAAAGACATCTTTCCTAGGCCTGCAATTCTGTGATTAACTCATTTCAAGGAGCCAGACTGCTCCGGCTCATTAGGAACAATGACCCCATTTCTCAGGAGGTGCCAAGTCAAGTGGTCCCACGGGAATGTCTTTGGCACCCAGTGATGGTGAAATTAGCACCCAAGAGGCTCGCAGGAGATCAGTCTCCTCTGTGGGGGTCCTTGAGAACAGAGCAGTCACTCAATCTCTTGGTCCTGAAATCCCAGGAAGCCTCCTCCATCCACTGCCGGCTTAGATTGCAGCATCTCTGAATACCTTGTTAAACGGTTGCTTTTGTGAATTATAATTCATTCCAAGGTCCAAAGATAAGCAGCCTGTGTGGATGAAAAGGGGTTGCAGTGGGCGCTGAAAGGGAGAGGGTAGACAGTATCTGGGGACTGCTCAAGGGAATCTGAGCTTTGGGAGGGAGAAGCCTGGAGCTGCAGAGAGAGGCATGGGCCAGCGTCAGGTTGGAAGCTCCTGACCCAACTCCAACTCCCTGAAAAGGGAGAAAGAAAGCAACCTAGGGGCTTGGCTTGGACAGCCAGACAGTGAGACGGAGCCTCTTCCATGAACACTTTCAGGGGAAGGGAGGGGATCCTGGGATACTGCAGCTTTGATGTGATGGGTGGGTAAGAAGCCTCTTTGACAAACCTCTCCCTTGCTTCCAATGTTACCTGGCCACACTGCAGATGAAAGCCAGTCAGGCCAGCCGCCTGCTCTCTTTCCTGTCTTTTTAAACCTAGTAAGGTTCTCGGGGCAGCCCCATGCAGTTACCTGACCCTAGACTCCAGAGAATACGAGATTCTCCTGCCACAAATATATATATATATACATACATATATATATATATATATATATATATATATATATATATATATATATATATATATATATATATATATATTATATATATATATGTTATATATATGTTATATGTTATATATTATATATTTTATATATATAACATATAACATATATATGTATATATATACATACATATATATGTATATCATATATATACATATATATGTTATATGTTATATGTTATATGTTATATGTTATATGTTATATGTTATATGTTATATATTATATATTATATATTATATATTATATATTATATATTATATATATAGCTCCAGGGTTCTCTCTGAAAGTGCCACAGGCAGAAGGGAGTCCAGGAAAGATCAGATTAATGATCACTGAGGGGAAAGAAGGGAAGCCAAAGGAAAACAAATATCAGGTGGGGTAGAGAGACGAGAAGGAGACAGATTCCTTAGGTTTTTTTCTACAGCGGTTTCTCTTTTGGAGATCTAAGACCCGCCAAGTGTTACGTCAAAGCTGTCTCCAAACGACTAGATGAGGGGGTTTTGTTGTGGGGCCGATACACTCCCGGGACTCATTGGAATGGCAGGGTAAAAATTAATTAGACGCTGTTTGGAGGGGGCTTTGCAAGACAGCCTGAGGCTACGCTTCAGTCTGGTTGTTAGAAACAATATTATCACTGCCACCCCTGCCCAGTGAACAGACATACACTGGGGGGTGGCCGAGGGGGAGCCACAGAGCATTCAACACAGACATCAGAACCGAGCGCTCCTCCCAGAGAGAGTACTTACCACAAGCCAGTGGATCTACCTGCTGACAACCTCAGAAATATGTCTTGTTTCATTTTCAGATTTTTTTTTAAGAGATGGGTTACACGGGAAGCTTGCAGAATCCTGATGAAACCACTTTAGCAGAAGATGGGGGAGGGGTGGGGGTGGGCCTGCCTTGCACGGGCCTCTGACACGCAGGCTGGGAAGAGCCAGGGGCCAGCTGGGAGGAAAGCAAGATCCTTTCCAGCCATGAACAGGGCTTTTTTTTTTTTTTTTTTAAAGAGAATGGCAGGCTAGAAACAGAACTCCAAGAAACTGGCCTGGTCCTGCAGGCCAGCGATTCTTCCCAATGAGATGTCACGCAACAAAAGGATAGGGGCCTTGTCCTGGGCTGTTTTCTGTCACTGTCATCAGCACCTTGATGAAAAGCAAGACGGGGAAGAAAGGGTTTATTTCATCTTGACTCTTATAGGCCATCATAAAGGTCATCGGGTCAGGAAACCAAAGCAGGAACCTGGAGGCAGGAGCTGATGCAGAGGCCATGGACGAGTGCTGCTTACTGGCTTGCTCCCCATGGCTTGCTCAGCCTGCTGTTTTATACAGTGCAGGACCATTTTTCCCATAGATGTCGCTGCCATAGTGGACTGGGCCCTCCCACATCTGTCACTCACTGAGGAGGCCAATCTGATTAAGATATCTCTTCAGTTGAGGTTCAGTGAGAGACTCTAACTCAAAAACAAACAAACAAACAAACAAACAGCTATGAACAAGTCCATATGCCACATAGAGAGAAGGGAGGGAGAAACAGAGAGAAATAGAGTCAGAGAGACAGAGAGAGATCCATTATTAATCTTGGAACATCAAGGATCAAGCATCTTTTCTGGCTGTTTCAAATGCTTCTTAGGTACCTTTTACCATCCCAAAAGATCCTTCACAGTTACAACATAGAGTTCCTTTCCATAGAACTATATTTAAAAAAAAAAAATCTCAACTAATTCATCCTTCTAGCATTTTCTGTGAAACAAGCAATAATTAAGATCCCTGTTTTATGGGCGGAAAAGCTGACGTCATTCTCATTTCCACACCCGGGGATGGTGGGAAACACTCCTTGTCTGAGCGCAAAGAAAACTTGGAAATCCCCAGGACCCTTCCCCTCTCCTCAAGCTTAGCCATGTCTCTTTTTATTGTCAGTAATTGTTTCCTTGTGTCGTACTGGGAGCGGGACATGATGAAAACCAATGGGAACAATTACCAACAGAAGAACCAGCCCGTCTTCTCCCCAAGACACTCCTTTCCCAAATGAGTTTGCCAGCTGTGGAATAGGAGATCACACCATCCCAGGCACATCGATGAACTCCTATTGGGTCCAGGGAGGCATTATTGAAGGGAAGTCTTATCCCCCCTGACCTTTGATTCTTGTCTGGCTGGGACCTTCATACCTATCGTCTCTGCTAAGGAAGCAAATGGACTCTTCCGGGAAAAGCTCAATGCTGAACCAAAGCCTTGGCTTATTTCAGAGGAGACGCAAGACAGTAGTGAGCCGCTTAACACCCGCCCTTCCATGCCTCTTTTGCTAATCCTTGTAGGTTACCAGGTAGGACGGCAAGAGTCCCGGGGCATAGAGACCACAGTGCTTAGTAACTGTGCTCTGAAAGACAGCGCAAGGCAGTATGTTAGGACTCCTTCCCACTCTGCCACAAGGTCATGGAAGGAAATATGGAAGTGTAGCTCTCAGGTAGTCTCAAGTGTGGCTCGTGGAGTTATGGCGACAAAAAGCCAAATCTCTCTACCGAGTACTCTCAAAACAAACCACTATGCCTGAAAAGTCAATCCAATGCCATATAGACAGCCAACATGTTTAGAACCATGAAAATGAAACATGGAAAAGACCTTAGTAAGTCTTCTAGATCATCGTCTAGGACCCAGCCAGTGCAGGCTGGTTCCCTGTAGCCCATGTGTTAGTACTACCTCAGGCCTCATTTCAAGTGTCTCAGCCAGTGAACACGTGAAACAGAAAGTGAAATTTCTGCCCACCACAGCGAGCAAGGATCATATGATTCAAATTCCCCAGGCTGCTCGCTAGCCTTTAATATGAACTTCCCAAGTTTTATACAAGAAGGAACTGTCTAGAAGGTAGAGACATCCAAGAATGCCTTCATCCTTTCCTGTTAAGCATTGTAGCCTACTACTGCCTTCTGGAAGAATCCAGACAGCGGCCTCTCTATAAACAAATAGCCATGAGAGAGAAAGAGAGAATATGGGTGTTTCAGAATTCATTTTTAATCTAAATAAATCTTACATTCCAGGTCCAGTATCACACACACACACAAACACACACACACACACACACACACACACACACACATCAACCCAGACACTGTAAAGCTTCTCTCTCTCACATCACATCACATGGGTACCACAGCATCATGAAAACATCACAATTCAACATTCACACCCCAAAAGGACAAGGATCTATCACCTAAATAGGACTACCCACACGATCCTGACCTGAAAGACGTCTGTTTCAATACTGTTGTAATTATCATTGTTTTGAGACAGGGTCTCACTAAACATCCCAGGCTTGCCTCAAACCTGAGATCCTCCTGCCTCGGCTTTCTGAGTGCTAGAATAACAGGGGTAAGCCATCACAGATCTCTGCAGCCTTTTCCTTACTAGATCATATCAGCAAAGCTGAACTTTTAAAAGCCTGAAGGTTGGCTTTGGGGCCTCTTTTCTGAAGCCTCCCAGCCCCCATGCCCCTTACTAGATCACTTCCTGTCTGCCACGTTCCCTTCTGCAGCCCTTTCTCCTGCCCTCTAAAATATTATCTCATCCCAGCATGGCAAGAGGTTTTTGTTGTTGTTTTTTTTTTGGGGGGGGGAGGGTAAGTTCAATGTCAATAGCTAGTTAGAAGAGGGCAGGGGGTCAGGGATTAGGACTCCAAACTGTCCCTGGTCCTTCTCTGTAGGCTGAACTGCTATTTGTATCAAGCCAATGGAGGGAGAAAAAAAAAATTCCTCTTTACTATCTGAGAAAAGATCAGAAGAGGAAAATGTCAGTTTGAGAGCTGACAGGAGTCAGATAAGAATGAACTAGAAATGAAGGCAAGAAAGGAAGAAATGCTGTCACTCGGAGAAGTTTCTAATCTAATGTTTGGAGACAAATATGTTTCCCGCCGAGTGTGTAATTTTCACACGCAATCGTCTGTCCCTCCACATCTGTCCCAAGAGTGCTGCTTGAGGCCTGATTTGATTTGATTTGTTTCTCAGGTCTTTCCAAACCAGGCAAAGATCTGGAAGGGTTCAGCCTTGCAGACCTAAGGGCTGGGAGCACATTCCCTCCCACAGAACTTCTGAGACCTGAAATAGTGCCCGGCCTCCAATGCATGTATCTATATTTATTAGAGAGATGGCTCCCACGCTGGGGACAGAGAATGGAGTGCTTACAGATAGAAATTGTGTGGCTATCTCTGAGTTTCCATTTTATACCTACGCAGTAAAGGCTTGAGGATAAAATAATGGACATTGTTTCTCTTGCTCTGGCTTTTAAATGTGGGCAGAAGTAATGGGTGGTGGTGGTGGTGTGTGTGTGTGTGTGTGTGTGTGTGTGTGTGTGTGTGTGTGTNGGAGGGAGGGAGGGAGGGAGGGAGGGAGAAGAGAGAGAGAGAGAGAGAAAGAGAAGAAAACTTTATCTGAAAACTAGAAAATTGCTTGTTTATCCACAAATCATTTATTGAGCACCTGTTGTATGCCTAGTACTCCACTGAGCATTTTATATCATTCCAGGAAATCCTACAATAACGCAGATCACATTTTCCACATCTTGTGTTCTAGGAAGTTGTCCTAAGGAAAAACGGAAAATGAGGAGGAAGAGGAGATGGCAGGTATAGAAGGGGCAACAGGGAGACGGGGAGGAGCCCGCTTGTCAGTGTGCCCTCAGTATTGCTCATAGATGCCCCTTGTGAAGCATAATTCAGCTCAAGTCATCTCTTCTTATAAAAATCCACTGTAAGAGCCAGCACGAATGCCTTAGCGTTGCTTCCGATATTTTCTATAAACTCTCTGAGCTTGCCAGCCCTGTTCCCCGATAGCACAGGTAGGAGATAATCAATCAACACTTGGCAGTATAACTTGTTGAATATCACTCTGAATTTGATTAAGGAATGAGATACAGTATTTTTATTTCTACTTTTTTTTTTTTTTTTTAGATTTAAGTTTAAAGTCTTTTTCCTCCCAAACATGATTTCACAGATATTAAATCCTCCTCCTTTCCCCATGCTCACAGATGGATTTTATATTTTAGTTACAGATACTAGATAGTTTAGAATGTTCCAGAAGGATAAGGAAAAAAAAAACAAAACACCGTGGAATGCCAGAGAAAATATTTGAAGGAAGACTTTTTTCATGAAAATGAGCCATCACCCCCCACTGTAGGCTTAGCACCTACTCTACCCTCTGACCAAGCCCATTTGACTAACACACACACACACACACACACACACACACACTCACACACCTTGGGGGCAAGGGTCAGCAGGGAACCTCTTGGTTTCAAAGAAAGCAGGCTATAAACAGAGGGATTTTACTGGCTTACCTTCAATTCTTCATTTCATTGTCAATGTTTCTGGTCCTACAACCTTCTCTTGCAGTTGACAACAAAGGTACATGTGTGTCGATGTCTTCTGTTTGTGCTTAGCTTTGAGTGTGGGTTCTTGTCATCTGTGAAGGCCTTGCTGGTAGCTACACAGCTGCTGCTCCTCACGGCCAGGGTGTTGACCTTTGGTCACTCTGAAAATGGAAGCTTGGGCCTCTGCTTCTAGGCCTGGCCTGGCAAAGGTTATAAAAATACCACTTGGTGAAAGGAAAAACCTCCCATCTCAGACAGAACAAGGCACAGGTCAAGTCTAAAGGAAGGCTTGGCCACGCCTTAAAGAATCTATGTTCTACTGTGGAAGACAAGAAGCCAAGGCTGCAGACTGAGAGTGGTCAAAGCCAAGGACACAAACCAGGCCTCTTCCCAGACACACGGCCTCATCCCCAAGGTCCAGCTCCCTATAGACTCGTGTTCTGGCAGAGGTTTGAAATTGCTGCCGGTTCTGCAACTGCTTTCCATTTAAAGGGCTCCGGGTCACCGTATCAAAGAGCCACAGAGCAGCAACCCAAGATGGTAGCGTCCTGTGAACTGATGGAGAAAACGCCTAATCAGTGCTAGCCAATCACCACTGTGTGCTTCCGGGGGGTTGGGGGGGTAGGAAGCAGGGCGCAGGGGATAAGCATGCCCTGGAAGCCAGTCAGAACAAGTTCTGAGGGACAGAGGAGCCCAGCTCAGCAGATCTGGACACAACTTCCAAAACAAAGAGTGAAGAGATAGTTCAGAATTTTCCAGAACTAAAAACGTGTGACTTCTACCTTGTCAGCGCCACCACCTATGGACAGATGGAAAGAGATAGGCTCAGAGGCGTTTCCCAGACAGGGAATTCACCCAAAAGTGTGAACGAACAAGCAATAGCTCACAGTAACTCAACTTTGAAATCTTTAAGAACAGAGAAGCAGGCCAGGGTAATGAGGCAGCCACCACAGCGTCTTCAAAGGCCAAGTCAGAGTATCTACCCTGGTGGTTCTCAGCCTTCCTACTGCTGAGACCGTTTAATACAGTTGTTCCTCATGGTGTAGTGATCCCATTAAGATATTTCCATTGCTGCATCATAACTGTCATGTTACTACTGTTTTGAGTCATAATAGAAATATGTATGTTTTACAGTGGTCTTAGGTAACCCCTGTGAAAGGGTTAATTGATACCCCCCAAAAGGGGTTGTAATCCTCAGGCTGAGAATCAGTGGTCTATATGCTCTTGTTGAGGTCCTTTGCACCCCTTCTTTTTTTTCCCAGCTCAGAGGACAAGGTCAGGGTTGCTCAAAACTCATCCAGATCTATCCAGATCTCAGCACCACTGAGAAACAGACATCGGGCCCCAGAGAGACAGGATGAGGGTATCCTCACTCTAGCTTGACAAAAGCACATGGCCTCATGGGAAGGAAACACCACATGCGCCTTGGGTGGCGCCTAGGCTATGTCTGCACACATGGAGTGTTTGGATGTTGGCTGTTTTCAGCCCACAGTTAACACTCTCAGCAGCTTCACAGAGACTATGAAATGTCCCACCACACACAGAGGCCTCCAAGAAACCACATCCCCAACACTTATCTCCTATCGACAGGCATCCCATAAATGGTCCTCCCTGCCCCTGTTTGTCATGAAACCCATTTGTCACGCAATGGTTTTGCCTGATGCTCTCTGAGTGAGTGTTGCATACCCACAGTCAAAGGCATGAAAGGAAAGAAAAGCACTGTAGGTGACAAGGGCAGAACTTGACCTCAAGACCATTCTGAGATAATGGAGCCAGAGACGATGTTACACAGTCTCCTGTGGGCTTCCCCTGTCCATCACACAGAAACTCATGCTTCCCCTTAGCAGATCAGAGCAGCTCAGGGAGATAGGCCTACTTGCTCAGCCAGTAATGGCAAAAGGAAATTCACGGGAGACTGCAAAATAGGACACCCTTACATCTCCAACCCCAATGGGACCTTTTAGAAGCCATTTATTTTTTCATTTCTCTTCTTATTAGTATATATTGATTGTATACATTAACAGCTTTCAATATGATATTCCCATGCATGGATGTATATACTGTACTCTGGTCATATATACCCCCCCCCCTTTTTTTTGGTTTTTCAAGACAGGGTTTCTCTGTCTGTATAGCCCTGGCTGTCTTGGGACTCACTTTGTACTTGGCCTCAAACTCAGAAATCCGCCTGCCTCTGCCTCCCGAGTGCTGGGATTAAAGGCATGTGCCACCACACCTGGCTATATATACCCATTGTTATAATTCAAATATGAAATCTCCCTTACACACTCATGGTTTAGAACTCTTGGTTCCCCAGCGGGTAGCACTGTTTTGGAAGATTGTAAAAAAAAAACCTCTAGGACTATGGACTAGCTGGCAGAGGGAGGTTGCTGGGGATGAATGTTGAAGATACTTGCTTCCACTTCCTGCCTGGAGCACTGTTTCCTGGAGCACTGTTTCCTGGAGCACTGTTTCCTGATCCTCTGCCATGACAGCAAGTCATGGCACAGGTTCCTGCTGCCTCATCCGCCTTGCCTTTCCTGCCATGGTAGAGACCACACCCTCTGAACTGTGGGCCAAAATAAATCCTCCCCACCCTGACTTGCTTCCACCAAAGGCTCTCAGCAGTGAGAAAAGCACCTGACATGATCGCATATCTCTGTGATTCAAGAACGCTCTAAAGAAGCAAGATAAGACCTGGGTAGCTCAGTGGGTAGCTCAGTGGGTAGCTCAGTGGGTAGCTCAGCAGGTGCCCAACAACTGGAGTTCAGTCCTCTGGACAAGGATAGAGGAAGGAAGGAGAGAACTGACTTCTGTAAGTTTTCCTCTGACTTCCACATTCAAGCTGTGGTCTGTGGGCACAGACACACACAACACACACATACACAACACAACACACACATAACACATATACAACACACACATATACATCTGTGTATACATATGAAGGATTTAAGAAGCAAAATAATAGTAACCATGCAATGAACCTGGAGAAGTCAGGATAAAAGAGCAAAGCTTTGGGTCCCCTGGGAATGCCAACATGAGCACCCCAAACTGGTGATTGTTACAAGTTGCCAACCTTGTATTGGGGTGAGGATCAGGGCCAGTCATGGTTCTTCCACCACCCTTCAGCATCTATAAGCTTGGAGCCTCTGTCAGCAAACAACATATGCAGAGCAAACATTCTAGCTCCTTCTGTTGACTTCAGACCAGACTTGAGACTAAGACAGGGGATAAATGAAGTAAGAGGGTCCTTGTGAGTGGCACTGAGTCCCAAGTCTCTTCCCAAATGTTTAACGGTTTGATGGTTCCCTATACATTTCTTGGATCCATATGTAGCGAGTCTGAGCCTTATGGAGCAAAGTACTTTCTTGGTGACCTCCAGGGTCTAAGAGTTAGCTAGAGCAGAAATAACTGACCAAAGACAGGATGAATGTGCCTGAATTCAGTCCCAGTGGGCTTTGTTCTTCAATCTGTTTATACAGTTTCCCGTAGGAGTCTGTAATTTTAATCAGTAAATATCTCCCTTGATTTATCACCTTCTATTGACATGGTGATAATTTAAGCCTTGGCCCTAATGCTGGACCTGCTGTGTGAGATTTCCCTGTATCATGTCCTACCTCTGTTTGATTTTTCTCAGTCCTCTTAGGTAATTGGACTACCTCTTACACCCTCAGTATACCAGGCTATGGTCAGGGGTCAGTGGGTTTCTCCTTCCAAAGCGCAGAGTGCTCTAGCCAATCACGGCACAATCCCATCCTGACTTTGCCAAAGACTGAGCAGACAAACCACAGCCCGATAAGACCCAGTGGATTTTAAGACAGAGACATCCAAGATGGTTTTTAAAGGATACTGCTATTCTCCCTAGGCCAGAGACAGCTTGGAGACTGGCTCCACGGGTTTAGTTTATCTGACCTGAGCAAAGAGACCTTCCTTCTCAGACATAGGTTTTTTACAAGGTCTACATTTTTGTTTGTTTGTTTGTTTGTTTGTTTGTTTGTTTGTTTGAGACAGAGTTACCCTATATAGCACCGACTGGCTCAGAACTCCCTCTGTAGACCAGACTGGTCTCAGACTCACAGAGATATTCCTGCCTCTGCCTCCAAAGTGCTGGGATTTGGATGTGCCACCACACCTGGCTCAGTCCTGCTTTTTAATCAATGTACATAGTTACTGTGTTTCCTATAGAACTAGTAATCTGCTATTATTATTCTTTGGTCTTCATAGCACCCAAATTTTAAGATCTCATCTAACCGTAAGTGTTCATGATCTGTTTGATGATGGACATAAAGGAATGAGGATTTGTTAGTCATAGAGCTGGGTTGTTGCCTTGGCATGCCCCATGTTGGCATCCTGAGTGACCTGTGTCATTGTAGTTGGTCTATAAGTAAAAGGAGTAGCTAGATACTGGAGGCTCTTGGCTCCGTAACTGCTGTGTAATAGGTGACTAGAAAATATTAGTGAAACTTTAGGTTAACAGTTCCCTATAGCAACCATCTAATAAGACTTGTCTTTTGTTGAATTTATTTTTCTTAGTTGTATCCCTGTAGTAAAATAGTGCTTCAAATCATAGAAGCTCAATTAAGAACAGAAAGGTGGGGAGGGGGAGCATATGGCCGAATAGACAGTAAGGGGAAAACCAACTCAGTAATCAACATACATAGAAAACATTGTATTACATTTTCAATATTACATTTAAGGATAAACATGACAAGTTTGGAAGTCTATCAAGAGAACAAATATCCCAGAAGAGAAGGCTTTGGGGATAAATGAGTTTTTTTTTAACTTAGTTGTTATGCTAGATCTGAAATTTAAAAAAAGAAAAAAAAATGGCCAAGGAGTTTTTGAGAAGAGGCACTGGAAAAGAGAAGATAGACTCCATTCCGACTGGGAATGTCACTTGGAAGAAGCTATCAGTGCATAGATTCCTCTTGACATTCTATACCTTTAGAAGTTTTTCAGATGATCATAGTGGTGCACACCTTTGATCCTAGAACTTGGGAGGCAGAGGCAGATGGACCTCTGTGAGTTTGAGGCCAGCCTGGTCTACAGAGCAAGTTCCAGCCAGAACTATAATACAGAAAAACCCTGTCTCAAGAAGAGAAGAGAAGAGAAGAGAGGAGAGGAGAGGAGAGGAGAGGAGAGGAGAGGAGAGGAGAGGAGAGAGAAGGAAAGAGATGAGACAAGACTAGACCAGACCAGACCAGACCAGACCTGGTATAAGTGGGGCAGTAGGCTGATGAGTCTTTCTCTAAAGGCTGCTCCTGGCATCCCTTATCCAGAGCAGAGCTTCTTCATTTGTGTCTCTGTAACTAATAGCCAACATGATTTCCATGGCATTTTAACTAGGACTGCTTCACATGGGCATTTCTATGTATGTCTCCTCTATTTGTTGTAAGAGTCCTTAAAAACAAGCTGGGGAGATGGTTCAGTAGTCAAATGCCTGTCAATCAAACTTGAGAACCAGCGTTTGAATCTCAAAACTCATGCAATGGGCATGCCAGGGTACCTCTAATTCTAGCCCACAAAGGCAGAGATGGGAGAATCCCCAAAGTCAGATGACAGGCAAGACTAATCAATCAGTGAGCTCTGGTTTTGCTTGAGAGGGCCTGCCTCAATGGATAGGTGGAAGATCAATGGAGGATGATTTCTGCTATCATCATCCACAGGCCTTCACATGCTTGTGCAACTGTGTGAATGCACGTCTACACACACATGTGCCCACATGCACACACACACACAGAAAATAGAAGTGGTGGGAGCAAAACCCTTGCAAACAAGACCCATGCCTTTCTCACTTCTTTTGCCTAGTTGACAGTCAGCATTCACTCTACTGCTTGAGTTAGGTAGAACTTGGCTTACCCCATTGATTCCATTCTAATGCCATCAACTTTGTTGGTCTAGATTTAAGTGCAGTGATGATGAATATGTGGGCTAGAATTACAGGTACGCTGCCATGCCCATTGCGTGAGTTCTGAGATCCAAACCAGGGACCTCAAGTTTGATTGACAGGCACTTAATTACTGAGCCAGCTCCCTGGCTGATTTTTAAGGAAACTACCAACCTAATAGAGGAGACATCAGCATCGGCATTATCTTTTCTTCCCTCAAGCCCTCACCATGAAATTCTAGAAAGTTCATTTCAGTGAATCCCAGTGAGATGTTACCCATTCAAACCTCTCCAAACAAGTGGAGTCTTCTTATATATATAATGGAAGCGACCTTTATTATCTCCATCTTAGACAAATTAGTATTTGGACTACTCATAATAACTCAAATCGTTGAACATTTTCACCTACAGGAGGTCCAGGTTCCGTCTTCTGATCACACAACGGTGTCAAAGAGCCTTGAATGTGCAAATGAGAGAGACTGAGTCATTTGATGTTATGAGTCTTAGTTGAACCCAAAATGAATGGCAAAGGCATTTATCTGTATGCTGCCTCCGTGAAAGGAAAAGAAGGCTTAGATGGATGACTAATGCCATTTCTCACTATGACATCATTGCCTTCATGGGGCATAAGATAACTGTGGGCAGGGTGGGCCCATCCTTTCAGTAAGAAGACGTTTCTTGGTGCTTAGCTATTGTCTGGCCTACAGTCCGTCGCATTACCACATTCCTTCCCAAAGGTGGAAACCTGCTGCGGAGTGGAAAGCGAGATAGCTTCCAGAGAAGTAATTAGCAAAGTGCACAGAGTCTCGAGAAGGGGGAGAGAACAAACTACAGGCTATCAATCAATAAATAATAAAAAATTCAGTCGAAGGCATTTTCCATCTTGGTGTTCTTGGCCATGAGCAAGAGAGAAGGAAAGAAAGCTATCGTGAAGGAGGGATCCATGGGCTGGGTCGGGTCACCCCTTCTTAGCTCACGAGACAGAGCTTCAAGAGAATCCTCTGTGTACACAGGATGGGCATGGTGAGGACCAAGTCTGGGAACTAGGATTTTGCTTCTGCCTGACTTCCTCCATCCCTTGAGTCTCTCAGGTAGGTGTGTGAGATACCTGTTCTTGGCTATTCCTGGACTAATTGCCTAGGCATTGATCTCTTAATGGTAGAGGATGAGTTAATTTATTCCCAAACTCTTCTAACTTGGCAGATGAGGAGTTATTAGTCATTGGCCGCACTCAAGCATATTCCATATTCTATTATTTATCATTTACATATAAAGGAAAGTGTGAGGCTCTCAAAGGAGAAACTGGTCCAAGAGCCAGAGAGAAGAGCAGACAAGTGGGAGAGTAATGGGTGCAGGACCAGGTGATTTAGAGATGTTCCTCTGCCAATCTCACTGCTGTTAGCAGGTCAGCAGTGGCCAAAGGATGGGAGAACGGATGAATACCGGACTTGGCAGGAACATCGTGATGCACGAGATAAGGAAGTTGGCTTTGATGTTGGAAGATGAAAGGCATGAGGCTCTCTCATCTATGCATTCACTCCACAAATATTTCTATACTAGATAAGGATATTAAATATAGACCTGCTCTCAGGTAAACAAACAATATGCAGTCACAAGGTAGAAAAAAAGTCCCCTGGTGGAAACCAGTTGGGTGCTTTGGGAGGAAACAGTGGGAATGGGCATTAAGCTTGTATGAATGGGCTAGTCAGAGAAGACTTGGAAAAGGTTAACATTTAAACTTGAACTTGAGAGATAAGGAGCAGTTAGCTGTACAAAGAGAAAGAGACGATTGTCAGAGGGCTTTCTGAAGGCCTTGAATCAGGAAAGTCCTTGGCGAATTCAGATTGGCAAATGTTAATGGCACTTCTCTTTGTGGAGCAGCGTCTCTGAGGAGATGCTGGGCACGGGTTTTGTGTGTGTGTGTGTGTGTGTGTGTGTGTGTGTGTGTGTGTGTGTGTGTTTATGCATTCACCCCTCCCACCCCTGCAGAAGGCATTGTTATTCTCCCACTTTGCTGGTGAAAAAAATGAGGCCTGCAGGGCTGGTGTAGCAAGGATAAAGGAGAGATGGAGGAGATTAAGGAGGACAAGCAGGCAGGGACCCCGCATGGCTTTCTGTGGTGAGCTAGGCTTAGTCTAATGTGGACTTTTTAAGGACCCCTGTGGCTGCCATTGATGAGCAGACTGCAGCAGGGTCCAAGAGATAATGGAGAGCCATTGAGAAGGTCTGGTAGGTTGCCAGAAAGAGGTTTTGTGATTGGACCCAGAAGCTTCAAGCAGAAGCAATGGCGGGAAACAGAAGCATATTTTGACTGCGTTGAGAGATAAGAGATGGCTGAAGAGTGAGGACACAGAAACAAAGCATATAGACTCTAACTTCACCCCCTGGTCATTTCTACCATTCAAGAAAGGGAAGTGAGGGTTGAGAAACAAGAGTCCCTGAAATGAGAGGGTTTTCAGATATGTTCACCAGCATCCTGCCTCATCCAGTCTGACTTAAGAACCTGCTGCTGCCTATGGCTGTCTTTCATTCCCCTGTATGCTTCCACATATTTAAGCAGGAACATGCTTAACTAACACACACACACACACACACACACACACACACACAAACACGCGCACGCATGCACACACACACTACCTGATCTAGTAAACAATAAAACAATCAAGTCATCATCCCCCATGTGATCCAAGGAAGAGAGAACTACTATCCAGAAACTGCAACTAGAAGGAAAAAAAGTAGAATTGAGGGTGACATCATCCCAGCATCCCAGCATGGAAACAGAGTCAGGAAGGTCAAAAGTTCAAGGTGAAACCATCCTGGGCTACATAGTAAGTTCTAGAAGAACTTTGGCTACATAACAAGACCCTGTGTTGGAAAGGGGGAGATGGAACACATACCTTTACCCCATGTGAACATATCAAAGATGTGAGCAACACTCAGCTGGGAGAGACAGGCCCAGCTAGCCTCAAAGGCAGTCCTCAACCCTGCTGAAGGTCTAGAACACGCTCCGCATTCTCAAGAATTTTTGCATCCCGGAAACTCTGAGCAATTTCTTTTCAGAGGAAGGCCCACAGAAGGAAGCAAAATAAATAAACAAGGACTGGATGCTTCAATGATTTTAAGTGTCCTTCCCCTCCCATCCCCTCCCCCGCCCCAACACCATTCCCAAATCTTGCAGGAATGAAGACCATGGGGAGCTGTCGTGGGGGCCTCTTGGTTTCCCTCTCCACTCAGATGTCCGATGGCCCTGAGCTCCCACTTCCAGGGCTACATCTTTCCGGGTACAGGTGGCTACATCAGTAGCCATGTTGTGACTTTGGCCAAACCTGTGCTTGTGTGCCTGGCGTGTTGTCTGGGCCTCTGTGGTTTAGCTTCAGAACAGAAGCCAGAGCATGTTCCCTAGGGACCGCCTCTGAGTGTCATGTGATATGGTTGTTCGTCTGGGTTTTACAGAGAACCAGAGGTCTTGACCCTGGAGCATACAAGAGTACAGCCTTGTTAACAAAGTGTTCAGAGGGGAAGGGGGCACTTTAAGGGAAAATGTGAAGAGCCCGCAGATACAGAGCCTTCATCAATGGAGGCCCCAAATACACGCCCTGGGTGTGGCCTTTCAAACCAGCAAAATCAACTCCAGATATCTGAGGGAGAGCAAACACAGAGTACAAATATGTCAAGAAGAAGAGAGAGAGAGAGAGAGAGAGAAACAAAAACCTGCTAATATGATCAAATGCAAAGAGAAGACAACAAGCTGTAGCCCGTCAGAGATCTCAGGAGACACAGCTCGGAAAGCACAAAAGTCCTTCAGCTGAGGTAATGAGGCTCATCTAATTATATTTTAGAAAGAAACATCAAGAACGACCCTAAAAGCCTCCCCCAACTTTTTCCCTAAAAAAGAATCGATGGAGTCCAAATGCTAAGCAGGCAGGGACAGGGTGGCTTCAGAGCAAGTGAGGAATTCTAGACAGCATCATGAGGAAGCAAGGTTGTTACTTTCCCAGAACTGAGAAAAATATTGTGCGCGCGCGGACACACACACACACACACACACACCCTTCTCTGTCTATTGTGTTTTAAACAACAACAACACCCAAAAAAAAAAAAAAAGTCCCAGGAAGAAGCAACGGGAAGAGGAAAGAGAGCAGAAGAAAGAAAAAGGAGAGAGTAAAGAAGTACCGGGCAGGACACGCCATGAGAAATCAAGGCAGTCCAAATGACATCTGACACCGCCAGGCCACAGCTGAAGAACAAGGGAAAAGTTTTAGGGCGACTGTCATTGACCCATAGTCCTTCACTCCTAACCTTTCCCTCCAACATATGTTTCTCATTTCCTTGCTTATAGCTGGTCCAAGCTAATGATATGTGTTTTGGCCAGGGTCCCGAGCTCGGCATACAGCCGGTCTTGTTCTCATTGTCCAGGCTACTTACAGAAACCTCTTTCTCTGTGTCTTTCTCTCTCTCTCTTGCTCCAAAAAAAGAAAGAAAGAAAGAAAGAAAGAGAGAGAGAGAGAGAGAGAGAGAGAGAAAGAAAGAAAGAAAGAAAGAAAGAAAGAAAGAAAGAAAGAAAGAAAGAAAGAAAGAAAGAGGAAAGAAAAAAATATAGCCTTAAAGAGCAGTAAATATGCAAAGCAGCCCCGAGCTCTATACAGCTACCATCTTGAACATGGCCCTTGCCACCCTAACACACCCCATCAATAAAGGCCTGAAGAGACGACCCACGGGTGAGGGGTAGGTTCAATACAAAAGCAGTGGAAATTCAAACAAATTGGCCCATTAGAGTCTCACACAGCTATAAATACAGCACACACGGGCTATTTTGAGGGACGGTGGCATGGGAAAGTTCGGCCTGGAGTCTTGAGTCTGTCAAAGGAGACGGATCTCTTCCAAGACATGGGAAGAGGACAGACCCAGTGCTCGCTCAAGGAGGGTAGGGAGGAGGAGGGCAGGGGAGAAGGAAGACTGCGAACCAGCCCTCACAGACAAAAAGTAAGGAGGTAAGGCTTATCCCGCACAGCAGGACAGCGGGACTCAAAAGCATATGTTCAAACCTTGGGCCAGTGTCTGTCACTCAGAGAATCCCTGATCTCTGAAAAACCCTGACATGCCCTTTTGCTCCTTAGGGGTCAATGGACCAGTTCACTCTTCCTGAAGGACCCAGCAGGCTAGAGGAGGAGGGGTGGGAACCAGTGAGTCCTAGAGAGCCAAGGCAGCCTGATTCCGAAGGACAAGTTTTTGACTGACCCTAAGGGGAATATGGAGGAGCCCCCTTATTCTGGTCATCAGACCCTAAGGACCGGCATCTAGTGTGGATATATTTGTGAGATGTGGGGTGCTGTAATCTAAATTTGAGAAAACTGGAGCTCATAAAGGAGAGTTAGTAAAATGTACAAGCAGACAATTCGTATGCAAATGTCAAGAGCTGTTTAACACGTCCCTTGGGGCCTGTCAACAGCCCGCACTGAACTGCCAGCAGTTAGGAATGGGTAAACACGGAACACACATCTACTTAGGCAGCAGGTACCTGCCTAGCCAAGCGGCTTCTCCTTCATGGTCCTGCTGTCTGTGAAACTCCCAGTTACTCTGTCTTCAGACCGACCGTATACCCAGAGCAACCGCAGGTTTACTCAGCCACAGTCTGAGCACTGACTGTCTACCAAGCACTGTCTGAGACACAAAGGTCACACAGACACAGTTCAGGTATCTTGGAACTGGAATCGCAACTGGCCTGTCCCTGACCCTACCATACTCTGGTTAGATTCTGTTCTATGTAATTGTAAATACTAGCCCTAATATTGTCCCTATGTGATTATTAATAGCCCTACTTCTCACCCACCAAAGTATCCCAATTTGAATGCTAAATTATATAATATTGTAGCTAGCTAGAGTCTTTCCTTTAAAAGTCCTATTTTGGTGCATATATAAATGTCTGTGTGTGTGTGTGTGTGTGTGTGTGTGTGTGTGTGTGTGTGTGTGTATTTCAATACACAAAAATGCCAGTGTAAAAATATAACATCCTCTATTTTAGAAGCTCTTTATAACTTGCCGAAGTCAAGAGAGAGTTCCCAGATTATCAAGAAAATGGCTTTAGCAGATTAAATTTTAATTAGTCCGGGAAAGGGCTTCGCTGTATTCTGGGTTGGAGTCCTTGCAGTGTATGTGTAGCATAGTGGAGTCCTTTGCAGATGTTGGCTCTGACTTCTCCATGTTGTGTATGAAACCTCAAATCCCCTACCAGCGGGGGGCACATAAGGGCACTTATCCCAGGACAGCATAAAGGGGAAGAACCTGCCCAGATTACCATGACAACTCCCTTTCCTGAAAGTCTCTGACAGACACTTCCTGGGGAGACAGGAAGTGCAGACAGGAAGACCACTGAGGTCGTCTCTTCCCATGTCCGGCTCGTACCACCTCCCAGATTCATCTGGTAGCTGACAACTTCGGGCTGTGCTTCTGTGCTTTTGTGTTTCCACTGGTCCCGTCCCCATCTGTTCTGGGGAAGGTCAGGAGGCGACCAGTGTGGCTTTTGTCCTCTTTTCCCCAGAAGCCACGGGGATCTCAAATGTAATAAACTGCATAAAAGAAACTCATGAGGGAAAGAGACATCAAAAAAATAAATAAATAAAAAGTGATGTAACTGACTCCAAAGTAAAAATAAATGATAGACTGCCTTCATGTTTGTAGTTAACATTATGACGTTAACAGTTATTCAGTAAGTGTTGCAGGATCCTGACTGTGTGCCAAGCACTCTGCTAGGGTTGGCCATAGAGTATTGCGAAATATAGATAGAGTCCCTGCTTTCTGAAGTTGACAGTGTCAAAGGATGACATCAAGGGAGAGACTGACCTCAGAGGAGTAACCTCGAAGTAAACATATACATACCAGTTGTCAAATGCAGTGAAGGAAAAAACCCAGTTTAAGAGATGGCACTGACAGGGCCTGACTGAAATCTGGGTGAGGAAGGGAGTCTCCTAGTAGGTCCCAGCTCCACTCAAGGACCTGAAGGGAGTCTAGAGTGTGGCTCTCTGCTCCACGCTCATGCACTCCAGTGCCCTGCCAAAATATTTCACTTTGAAACCTGAAGAGTCAGGGGCTGGAGAGATGGCTCAGAGAGATGGTTAAGAGCACCGACTGCTCTTCCAAAGATCTTGAGTTCAATTCCCAGCAACCACATGGTGGTTCACAACCATCTGTAATGGGATCTGATGCCCTCTTCTGATGTGTCTAAAGACAGCTACAGTGCACTCATAAATAAAATAAATAAATTTTTAAGGAAAAAAAAGTGAATTTACGAAAACCTGGTTTTAAAAAAAAGAAAGAAACGTGAAGCGTCAGCAAGCATGACCTTCAGATCTCTATGTTTATAATCTCCTCAAAGCCAACACAAGAAGGCATGATTTGCTTGCATTTGTTATACACAATGCTCCCAGATCAGGGCTTGAAGAATCCCAGAGCACAGCATTTGCCTCCCTGGGACTATTTTGACTAGTGTAAGATTCCCACATCTGAATCCCCAACGTCCAGCAAAATTCACAGGGTTATTACACTATAAAGGTGTCATGTGCTAAATGCTTAGACTATATTAGAGAAATCGATGTCTCTTCATGACACGACTTCTCCGGACCCTGCTTTGGGTTCATTCGTGGGCATCTTGCTATTTTCAGCACCATAGTTTCATTGAGCCTTCTTGAGGACAGGACCCAGTGTGTAGAATGGGGATAGCAGCTCTGAAAATAATTACAAAATAAATAAGTAAAGTGGGAAGCGGCAAGGAGGGGACGAAAGGGCTTTTGGGGGAGTGTTTCCAAATAACAAGAGAGGAGGCTAACTAGTTAGCTAGCTAAGTAGAGGTTACAAACACCCTAGGAATGTAAGGAGGAAGTGGAAACAGGAGACGTCAGTCATGGTCTTGGACACCTGTAATCCCAGTGCTAGGGAGGCAGAGGCAGGAGGGTCACAAATTTAGGGCCAGCCTGGGCTACATGGAAAAAAAAAAACAACCTTGTTTTTTAGGGGCTGGAGTTGTTAAGGGATGACTGTTGTTAAGGGCACTGGATGCTCTTACAGAGGCCCCTGGTTTGATTCCCAGCATTCTCATGGCAGCCCACAACCATCTGTTACTCCAGTTCCAGAGGATCCCACACCCTCTGCTGGCCTCTCCAAGCAATCAATGAACATGGTGCTCAGCCATGTATACAGGCTAAATACCCATATACATTAAAAATAAGTAAGTAAAATAATAAATAATTTTAAACCATATTTTTTTCAAAAGAGAGAGAGAGAGGGAGAATGAGGTAGATGCTCGGAAAGGCTGTGCCGTACGTGTCACTGAATGTGCTGCAGACGGAAAGATGTGACCGCATCCTGCCACTCTTAGCACAAGTGCCAGAGACAGCCCCAAAGTCAAGGAGGTCGAGGTCGAGGTCGAGGTCGAAGAAAGTCCGTAGAGCAGGAGCTCGGTTAGACACTGGACACTTCAGAAGGGGTGAAGTGAGATCCGTGTATGGCAAACGGGAGTGCAGAGGTCCAGGGGAAGCTCCATCAACTGGGGCTCAGGATGTAACTCAGGTGGGAGCGTGCTTGTCTGGCAGTGTGAAGCCCCGGCTTCGGTCTGAAACACCACACAGACTGGGTGTGGTAGTGCACACCTTCCATCCCAGCAGTAGGAGACTGACAGACTTCTGTCTGTTCTACATAGTGAGTTCCAGGCCAGCCTGTGCTACATAGAGAAACTCTGCCATAAACAAGACTTTTTTTTAATGGTATATGTGTTATGTGTGAATGAGCACATATGTCCCAGAGACAAAGGATTCCTGGGAACTGGAGTGAGAGGTGGTTAGATACTACCTCAGATGAGCCCTGAAGACCAAGCTCACGTCCTGGACAAGTACAGGAAAAGCTTTTGACCACTTAGCCATCCCTCAAGTCCCCGAAGCAAGACTTAATAGGAACAATTTAGAGGGGGATGGGGAGATGTTTAAACAGATGTTTATTTCATTAAAGACCGGCGGTGGGAAGTGTAGTCTCTTGTTAGAGTTGGATGGATCTCCACATTTTAAAACCGTTCACATTAGACTCGAGGTCAATGGAGAGGAATGTCTAAAAAAGTTTGAAGAAGAAAAGGGGTCTGGGGTGGGGGGGTGGGGGTAAGGGGTGGAGATTCAGCAAAAAGCCCAAAGCAAGAGCCATTGTCCTTGGTCAAGAGCGCTGGAAGAATTTTCCTCAGAACAGACATGGTTTAAAGTCGCCACTCCTTGGTCAGACCCCTGTAGTTCCCTGAGATGGTGACAAGTTCCATAATTGTTCTGACTTTGTTGATTTTGTTGGGGGATTTTTTTTCTCTCCACAAACCTGTTCATGAAAGTCCCATAAAATAGCCTTACCCAGCTCTCTCTGTCTCCAGAAATATGATACATGGTGGATCGAGAGAGAGAAAGAAAGAAAAAATTATTTTTGCCTTTACTTCACAGGCTCTTGGCACAAGTTGAGTCCTGAAATGGTTAAAATATCGGCACATTTCACTGGTCTTGAGTTACTCATAAACATTGGGTCGAGCAATTTCACTCAGTCGCACATATTAACTTCTTAAGTTCTTCTCTCTGAGGATGTGGACTGTTATTTTATGCCAGAAGTCCCATAATTAAGTTTGACATAAGCGCATGGATTAAATATGTGGTTGGGGGGAGGGGGCGCCGAGTGGAAGGCTTTCTTTTTTTTTTTTTCCCCCAGTCCTCTTTTTGTGCCATATGGAAACTGTAACCAAATAAGGTGCAAAAATTTTTAAGACAATTTCCAGTCTTATTACTCAAGTGTTGTTTCCCAGGTACGTCTCGATGTGAATCTACTTACAAAGCCCATTTCTTTTACCTTCTCAAATGTAGCCTTTAAAGCAACAGCAGGATTTAAAAGTAGGGCACACCTTTAGTCTCAGTAACCCAAGGCTGAGGCAGGTGGATCTCTGTGAGCTCATGGCCCACCTGGTCTACACAGGGAGAGCTTGACAGCAAAAGAAGAGGACAATTAGCCACACAACAGCCCTGAGAACTGGCTTTATACTCTTTAAAGGGCAGAGAAAGAGATAATGCACTTGGAGGTCTGCCAAAGATAAGGAACTGGAGGTACAGGCTAGAATCAGTGTAGTTAACTGATCTCATTCAGGAATGACTTAGATGCTAGAGTCTTGGTGGTGAGGGACCAAGACTCCCCCAACACCCCCCCCCACCCTAGACCCCTTTTCTTCTTCAAACTTTTTCAGACATTTCTCTCCATTAACCTCCAGTCTAACGTGAACGGTTTTAAAATGTGGAGATCCACCCAACTCTAACAAGAGACTACACTTCCCACCGCCATTGTGTTGTCTTTGCCTATGCAGCGTGGTAGTCCCATGTGTTCTGATGTCACTGAGATAGCATGAAAACATTCTCTCTCCAAAGGTTCCGGGGTGACTCTGAGAGGCCCTGTCCTCAGTGCGCGCCATCATCATTATTATACTTTCAGTTTCCAGCCACATTGGTGAAGGTTTCTTGTGGTTTGAGAGAGGAATGCTGGTGTTTCTCCCTCCCTCCCTCCCTCCCTCCCTCCCTCCCTCCCTAAAACCAGCTGAAAATGGCCTTCTCTACTCTTGCAAAGAGAAAGCACCCTCCTTGACTTTGCCTTATCTGAGGAACATTCTAGAAGTTAACACCGANAAAAAAAAAAAAAAAAAAAAAAAAAAAAGTTGTTATCCAGGTCCTCACCAGTCTCACGATCAACATACTCCACTATCATTCAAAACAAAAACAAAAACAAAAACAAACAAACAAAAACCTTCCAAATAGGACAGAGGAGATGGCCCAGCCAGTAAAGTGCTTGCCATGCAAGCCTGATGAGCTGGGATCCAACCTCAACAAACACATAAGAGAGCCAGGCCTGTTGCTGTGCACTTGGGATCCCAGCACTGAGACAGTAGAGGCAAGTGGTTTCCTGGGGCCTGCTAGCCAGGCAACCTTGCCTTTGTGTTGAGTTCTAGGTCTCAGGAAGAACTTCTATCTCAAATACATCACGGTGGATGATAGCTTGGTAGCGGTAGATGAGCACCCCTGGGCAATCACATACACAGACATACCACATGTAACGCCCACACAACTGGCACCTGCACCCAGATGAACACATACACATAGGCATGTACACAATGCACACACACACACACACACATCCACACAGCTTAGACCTACCTACCCCGCCCACACACACACACACACGACCTTGCAACATTTTGAATCACTCTTGAGAAGCCACAGGGAAATCACAAGGAAGAAAAAAGAGCATGTTCCCACCACACAACACAGCTCCCATTAGATTCAGAAGATAATGAATCCAAACTCACACAGTCCCAACAGAGTCTCCATCCTACAGACACCTCTGAGATGTCTGAGCTCGGGGCAGACCCTGCTCTCCACTTCTTTCAACATTCTTTGGAGGCCCAGAGTGCACTGCGAACTTAAAACTTCAATACGTACCACAGAGGTAAGAGAATCATTTGTCTAGGCTCAGTGTGACCCGCAACATACCCCTTGTTTTGGGAAGGCTGCTCTGCCATAGCTTTTAGACGCCCATCCCAAGACCTCCAAAAGCATTCTTGTGTCTTATTTACCTTCCTGGATTCAAGAGTCAATGAGTTACATTAGCCTGTTATTAAGTTCGGTCTTAATATATCCCAGGCATTTGTGAACTGCATTACACTCTTCCATCGTTTTCTCTGTCTTAGCCACAAGCCAGGCGCCAGGCAGAGTGTGACCTCATTGACTATCCCCAGCCTAAGTGGGGCATGGTGCAATAAGTTAAGAATCCAGATACTGGGGCTGGAAAGATGGCTCAGCGGTTAAGAGTTCCAACTACTCTTCCAGAGGTACTGAGTTCAAATACCAGCAACTACATGATGGCTCACAACCATCTGTAATGAGATCTGATGCCCTCTTCTGGTGTGTCTGAAGACAGCTACAGTGTACTTATATATAATAAATTATTCTTTGGGGGAAAAAAAAGAATCCATATACTGAGCATGGTTGTACAGACCTTCTTGTGGGGACTGTGGAAACCTTCTGCACTTCAGACCTTCTAAAGTCTCCAGATGAGAACAAAAACACACTTTCTTTCTTCTCTGAACCTGTCAGGGTTTTGCCTCTGGGCTGGAGCTAATTCCAGCTCGCACCTTGCACCTTTCTTGCCCTTCTGGCTTCCATCTGAGATACCTGCAGGACAGAGACACTGCTAGGATCATTTCAGGCTGGAGTCATCATCGTCTTCTAAATCTAACGGCATCTCTGTTGCATGATAAGAATATGGTCCTCCTTTCCTGATGATTTCTGCTGACCACTCTTTGACTTCTTGAGGATGGTTCAAACTGTTTGCAATGTCAGTTTTCATCCTTCTCCTCCAGCATGTGAACTTGTGGCAACTTACTGGCCTCGTCTGAATAATAGAGATATAATCCTATCTACCTCTTGAGGATCATTGAGGGGATTACACACATACTGGTTAAAGGTAGTGCTTGGTCTATAGCTCAGCAAATATTGTTAGAGCCAGGAACGTAGCTCAAAGAGGTGGAGTGCTTGCCTGGTATGCACAGAGCTAGGGCGTTTGACCTCTAATCAAATAAATTAGCTGTGTTGTAGAGTGCCCTTTATCCTACCACTTGACAGGTGGAGGCAGGAGGATCAGAAGTTTGAAGTCACCCGTGATTCCATAGAGACTTAAAGACAGCATGATATATGTAAGACCCTGTCTCCAAAAATCAATAAGGCCAGTGTGGTGGCACATGCCTTTATTCCCAGCACTCAGGCTGCAGAGGTGGGTGGATCTAAATAAATAAAATAAATAAATATACGCTATAGAAACAAAACCCACACTCCATGGTTTAAAGGCAAAATTTTCTAAGACATATCAGCCACATTGTATTGGGTTTGAGATGAACTGGTACTTCAAAGACTGAAGACGCTTAGGCTAGGACCCAGTGGGTCTAAGCAAGCATCTGCAAGGCAAGCATGAGTGTGAATTCCGGGAAACCAAACTTATCTGGATTTGCAGGACGGGCTCAGCAGCTCTGCCATCTCCAGCAAGACTTCTAGCCTACTTCTCTGACCTTTGTCTGCTAAACTGAGGACACAGAGCACCATGCCTACCACACAGGGCTGGGGCAAACAAAGGAACGAGAGTATGTGGGAATCCTGAGTCAGCCCGGTTCTTAGACATCACCTCTGCTACCTGCTCTAGCCTGAAATAAACAGCAGGATTTTGTATTTTATATTGATCGAAGACCCTACTGAACAACCTCAGAGGAGTCCTCCTTGTCTAGGCTCTCCCCTTCTTGTCCTTGTCCTTCTCTGGTGCTCATAACGAGGTCATGTGCCACGTTACCTACAATCACAGCATTTTGTCTGAGGGCAGGATAGTAAGTTTGAGACCAGCCTGGGCTGCTCTGTGATATCTCATCTCAAAAAAACCAAACTAAACCAACCAAACAACAACCTAGAGAGATGGCTTTGATGTTAGAGCACATGCTGCTCTTGGGGAGGACCTGACTTTGGTTCCTAGCACCCAACAGCCTTTCTAATAATAGCTCCAAGGAATCTGACACCTTTGGCCTCTACAGGAACCCACATGCAAGTATACATGCACACACACACACATACTCTATAGCTACGTTCCTGGCTCTAACAATATTTGCTGAGCTATAGACCATGTTTAATTTAATTAAACTAAAAAAGATAATTAAGCCTCTCTTCCCTTAAGGAGTCACACACACACAGAAGTAGAAGTACCAACAAACATTAATTGTCTGAATGGCTGGCCCCCATTATTCTGCTGTCTCCTTTGGTTTCTGTATTGAATCATCTTTTTCCACGAGTCAACACATCGTGCCTCTCTAAAGGTCCAGAGATAAAATAGTTTAGGTTTCTCAAGGCACACGATTTCTGTCACAAGTTCTCAACTCTGCAACAGCAAAAGCAATATGTCAGTGAGTGGTCATGGCCCTGTTCCAGTCAAACTTTACTTATTTAAAAAAAAAAAAAAAGGTGGCAGGACAGATTTGGCCTCCAAACCATAGTATGCAGCATCACACCTCTCTCCTGCTTTGTATGGAAACCCTCTTTTACTACTGTCTTCTTTGCACTAAGCAGTTGGATTGCCAGAACCCCAAGAACATGAGCGATTGCTAGGTACTTAGGGTGTCCCAGCCCATGTTGCTTTTTAAAGCCATCATCTTTCTCAGATGCTTGCTGGATTAAAGCACCTCACAGGAAGACGGCAAGTTTGTGGTAACAAGATGAACTTGAGTATTCAAGCCAGGCAGAGGGCCCTCAAGGGTTGAGTGCAGAAAGAACCCAGCAAGAGGGCCACCTGCTGTCAAAAGCATGGGTGCAGAAGCACACTCACTGCCAAGTGCTGAGGAAGACATGTGTCCCCAGAATCTGAACTCTGTAGATGAAAGAATCATGCCCTCTAAGACTAGGAACTTGGGTACCCCCGTACTGTCCCGGAACCCAGCTCTGACAGGATCTCTCAGAAGACTACAGTGCTCTACAGACACCAACACTTCATTGGTGATCATTAACCATCACCTCAAAATCCTTTCTCTATTGTTTTCCCCTTTTAGATTCATATAAAAATAGTTTTCTTTATGAAAATACACGTCTAGCTCATAGAGTAGATGCTGAGGGAGCCACAGCCTGAAGTTAGACCTGAATCCCAATTAGTGAGCCTTCTGCTAATTTATTTGTCCTTCTAAGTCTCCTTTCTGTGAAGTGGGATTTTTTTTTCTCTGAAGGTTAGGTGAGACTGTATTCATGAAGAACTTACTGTAGAGCTCAGAGCAGAGTAAATATCCCCAGTTCCTAGCATCTAGTGATGGCATGGGTAATGATAAGAGGAGATGAAAGATGGTTTCTTAATCATGGAGGTCACCATCTGATCCAAAAATTCTACTCCCAGGAATATGTGCAAGAGAAATGCTGTTAATCATAACAGCTGAAGTGTAAAGGCAAACCAAATATTCAACAGATGGCAAAGGGATATGGTATGGCATGTACGTAAGATAGAATATTACTCAACCTTAAAGAGTAGTGGCGGGCTGATCTGTTACAATGTGGGTGAACCTTGAAAACACTTGGCTAAGGAGAAAAAACAGGCATGCCAAAGACAGTCTGCTATGAGTCCATTGGTATAGACTTCCTATTCTGCAAGTACGGAGTCTCAGAAAGTTGATTCACAGCTTCCAGAAGCTAAGAGAAGGAGCAAGGAGTGGCTGCTGGTCAGTGTAGTTTCTTTAGGGGATTATGAAAACACCCGAGGAGTAGGTATTGGCCGCATATTCTCTAAAATATTAAAACCCACCGAGTTGCATACTTTAAAGGGTCCATTCCATGAAACAAGGTCTTCTGCTTGTTACCACAAGCCCTTTACTCACTGAGCCCTCTTGCCAGCCCCGATTTCAAAAAAATGTATGAGTCACCTTAGAACCTTCTATTTGATATAGATTCCTGACCCTTTCCAAAAGAAGAGCAAATCCAGTCATCGGAAAAGCTAGGGAGACCGTGTCTACTGACCAACCCAAGTCATACTGGTACTGAGATGCCTGCTCGTACTTGAAAAAAACCATGCCTAGCATTCACAGGGCACCATACCCAGCACTCTGCTAGGTACTTTAGGAGCCAGGATGACTCAGTCACTCTGACTAGAAGCACCAAGTTGAGTCTGGAAGACTAAAATAAAAAAAAAAAAAAAAAAAAAAAAAAAAAAAAAAAAAAAAAAAAAAAAAAAAAAAAAAAAAAAAAAAAAAAAAAAAAAAAAAAACAGCGAGACTATAGCTGCTGAAGGAGATGGCTCAGTGGTTAAAAGCACACTTTGTTCTTACAGAGGACTCGGGTTCAAATCCGAGCACCCACATGCCAGCTCACAACTATCTGTAACTTCAGGGTCTGATACCATCACACAAACATACATGCAGACAAAAAAATAAAAACAAAAACAAAAACAACAAAACCCAATGTATATAAAATGAACTTTAAAAAAATATATGAAACTAACAACTGAACACAGAGAGAGAATAGTATTAATAACAACAAACAACTGGAACCCGGTGGATCACAGAGAATTCAGAAAAGCAAGCAGGCCCAAGAGAAATGTTGGCTGTAGAAGACTTAACGGAGGTGAGACATCCCTTTGGCTAAACCCTTGTAAAGAGGAAAACCTAAAACGATCTGGAGAAGAAAGCAAGGAGACTGTATCTGAGCTTTTTCCTGTTTACATGTGAATTAAGATGATAACCATTGGTACGGCAGAGTTGGACCAAATCGGCCTTGCAAGACCCTAGGAGGCTGGTGAAGAGATTGGTGCTTTGTAGAGCATGAGGGCTTCTGGGAACCTCTGAACAGGGGCAAAGTGGGCAGGAGCCAGGGATGCAGAAGACGACTCTGGTAGAGGGGTACACTGAGCACTTTTGGAATGAGATAGCAACGGGGCAGGAACCCGGAGAACTAAATGATCTGGAAGATTAGAGATCAAGAAACCAATTGGAGGATCTAGGATCAGTACCCCCTCGACAATAAGACTGCCTTGACAAAATTCCTACTTTAGTTAAAAGGCCAAAGCAATCCTGAAGCCCTTTCTTTCTTTGCATTCTTGATAAGACAGATACTGACTTGAAAGAAACAATTAGGGAGGGAGATTATCATAGCAGCCAGGAGGGACAAGCAGATAGAAGACTGGATTCAGCCAGCCTCAGAGCTGGAAAACAGAGAGGGGACAATGGAGAAGCCACAGGACAGGTGTCAAAGTCGAAGGTGGGAGTCCCGTAAGGATTTAACTCCTTACGGTAAGATCGTTTTATCTCGGAGTCTATGACGAGTCCCTCACCGATAAAACTAACGAGTTATGGGCTATTCTAAGGGAAGGTCTGTCCCTGTGAGGGAGACACGGTGTCAACGGTAGTCCAAAAGTTTGTCCCGAGATACACGTACGATGCAGCCAACCATTGGACTGAGCATGGGGACCCTAGTGGAGGAGTTAGAGGAAGGACTAAAGGAGCTGAAGGGGTTTGCAACCCTATAGGAAGAACATAAGAACAATATCAACCAACCATGCCCCTCAAAGCTCCCAGGGACTAAGCCATCAACCAAGGAGTACACATGGCTCTGGCTGCATGTGTAGCAGAGGATGGCCTTGTTGGACATCAATGGGAGGGGGGCCCCTTGGTCCTGTGAAGGCTTGATGCACCCAGTGTAGAGGAATGCCAGGACAGGAAGGTAGGAGTGGGTGGGGGAGTACCCTCATAGAAGGAGGAAAAGGAGGGGGAGGAGGAGGAGGAGAAGGAGAAGGAGGAGGCCCTAATGGTAAAACAGAGGCAAATAGAAGCAATGGTTTTTACCATCTAACAAACCACCCCCAGAGTGTGGTCATCTAAAACAGTAACATCCTTTCTCACTGTTCAGAAAGAACTGGATGGTTCACCTACTGTATTGAGCCAGTTTGACTGAGATGGGTGAACAAAAACAGCCTGGACTTCATGGCTGGCAGTGGGCTTGACGCCCCTGAGAGGGTTCTCAGGTCTCTCCACAAGAACATACCAAGCCTCCTCCCTTGCATCCAATGCAGAGTGAGAGAATGCGCCACACTCACTGCCTAAGCCTTCCAGTTTGGGCTGATACCCCATTTGCTGTTAGTAGCCAATAGGCAGAAGAAAGCCCCATGACCAGACCAGAGACCACCAGAAGACTGCACCCAAGGCAGAGACGAAGGAGAGGAAAGCATGTGACCACTTTTCTATGTAATGCAGTGTGTGCTTCCAGAGAAAGAGCTCTGCTTAAAGAGAACAGTGAGAAGCTATATCCGCCATGCTTGGCTTGGATCCCTGTCCTCCAGAAGGGGACAGCCCGTATTGGGATGTTGCGATACTTATCCAGTTGCGTAGTTTTCAACTTTTCCTGAAATAATCTCTTATGAAACCTTTATGTATTTATGGTGCATGCCTACGTGTGGATGGTGGACATACATGCATATGTGAGTGTTCACGGGTTTTAGACACACTGCACGCACACGCATGTGGAGGCCGGCCAGAGGCTGACATCAGGTGACTCTGAATATTGCTCTTCACTTTGTATTTCAGGTGTAGTCTCTTCACCGAGTCAGCAACTCTACATAGCCAGATTGCCCTAGGGATGCTCGGGTCTGCCTTTCAGGCATTGGGATGCAGGCAGGCTGAACACTTGTCCTGGCATTTACAGTGGTTCTGAGGATCTAAATTCTGCTCCTCACACTTGTGTGTAAGTGTTCTGCCCACTGAACCATCCAACCCCCTGACAAATTCTTTTTTAAGCCTTGAAGAGATGGAGGGAGAAAGAGACAGAGAGAGACAGAGAGACAGAGGCAGAGAGAGACAAAGAGAAACAGACAGAGGCAGAGAGAGAGAGAGAGAGTGTGTGTGTGTGTGTGTGTGTGTGTGTGTGTGTATGTGTGTATGTGTGTTTCTTAGTATATTCCATTTCATTACTCTGCAGGGGATGAGCCCTTCCTGTCTTGTAAGGATCCTAAACAATTGGGTCATGTCTCATAAAATGTCGTCCTATGTCCTGCTTCAAGCAAACCACAACACCGTGGGAATGTTCACATTTGTCTAGGAGCCGAAGTCTCCGGTCCATTGGCTAGTAAATGCTTGGACAGTTGACCCAGCCTAGGAAAGGCCCGATGTATGCTAGCAATGTTCTATTCTTGGGACATAATTGATATGCTGTCCTTTTCTCTCTCTCTCTCTCTCTCTTTCTCTCTCTCTCTCTCTTTCATCAACAAATGATTTACCAAAATACTGCACGATTTCCTTAAAAAATGTGACCCTCCCTTTCCTGCCTCACTTCTCTTTCCTGAATCAGGACATAGTTTCCATGGCTTTACAAAAAAAAAAAAAACAAAAAAAGATTATTTTAGCAGGTCTCTTCAACTCATTTCTATCCCTGGATCTGAAGGAGTTCAGAAAGGCTAATGTAAGAGACAAGGGTGGGGTGAAGAAGGCTCTGCCGCTTCTGATATGAGCAGATATTCCCTGGAACTCCAGGCATCCCCCTGAGACCAGTGGCTTCCTTCACATCTCGCAGCAAACCCCACAGTTATAAAAAGCCAGCTAACTAAATAATGCCGTAGGAATCTTAATGACTAGGGTCACTTGGCCAACAACATGACATAGCTTTTTCCTCCCAGAATTCAAACATTCAAAATTACAAATATCCCATCCAATTCAGACTTAATTATCACTCTCCAAACTTCCAGAGCTTTCTCTGTTTCGATTCTGTAAGCCAAGGAGCAGTGCGGTACGGCTAAGAGCTGGTGAGTGAGCTTGTTTATGAAGGGCCAGTGGGAAAAGTACCAGAGTTGTCTCTTCCTGATGCCCTGCTATTTCTGGGACGGGCCAGCTCTTTGCCAAAGATGTCTAAATCACCTGGAACAGGTTTTATCATGAACAGGGTGGAATTAGCTTGTGTTGAGTCCTGATGTCTGTCTCAAGTGGACCACCAAGAGTCTAGTCCTTACAGAGAGGGTCTTTGCTAGTTGGTGGATGCAGACAATACCATCCCCCTCAACCAATGAGGAGCTAGTCTGCACTGTCAGCCACATGAAGAAAGGACATTGGAGGGGGCCAACACCCTTGGGATGTCCCTGTGGCCCTGCCTACCAATGGCATTTTCTCCTTCTTCTGAATGGCTCAGTTGCAGAACTGGTTATATCTGGCCTCTTCTGACTGGGCCCTAGCTCACTCATTTCTTAAGGCTAATAAAATCCTCAGTGCAGCCAGAGAGAGAGTGTCCAGTGACAGATAGGACCATGAAACACAAGGCCAGGAGAAGGGTTCCTACCAGTGTTGGAAGATGTCTCCTCACAATCCTGGGATCAATTCTCTGGAAATCTGCTTCAGACTGCCTCACCCTCCAGACCATTGTCTTTTCATCTGTTTGTTTTTCAGGTCGCCAAGGATGGCCTTGATCCCCCAGTGCTCCTGCTTCTGCCTCCCAACTGTAGGGGCAGGAATGGGGGTGCTACCACACTTGGTTTATGAAGTGCTAGAGGTCAAACTTGGGCTTCTGTACATATAGGATGAACCCCCTCTCCACTGAGCCACATCCCAAGTCTATCATTATCTTTAATGGTCATGGTTTTTTTTGTCTTGTTTTGTTTTAATTAGACAGTTATTTTTCAGTACCAAAAATTATTTAGTTAAATAGAAATTACCACCTATCTACTAGCAGTACTTCCAATAAGCCTGACTTTTGTATTATCAGAAAAAGTTTTGTTCTCTCTCTCTCTCTCTCTCTCTCTCTCTCTCTCTTTCTCTGTATTTTTTTATCCAAAATATTTAGTGCCAGAAGTATTTGATAATACTGCCCCCCTCAATTTTGGAATATTTGCATATGCATAATGAGTCATCGGGGGAACATGATCCATTTTAATTTGATATTTATTTACCCTTCCCATTGCACATTATACACATAGCCTGAAGATATTTTATACAGTATTTTTAGTGTACCTGTACTGTGATGACAATCTGTCATCTGAGGTCAGGTGAAGAATTTTCTACACATAGCGTCAAATTGACACTCAAAAAGTTTGGGAACTTTTTGGATTTCGAATTTTTTGAATGAGCATGCTCAACCCCCACCCCAATCTTGTGTGTGTGTGTGTGTGTGTGTGTGTGTGTGTGTGTGTGTGTCTACATGTACATCAACAGTCATCTTCAGGGGACTGACTCAAAAGCCCTTTTCAGATACCAAAGTCTGTGTGTAATTGCTTGAGTCCTTCATGTACAGTAACATGGTATTTGCATGTAACCTACACACATCTTCCTACACATTAGGTTACTTCTAGATCCTGTGTTTCTAATGCCATGTAGGTTCTGTGTAAATTGTTTTACTGTGCATGTTCAGGGAACATTGGTAAGAGGAAAAGTCCAGGCCACTCCTAAATACATGTAACTTTCTCATGTGTTTTAAATATATATATATGGCTGAGTGGGCAGATGAGGACTGAGAGATAGGGAAAGCTGTGTATTTGTGTGTGTCTATCTACATGGAAAACGGTATATGTGCCTCCACGACACATGTGTAAGTATTTGTGTCTGTCTCATTGCATCGGTAGGTTCCACTTGCAGTGTACTATATGTAGTACCATTGGTGGATCTGTTCAAGTGGAGATCAGAGCAATGGGTCCGAGGTTAGTGGCTCAGCTGCTGCTGCTTCTGCTTGTTGTTGTTGTTGTTGTTGTTGTTGTTGTTGTTGTTGTTCTTCTTCTTCTTCTTCTTCTTCTTCTTCTTCTTCTTCTTCTTCTTCTTCTTCTTCTTCTTCTTCTTCTTCTTCTAGAGTGGTGTCTGGGAGATGCCCGCTACCTGGAAGACAAATGCCCTTTATGGTGACCTCTGAAGCCTGAAGATCATGTACCCCTAACAGTGCATTGTTTTGCCTTTGGATGGTGTTTGGGATTGCTTGTAAGGATATATATTTCAACTGAAAAAAAAAACTTTATTTTTAGGCTGAAATTGTATTCACGCTACGTTGTGTCCATGATTTTAGCATTTCTCCTTCATTTTTCACCCATCGTTAGTCTAATGAGGGCTTTCTGAAGGTTAAACCTCTGACTTATTCTTGTTCCCCAGAATATATTTTTATTTACCAAAATCTCATATCACCATGGTAACTATCAAGAGTCCTTTAAAATGCATGCGCTTTCTTTTTTTTTTTTTTTCTTGGTACCAATTTATTGCACAACTTACAAAGGGCAAAAGACAATGAAAAAAAAAAAAAAAAAAAAAAAGTCACCCAGCCCCCACGGCTCTCATGTCTTCCCATTCCGATGCATCTCTGGGAGGAGGGAACAACAAACCTACAAAGATAATAAACTTCTGTACTACAAGACAGGGAGAGGGCATGGATGTACCTCTCGGTGCTGCAAGAGAGAAGAGGAAAAGGCTGAAAAGCGGAACAGGAAACAGATGGGGGGCGGACGGACACGATCTCTCGAAACCCCCCAAAAGTTCGAAGAAACCTCAGACTAGCCTGGTTGCTGGAAGGTTAAGACAAAACAGAAACAAAAGAGAAGCCATCTGAAGCAGGCACCAAGAGAGGTCATGTCACAGGGTAGCCCTGTAGCTGGCAGCTCAGTAGCAGGCAGGAAAGGAGAAAGTTAAACCATGCCCGCACCCATTGAAACCAGCATGGTGGAGAAGATTGACTTCGTTGCAAAGCTTGCTCCATGCCCTGGCCTCACTCTGGCTACATAGCCAGCTCTTCAGCCATGTGTGTCTGGAGACGCTATTTCCTTTGGCTAAAATGAAGAGCTTCTACAGACCCTTTCTTTACTGGGAATTAAGCTTTCAAAGGGGTCGGAAAGAAATGGCACTCAGCAGCAGCATCTTGAGCCTTAAGGGGTTCCTGTAAAGGTAAGAAATGGATCCTCCGATTCCATGTGCTGGGGCCATTTTCAATGACTCAAGCAGAGATACATCAAAGAATCTAAACGACTTCATTAAAATTCACTCTGTCATGCAATGATTTGTCCACAAAAAGAAAATGATTCTCATGCCCGGGACCCGTCCTCTAGGAAGAACTTTCCAGGCAGGAACAAACACGCTGGGATGGAATATTTCATCTCTTTACAGGTTGTGCAAGTCCGGGGTGGAATTGTTCCTTCCCAGCTAGAGAGCTGGGCCAGCTTCCTGAGATGCTCCAACAAGGCCTTCCCTCTCCAAGTGAGATGGCAAAGTCCTCTCCCCAAATCCCGGACACCCTTCCCCCTCCCCAGCAACTGCATTTCACTTGTGACCTCGCCCAGTCTGTGGTCAGGAAAGAGCCTTTGAACATATCTCCAAAGCTGCTATGATTAGAAGGGCTTTGATTAGCCAGCTCAGCTGGTCCTTTCTTGCTGTTACTCTTCGCCCTTCCCCCACCCCCTTCCCATGACTCCTTTCTCCATCCCATAATCCAGGCAGTTCAGAGTTTGGGTTGTTTTTTTTTTCTCAAGCAATCTCTTCTTTCTCTCTCTCTCTCTCTCTCTCTCTCTCTCTCTCTCTCTCTCTCTCTCTCTCTCTCTCCCAATTGCATCCTAAATCTCAAAACACAGTTAACACTAATCCCGATTTGTTTAGGGTTTATCTACATTATTAATTCCAATCATATGAAAAAGAAAAAGGGGAAAAAAAAGTGTGAGGCCTTGGTTTGTATACAAAGTTTGGGTGTCTGTGAAAGGAGCCAGCTATCCCTGGGAAACATATTTTCTTTAGATATCTTTTTAATCCAAACAACTTTCTTTTCTAGTCTGAAAATATTCCTTGTGATAGGACCTGTCCTGAACCATTTCATTTATTATTATCGCCCCCCACACGCACACCCCAGTTGATATCCTTTGAAGCTGCTGCCTGCGTTAATCTGGACTTAATATGGATTTAAACATTTACAATGGAAAATAATTTTGGTTAAAAAATAATCTCTCTCCATAAAGCTAGAGGACCCGTGCCCCACCCCTCATGCAACTGTCACCATCTCTGACAGCTAGGGATGGAATGAGATTCTTGAATATGCATGTTGAAGAGAACGCAAACCAAGGCTCACAGGGTACATGTAATATTTTATATTTGGCAGCTGTTATGACTGGCTGGAGTTGACTGATACCCAGGGTCCTGACTTGTTGTTTAAATGAATTCATCATTTTTCAGGACACGGGATCAGTTATTTGGTACCCAGGATATACTAAAAATACCTTCGGTTGGACTTGATGGAAGCTGTCTTTCAAGGAGAGATGGCTGCATCCAGCTGTCATACGGGATATTTTCAGTAACTCAGGGCTTGGGGAGGCTGTGGTTCTAACCCCCTTCTCAGCTTGCCACCCCACCCCTCTTCCCTGTTTGTATTCTTCACTCTCTCAGGCACAGTGGAAGTACCACATATCATTGGGTGACCTCAGGCAAGGCCAGTGTTAGAAAGTGCAGTGGAGTTTGTCTAGGTTGGACCCTATTCATGGGAATTTGGAGAATTTAGATGAGAGCTGGAGGTGTAGTTTTTCAGCTCCACATATAGAAATCACCACATGTTTTCTCAAAGTCTGTAGAGGAGAACTGAGCTGACTCTACATTGTGCCCCTTAGTGGGAGGAAATCTGAGGTTTGGTTGCAGCTATTCCCACCATTCTTATATCCATGCAGACATCACTAATCAATTGCAGACACCCATTGTCACTAACCAGGCAGCAGCTTCTGTTTCCTGATATTAGGTTCCAAGGATCCCAGATTTCCTCAGAGCATTCTTCCAACTTGACTCTGACAGGTTTAACTAGGAAGTCTTTCCTCAACCCACTAGACATTCTATATATTTGACGCCTCCATTCAAGTCACTATCCTCCTTCAAGGCCCCTTTTAAAATATCTGACCTACTTATCAAGGCTTCTCAATCACTTCTTGTTGCTGCTGTGGGTTTTTTTTTTTTTTAAGATCCATTTGTTTTTATGTGTCTGAGTGTTTTGTTGTATATCTATATGTGTACCAGGTATGTGCAGTGTCTGCAGTTTGCCTGGAACAGAAGTTATAGACAGAATGTTGTGCACTGCCATGTGGGTGCTGGGAACTGAACCCAGGCCCTCTAGAAAAGCACTTTTAACTGTTGAGCCATCTCCCTAGCCCCTGGTATAATAGGTTTTTCTTCATACTATTTGACTCTTTTCAAGGTAACATAATTCATTGTGGAAATTTTATAATCTATAGTATGGAGGAAAGTAGAAAATTAAGTTAACATTAGTAATGTATACTGATATATAAATGTCCAAACAAAATATATAAATATTTCTTGTTTTTATTGTAAAATATTTAAGTACAAGGGCTTCAGATATAGCTCAGAGATGATAGAGCACTTAATTGACTACATCAAATCCTACATTAAATATATATACATATATATGTGTGTGTGTATATATATATATATATATATATATATATATATATATATATATATATATATGTATATATGTAGTCATTTGTTGTTAAAATATATAGATATGATTACATTCAAACTGAGTGGATTTATACTATATGGTATGTAAGATATGCCTTAATGAAAGGATTGTTTGTCATCAGACATATTGACACAAATCTTTAATCCAGGCACTAGAAAGGCAGAGGTAGGCAGATCTCTATGACGTTGAGGCCAACCTCAACGTCATATGTGTGGAATTCATAGTGAGGCACTGTCTCAAAAGGACAAAAACAAAATTAGTCTACACACATTGTAGAGCATACAGAATTTGCATTCAGCTTCATATGTATTTGTAAACAAAAATATAGGTCTCATATTTTATGTTCCCTATAAAGCAAACCCTTAGATCTAAGGCATGCAGTTGAATAGTCTTGAAGCATAATTATATTTCCAATTGTTTTGTGTGTGTGTGTGTGTGTGTGTGTGTGTGTGTGAAAGAGAGCAGCAAACACTCCTAGTCACTGAGCCATCTCTCCAGCCCCTGTATTTCCAGTATTCTGACAATATCTCAATGTGTTTGCCCTCCTTTCTTAACGTATTAATTACAACTGGGATATAATCATTGTACTAAGCAATTCATCCAATTAAAGGACACTATTCGAAGAGTGTCAATGTGTTCACAGGGCTGTATGGTCGTACTACATTCCCTGTTCAGATATTACTGCCATCCTCATCCAGCGGGAACTCTCTTTCACATTCCCATCCAACCCCCTCAGGCCCAGGCAACTACTGATCTACTTCCTGTCTCTGGACACTTCTGTATGGAGCGAACATCCTATAAATAGAACCATTTAGTATGTGCATATTTGACTGGCTACTTCCCTTAGCCTGGTTTTGTCAAGGGTCCTCTGTGTCACAGCCTTCTGCCAATCATTTTTACTGCAAGGTAATATTCCATTGTATTCACCTATATTACTCTATTAATAATTTCTGTTTCATTTTCATACTCCTGAGGGTGATCTACATGTAACTCCAGTCAGGATGGAGTTCATGTTTCACGTCTGTGCATACATCAGTTGCACCCATTGTTACTTTTGCTAGAATTAGGATGAATTTACAGAAAAATGCAGTTGAGTTCAATGGGTGTATGTTGAATGTTGAAATTTGCAAGTTTTTTTTTCTTTGCTAGAAAGTGCTGAAAATATGAAGGTCAGTGGGTCTAGACTTCTTTACAGACTATGAACAACAAATTATAGCTGTCAGTCACTCTGATATCATCTGCCTCTAGCTGATGTACATTTATCCATATGTAAATGTATTGGTGTCTTTCAACCTTGCTTTGTGAGTTTCTGATTATCCCATGTTGTTTAAGTCACCCGGAACAGAAACTGTAGGTTCTATTTCTAGTCTAGTAGAGTAATACAGTGAAAATTAGAGCAGTGACCATGTCCTGTGCCCTTTTTCATATTAATATGCAAAACGGTGTTTGAGGGAGGCACAACTTTCACTGATGACCAACAAACCAAGGGTCAGAATGACTCAAGGCAAACTGCTGGTGAGGAACATGGATAAGACTTGAACCCAGGGCTGACTTCTTCAAAGCTTACACAGCTGACTGATGGGCCAGAATATCCCCAACTATATAGAGGACATCCTTCACTGTCAGGAGGTCATGTTGTTCAAATGGTCCTCTGGGCAGCAAAACTGTATCTTTATCTGGGTAACCTGAGCTGACCTATAATAGTGGAGAGCTGTAACCAGAAAACCCTGAACCCTTCATTCAGGGGTATTTGTCACTATGCGGATTCTGATATTCTGTTCGTGGTAGTGGTAAATATGGCTTCTTAAAGTGCTCCCTCTGCCTCAGACAGGAAGACATGAGATAGCATTTTCAGAAGTGACCATTTAGTAGTCTCAATATAAATATACTTAGGGGGCTGGAGAGATGGCTCAGTTAAGAGCACTGACTGTTTTCCAGAGGTCCTGAGTTCAATTCCCACCAGCTACATAGTGGTTCACAAACGTCTGTAATGGGATCTGATATCTTCTGATGTGTCTAAAGACAGCTACAGGGTAAATATTTGGAACTACTTAGCCTAACAGATTTGAGGAACCAGAGCAGTCTGTCATATTATAGAGTCTGAAAACTTGGGCTTCATGAGTGTCCAGCAACTTTCTTTTTTTCTTTTCTTTTCTTTTTTTTTTTTTTCTTTCTTTTTTTTTGGTTGACAGGGTTTCTCTGTATAGCTCTGGCTGTCCTGGAACTCACTTTGTAGACCAGGCTGGCCTCGAACTCAGAAATCCGCCTGTCTCTGCCTCCCGAGTGCTGGGATCAAAGGTGTGCGCCAAAAGTTGTGCCTGGCTGCAACTTTTCTAAGACACACCTAGCTGTACTTTGCTGTCACTCCAACAATAAGGCAGGTTACAACTGTTCCTCTGCTTATGGAGATGTTCGACATATACTAAATAATAATTATTGTTTCTTTCCTAGTCACTGACAGGATAGAATCCTGGTGAAGAGCTTGGAACACCTAATTAATTCATTGGCACTGAAACAAAATTGCAGGCTGAAAAGTTAATTGTGAAACAGTCAGAGATGGAAAGGTAGGAAGGTGTTTTGAGTAGTGGTGTCATCCTGAACTCCACGTAAGAAAGAGAATAATAAACACCAGGTAGGCGACGTAGTACACACTGGGAATCCCAGCACCAGAGGGGTAGATGTGGAAGGATCAGAGTTTCAGGGTCATTCCCAGCGACATAACAAGTCTGAAGCAGCCCGGTCTACACAGCAGTGTCTAAACAACAACAACAACAAAATCAAATAAATTCATTAAATGTACCAACAGCTCTATGAGCTGCCAAAAATAGTGAAGCAGGAGAAGGCTATTTAGCTGTCACTGAGTGGACGTCATTCAACTATTGGTTGAATGACAAACAGCCCAGGATATGTGTCCAATGTGGCTAGTTGCATTAATTGACCAAAAAGTATTAGTGTTGTGCAGGATAATTATCTTGTTTTTTTCAGTACTTGGTATTCAACATAGAGCATCTTCTATGTTAAGTAAGCACTCTCCCTCTCGGCTGCATCCCCAGCCCTTGTTTGGGGATGTTTAGAGCAATATGCAAATGATATTTACAGCATGAACAAAGTCCCAAGTACTAGTAATAATTACAGAATAATTGATGTATCAATTCATATTATTATGTTAACCTATTCAAATGAAATATTAATACTGTTAATATAATTGGTGAATGTTATAATATTATAATAATTAATGGCATGAACATCTGTGCTAATTATAATATATTAACATAATAAAAATAAAATATGTTAATGTAGTTAAAGTAACTGTGAGGCAAGCTTTATATTAGGTCTCACATACATATGTATAGTGTGTGTATGTGTGTGTGTGTGTATATATATATATATATATATATATATATATATATATATATATATATACACATATATATATTTGTATGTGTGTATAACACTACAAAAGCACACATGCATGCATATGTATAAAAATCTCATTTAACCCTTATAAACAAATCATGAGGGCATCAGATGCCCTAGAACTTGAGTTTCAGGCTCCACTCTGAGCTTCCATGTGGATGCTGAATACTAAATGCAGCTTCTCTGCAAGAGCGTCAAGTTCTCCTGAGCTCTCAGCCTTCTCTCTAGCTCCATCCACTCTGCCCATTTTTCAATACTGAGTTGTTAGCTTAGCAGGCAAAATGCTTGGTTTCATCAAAACCTCTACATACGTGTCATCATTCTTTGTCCTCTGTTCTTCTCTTCCCCTACTGCCCTTCCCCATCCCCCTGTAGACAATCCCTCTCTAACCCCAATTAGAATAGCACAAAGCCCAGGGGGTTCCAGTCACAGATGGACTGTCTATACCACTTAAATCATCTCTTAAGAGACTGCTGAGCATTTAGGACCATAAGAAGCATCCAGAGCTGCCCCCAACCAGGGTCTAACACTCAGATAGCTCCATGTAACTAAGGACATTCTACCAATAACAAAATGCTTGTGCCAAATAGAGATGAGTTCAGGACCCTGGGGAAATGTTAGACACATGTCCCTGCTTTGCATATCGAAAGTCTTCTTAAGATTTTAAACAAGGGCCTGTGATATGGCTCAGTGGTTAAAGGTGCTTGCCACCAAGCCTCGTGACCTGAGTTCAAACTCCTGGTCCTACCTAGTGGAGGGATAAAATAGACCACTGAAAGTTGTTCTCTGATCTCACATGTGAGCTATGGTACTCACATCTTGAGCTGTGGTACTTGCAACCCCACCCCATACCCCCCCCCATACACACATGGTTGAATATAATTTAAAAATTGTTACATTTTTAAGCAAAAGAGCAAAAGAATATCCCCTGGCCTGATAATAGCTCAAAGACTGAAAATCCTATAAAGGTATTCTAATAGAGCTATAAGGATTTACTGTCCATACCATCTTTGTTGCATCCAGTCTGTTAATTTTGAGGTATTAGATACATAGCTGATATGTTAATGAATGAACATGGAAATGTTTCAATAGAACTTTATTTACAAAATTAGGAAGTGGGCCAGATTTATCCTGTAGGTGATAGTTTGCTAATGTCTAGACCAAGTCATCCCCTTGATCAAATTGGAATGTGCCTATATTTCTAAATATATAGTTATTAGCTTGCTCACAAAGAGATTATACAAAATCCAGTACTTATTATTGTTTTGTTTTGTTTTGTTTTGTTCAAGACTGGGCTTCTCTGTGTCACCCTGGCTGTCCTGGAACTTACTCTGTAGACCAGGCTGGCCTTGCACTTAGATTAGACTGCCTCTGCTACCCAAGTACTGGGATTGAAGGAATGAACAACTATTGCCTAGTTCCCGGTACTTAAGAGTTCCCTCCTCAGAATAAAAACTCATGTCACAGCTTAAGGGGAAAAGGGAACAAGAAGTAGCAATGTTATAACTCAGTTGTAAAATGCTTGTTTATCAGGCCCTGAGCTCTATCTACAGGGCAGAAGGAAAGAGGGGGGGATGAAAGGAAATAAACAAATGTGTGGATACTGAATATTGACACTACCCCAGGTGGTCAGCAGTCTTCCTTTTGAATCCATCTTTGTTGTACTTGTGTTTGGCTGGCAGTGTGATACTCTTTATCAAAGAACACCTAGGCTTAAAAAAGTAAAAAAATGGGGCTGGTGAGATGGCTCAGCGGGTAAGAGTACCCGACTGCTCTTCCAAAGGTGATAAGTTCAAATCCCAGCATCCACATGGTGGCTCACAACCATCCGTAACGAGATCTGGTGCCCTCTTCTGGAGTGTCTGAAGACAGCTACAGTGTACTTACATATAATAAATAAAATTTAAAAAAAAAAAAAAAAAAGTAAAAAAACAGTCTGTTCAGGCAAACCAGACTCTCACCTTATGCCCGCACACCACACTGACATGGCTCAAGTGATACTTCCTGAACCATCTGTGATGTCCTGGAAGGTGCTTCTTCAAACCTGTATGGTTCTCCCTTGTATGTTTTCTTTGGTTTTTTGTTTTTGTTTTTGTTTTTTTATTTAATGCATGTGAGTACACTGTCACTGTCTTCAGACACACCAGAAGAGGGCATCAGATCCCAATATAGATGATTGTGAGCCACCACGTGGTTGCTTGGAATTGAACTCAGGTCCCCTGGAAGAGCAGTCAGTGTTCTTAACCACTAAGCCATCTCTCCAGCACCCCCCCCCCTTTGTATATTTCATTCTCTCTGTTAAGTTAAGGAATAAAGGCTAGTACCATTTCTTGGGGCATATTATAAAAGGGGAGTATCCTGGTTGTTTTAACAAAGCATTCTCCCATCTGTGCCTTCTGGACCCTAGCTGTCTGTCCTAGCAAGCTGTGCATTTGCTGGCGATTCTCCGCCATTCGAATGACTTTCTTTTTTTTTTTTTTTTNGGCTTCATGAGTGTCCAGCAACTTTCTTTTTTTCTTTTCTTTTCTTTTTTTTTTTTTTCTTTCTTTTTTTTTGGTTGACAGGGTTTCTCTGTATAGCTCTGGCTGTCCTGGAACTCACTTTGTAGACCAGGCTGGCCTCGAACTCAGAAATCCGCCTGTCTCTGCCTCCCGAGTGCTGGGATCAAAGGTGTGCGCCAAAGGTTGTGCCTGGCTGCAACTTTTCTAAGACACACCTAGCTGTACTTTGCTGTCACTCCAACAATAAGGCAGGTTACAACTGTTCCTCTGCTTATGGAGATGTTCGACATATACTAAATAATAATTATTGTTTCTTTCCTAGTCACTGACAGGATAGAATCCTGGTGAAGAGCTTGGAACACCTAATTAATTCATTGGCACTGAAACAAAATTGCAGGCTGAAAAGTTAATTGTGAAACAGTCAGAGATGGAAAGGTAGGAAGGTGTTTTGAGTAGTGGTGTCATCCTGAACGCCACGTAAGAAAGAGAATAATAAACACCAGGTAGGCGACGTAGTACACACTGGGAATCCCAGCACCAGAGGGGTAGATGTGGAAGGATCAGAGTTTCAGGGTCATTCCCAGCAACATAACAAGTCTGAAGCCGCCTGGTCTACACAGCAGTGTCTAAACAACAACAACAACAAAAAAATCAAATAAATTCATTAAATGTACCAACAGCTCTATGAGCTGCCAAAAATAGTGAAGCAGGAGAAGGCTATTTAGCTGTCACTGAGTGAACGTCATTCAACTATTGGTTGAATGACAAACAGCCCAGGATATGTGTCCAATGTGGCTAGTTGCATTAATTGACCAAAAAGTATTAGTGTTGTGCAGGATAATTATCTTGTTTTTTTCAGTAGTTGGTATTCAACCTAGAGCATCTTCTATGTTAAGTAAGCACTCTCCCTCTCGGCTGCATCCCCAGCCCTTGTTTGGGGATGTTTAGAGCAATATGCAAATGATATTTACAGCATGAACAAAGTCCCAAGTACTAGTAATAATTACAGAATAATTGATGTATCAATTCATATTATTATGTTAACCTATTCAAATGAAATATTAATACTGTTAATATAATTGGTGAATGTTATAATATTATAATAATTGATGGCATGAACATCTGTGCTAATTATAATATATTAACATAATAAAAATAAAATATGTTAATGTAGTTAAAGTAACTGTGAGGCAAGCTTTATATTAGGTCTCACATACATATGTATAGTGTGTGTATGTGTGTGTATCTATATATATATATATATATACACATATATGTATTTGTATGTGTGTATAACACTACAAAAGCACACATGCATGCATATGTATAAAAATCTCATTTAACCCTTACAAACAAATCATGAGGGCATCAGATGCCCTAGAACTTGAGTTTCAGGCTCCACTGTGAGCTTCCATGTGGATGCTGAATACTAAATGCAGCTTCTCTACAAGAGCGTCAAGTTCTCCTGAGCTCTCAGCCTTCTCTCTAGCTCCATCCACTCTGCCCATTTTTCAATACTGAGTTGTTAGCTTAGCATGCAAAATGCTTGGTTTCATCAAAACTTCTACATACGTGTCATCATTCTTTGTCCTCTGTTCTTCTCTTCCCCTACTGCCCTTCCCCATCCCCCTGTAGACAATCCCTCTCTAACCCCAATTAGAGTAGCACAAAGCCCAGGGGGTTCCAGTCACAGATGGACTGTCTATACCACTTAAATCATCTCTTAAGAGACTGCTGAGCATTTAGGACCATAAGAAGCATCCAGAGCTGCCCCCAACCAGGGTCTAACACTCAGATAGCTCCATGTAACTAAGGACATTCTACCAATAACAAAATGCTTGTGCCAAGCAGAGATGAGTTCAGGTCCCTGGGGAATGCTGGATACGTGTCCCTGGGGAAGTGTTGGATACGTGTCCCTGGGGGAATGTTGGATATGTGTCCCTGCTTTTGCATATCGAAAGTCTTCTTAAGATTTTAAACAAGGGCCTGTGATATGGCTCAGTGGTTAAAGGTGCTTGCCACCAAGCCTCGTGACCTGAGTTCAAACTCCTGGTCCTACCTAGTGGAGGGACAAAATAGACCACTGAAAGTTGTTCTCTGATCTCACATGTGAGCTATGGTACTCACATCCTGAGCTGCGGTACTTGCAACCCCACCCCATACCCCCCCATACACACATGGTTGAATATAATTTAAAAATGGTTACATTTTTAAGCAAAAGAGCAAAAGAATATCCCCTGGCCTGATAATAGCTCAAAGGCTGAAAATCCTATAAAGGTATTCTAATAGAGCTATAAGGATTTACTGTCCATACCATCTTTGTTGCATCCAGTCTGTTAATTTTGAGGTATTAGATACATAGCTGATATGTTAATGAATGAACATGGAAATGTTTCAATAGAACTTTTTTTACAAAATTAGGAAGTGGGCCAGATTTATCCTGTAGGTGATAGTTTACTAATGTCTAGACAAAGTCATCCCCTTGATCAAATTGGAATGTGCCTATATTTCTAAATATATAGTTATTAGCTTGCTCACAAAGAGATTATACAAAATCCAGTACTTATTATTGTTTTGTTTTGTTCAAGACTGGGCTTCTCTGTGTCACCCTGGCTGTCCTGGAACTTACTCTGTAGACCAGGCTGGCCTTGCACTTAGATTAGACTGCCTCTGCTACCCAAGTACTGGGATTGAAGGAATGAACGACTATTGCCTAGTTCCCGGTACTTATGAGTTCCCTCCTCAGAATAAAAACTCATGTCACAGCTTAAGGGGAAAAGGGAACAAGAAGTAGCAATGTTATAACTCAGTTGTAAAATGCTTGTTTATCAGGCCCTAAGCTCTATCTACAGGGCAGAAGGAAAGAGGGGGGGATGAAAGGAAATAAACAAATGTGTGGATACTGAATATTGACACTACCCCATGTGGTCAGCAGTCTTCCTTTTGAATCCATCTTTGTTGTACTTGTGTTTGGCTGGCAGTGTGATACTCTTTATCAAAGAACACCTAGGCTTAAAAAAGTAAAAAAATGGAGCTGGTGAGATGGCTCAGCGGGTAAGAACACCCGACTGCTCTTCCGAAGGTGATAAATTCAAATCCCAGCATCCACATGGTGGCTCACAACCATCCGTAACGAGATCTGGTGCCCTCTTCTGGAGTGTCTGAAGACAGCTACAGTGTACTTACATATAAAAAATAAAATTTAAAAAAAAAAAAAAAAAAGGAAAAAATATGGTCTGTTCAGGCAAACCAGACTCACCTTATGCCCGCACACCACACTGACATGGCTCAAGTGATACTTCCTGAACCATCTGTGATGTCCTGGAAGGTGCTTCTTCAAACCTGTATGGTTCTCCCTTGTATGTTTTCTTTGGTTTTTTGTTTTTGTTTTTGTTTTTTTATTTAATGCATGTGATAATTTATACTGTCACTGTCTTCAGACACACCAGAAGAGGGCATCAGATCCCAATATAGATGATTGTGAGCCACCACGTGGTTGCTTGGAATTGAACTCAGGTCCCCTGGAAGAGCAGTCAGTGTTCTTAACCACTAAGCCATCTCTCCAGCACCCCCCCCCCTTTGTATATTTCATTCTCTCTGTTAAGTTAAAGAATAAAGGCTAGTACCATTTCTTGGGGCATAATATAAAAGGGGAGTATCCTGGTTGTTTTAACAAAGCATTCTCCCATCTGTGCCTTCTGGTCCCTCGCTGTCTGTCCTAGCAAGCTGTGCATTTGCTGGCGATTCTCCGCCATTCAAATGACTTTCTTTTTTCTTTTTTTTTTTTTTGGTTTTTCGAGACAGGGTTTCTCTGTATAGCCCTGGCTGTCCTGGAACTCACTTTGTAGACCAGGATGGCCTCAATAGAAATCTGCCTGCCTCTGCCTCCCAAGTGCTGGGATTAAAGGCGTGCACCACCACGCCGAATGACTTTCCAGAACATCACTTTTTACATCACTTTTTATATCTGTACCTTGTTTTCCCCTCCTGTTTTTACCTTTCTTGAATTTATTCTATGCGGTGGGGGGGAGGGGGGGGGAGGTTAAGTCTTCTATAATCTTCTGCTTCCCTTGGATCATCTAACTATATCACTAGCCTGGTTAGATACCCTCTACCAGTAGCTAAAGAAAGAATAATAGAGATAAATCCATCTCTTCCTCCTACATGAGATGGACTGAAAGTCTGTGGTTAGGATAGAATATTGTATCTTCTCCAGAATATATCCGTTCCCTTCTGTTCACCCAAATGCTTTGGCCATGAAGGATACTTTATATCCAACTTCCGTTCCCTATGGGTTGACTTCTTTTTTTTAGCCCCCTTGAAATGGCAACAAGGGGTTGATGCCATCCTAAGTCATGCCAAGACTCAGTGAGGACATTGCCTTTAGTGGTTCTCAGTCCCTGAAAAAAAAAAAAAATCTATGGCCTACCGTCACAGAGGTCTACTTCCACAGCGGAGTGGCGTCCCAGCTGCATGGGAAACAGAAGAGAAATACATCACATGTGGAAAACTCAGACATCAATAAGCAACTGGGTAGGCCTCTTAGTTGGGGACCAACCACAGAACTGCCTCTCTATCAACAATCAAACAGTCTTTAGCTGTGATCAGCCACTTCCATCACCTCTGAGACTGGCAGGTTTCCAATAAAGCCAGTAACTCCCTCCCCCAGGGTAAAATCATCTGCAGGAGGCAGCCATTGTCTTTGAGCCCAGCAATTTGATGACAGGTTAGCTTGCACTCTATTAGCCAACAGCTACACCCTGACCCCTGACCCTGACATTGACCTCTTACAGCCTTCTCCGGAGGTACACTCTGATCTTTTGAGGTGGCCTGCCCCCGCTGGTTAGCATAAGAGAAGGCTTGTCAGGGCTCTAGGGGGTCACCCCTGCTCCCAACAGGATGCTTAAGACTCCAAGTACAGAAACATGCCAGAGTTGAACCAGAGATGCCGAAGGTGAAAGTTCAGGAGCAGATCCATCAGCAGCCTGTCACCAAAGGACCACGTAAGGACTATGGATGTTTTCAGCCCAGGGATGACCGTTGTCTCTAGACAGTCCCGCGACTTAATGGAAAAGGCATATCAGAATATGGCTTACAAAATACAAAATAATGGACTGAGATGTACATTATACGAGGGTGTTAGATTGCTATGTACTTACAGTGGTGGAATTAGATTGAAGTGTTCTGCCGGGGTAGTTAGGTTGAAATATGGATTATCCCAGGAATGGTAGCTTCAGATGTGCTTTATAACAGTTGTTAAATTAAGATTTGCTCGACAGAACAGGCATTAGCCAGAGATGTGCATTAGACCAAGTTCTCAGTGGAAGATGTGGAGTCCACTTTGACAAGGTGGAGGGCGTGGGGGAGATAAGAGGAAGGAGAAAACTCCTTGGGTTGGATATTTTTCAAGGTTACGAGACACCCCCTTCCCCCCTGCATTAGATGGATTCCAGAGAGTTGAGTCCATGGTCTAGGAGAGAGCATGCAGGATAAAGTCCTTTTCCCTGTTTCTCCCCAGCCAAACAATTTGCCATTTTCCCCACTTTTCCTGTTAGGGCCTTAAAGGCCTCCCCGTCAATAAAACATTAGCTCACTAAACAGCCTGATGGCTTTTCCTTCCCTGGCTTAACCCTTCGGGAGCTGGGGTTTCCTTTGGATTTGTAAAGATATTGATTCCAGATAATGTTTGCCTTTCTAACTCTCTCTTCTGTAGACTTGATGGATAGGTTCAGGGCTACATCTCGGCAGCCAACTCACCACAGCTACCCAGGGAAAGGGGAGTAGAAAGTCAGGCAAGCGTTCAGTAGTTAACACCATTTGAATCTCTTCCCCGGGATGGGCAGGCAGAAATGTCTCAGCTAGGGAGAGAGAGGCAGGCAGGCTGCAGTTGCTGTTCATCACTGCGGGCCGCTCACTTACACATTTCTTTGACTTCGCCTTAGTTTGGTTTACAATTTCTGATTAATATCCATCGCCATTTCGAGACTGTCTATCATTTCCTTTATTCTTGCTTGTTTTCTAGTGTAGCCCAGGCTAGTTTCAGACTGAAAGCAAATCCTCCTACTTCAGCCGCTAAGTATGGAGATTATAGTCCCATGTCACTGTGCCCAGCCTGAGCTACACTCCTCTTTTGAGTTACTTTTTTTAGAAGACAATGTCTCATGTCATCCAGGACAGCTTTAGACTCCTTGTATAGAGCTGAGGAGAGCTTTGAATTTCAAATCCTTCTCCCTCTGCCTCCCAAGGGCAGGAATTTAAAAAAGCAGATACCATCATGTCTAGTATCTGTGGGACTAGGGCTTGAACCTGGGCCTTTGTACATGCTATCCAGGGACTCTATCAAATAAGCCATATCCTGACCTCCCGGAGTTGTATTTTTTTTTAACTTTAAGAAAATCTTAAGTAGCGCACGCCTTTAATCTCAGCACTCAGGAGGCAGAGGCAGGTGGATTTCTGAGTTCGAGGCCAGCCTGGTCTACAAAGTGAGTTCCAGGACAGCCAGGACTATACAGAGAAACCCTGTCTGGAAAAACCAAAAAAAAAAAAAAAAAAAAAAAAGAAGAAGAAAATCTTAAGTTGATTTATTTTATTTTCTGTGCATGACTGTTTTGATTGCATGTATGTCTATGCACCACATGTGTGTCTTGTGCTATGATGTTCAGAAGGTGTCCGGTTCCCTGGAACTAGAGGTACGGGTGCTTGGAAGGCGACATTGTGGCTTCCTCTGTAAGAGCAACAGGTGCTCCAGCCCTGAGTTGTCTTCTGAAAAAAAAAAAATGTCATTTCTAGAAAGGCAATATGCTGTTCTACAGTCTTACCAACATGGGCAAGTACAGGTAATTATGTCTGCTTGTAGGACACTGGCCAACTTTAGTAAAACCTTACCCCAGATGCAAACCTCATGCAAAAAAAAAAAAAAGAAAGAAAGAAAGAAAAGAAAAGGAAAAGAAAAATGGGAGGTCACTTCTCTCCAAAGGCACACAGCCTTCAAAGGTTGGCTAAGTATCTCCCCAGCAATGTTTCTCTTCCTTACCAGGAAGATTCAATTCAGGACCTGCAGAGATGAAATGCCATGAAGCTGGATGGCGTCCAGCCTTGCTGAATAACAGACTTGAGCCCTACCTCTCGTGTGTCTCCGTGAGCGCAAACGTTATGCCAAGTGAGTTAACACAATCAAAGAAGACTAACCCTCCAGACAAGCGAACCAAACCTAACCTTACAGTTCAAAGGAAACAAGTGCTACCAGACACCTCCACACTGTGCCTGATGGTCTCAGAAAGAGGCCAGCAGGCATTCCTGCCTATTTGTCGGGCTGTGTTTCTTCGGAGAGAAAAGTGACTTTGCTGGAGGTGGGTAGAATTGGCCTTCTATAGCTGAGCTGTTTATAATCCAGCCACAATAAATGGGGCGGGAATATGCTATCCCGCTTCAAAGGCATCTATCCCTATGGAACCTCGCCCATCTGTGTCCACATGATCCTATCAGTTATTAAGTGTTTGTTCACTTATGTATTTAATTAGACAGGGTCCCTCTATGAAGACTTGACTGGCCTGAGATTCCATAGACAAGGCCAGCCTCAAATCTATGGTGATTCTTCTGCCCTAGTCCCAAATGATGGTTTCCCGGTGTGGGCCACCATGCTCACACTTCCCAAACATTTCCATCTTGTTCCCTCTCCACCCCACCTCTCAGGCCTTCCTGCTATGCATTCTCTTCTTTCTGGGTGCCCATTCCTGCCTCATTTTCTGACATCACATTTTCCTTAAAAATAGCCCATGAGAGCTATTTCTAATCTCCATCAGGGATCTGTCCAACCAGACTCCCAAGGGATACGGCAATGAACTTAAAAGTTTGTCCTGGGGAAGGGTGGTGTCTTGTGCAGGGGCAAGCTTATTCCCATACTTAAGTTTTAAACAAATCTCCTATTGTTAATAAAGATATTTGGGGAGACAAGTTACAATATAGTTCTTCTTAAAACGCCATGCAAAATGTTACCCCTCAAAAGGGACCAAACAGTGTCATTGCAACATCGTAGCCATGTAAGGATCAGGATCATCTCTAGTCTGTTCCAACCCCTACAGACAAGTGATAATTTTTGTTCTGAGAACTGGATACAGTCACTGGACTTTTCTGAACCTCTATTTCTCTTTTCATAAACTGAGTGTTGGGGGAACAATAGCATCCATCTTAGAGGGATATTATGCATCTCTAACAGGGGAATGTATTTAAAGTACATTATCTGTCCCTACCACAATGGTGAACTTTACCATCTTACCGGCAATACTAGCAGGAAAAGTGTGCCAACTCAGGATGGGCTCCAGCTGCCCTGGCTTATGATGTACAGGGCTTACGTGCATGCTTCTGGGTTCAGAGAGCTACTGTATCAATTATCGTCAAGTATTGTCACAAGATGACTGTGCATAAAGATCTGCTCTAAATAGGAAGGAAGATGGCCCTGACGATGAGGGAAGACACGGACTGTAACAGCTTCTCCAACAGAATGTGTACAACCTGCCTGACTTCATACTCACTGGGAACTCCTGACTTTATTTCAAAAGTAACAGCTCGTCTCCATATAGACACTAGTGTTCAGACTATAAGTAGGCCCTAATCTGAACCAATAGGCCAGATAGATAGATAGATAGATAGATAGATAGATAGATAGATAGATAGATAGATACATACATACATACATTAGATAGGTAGGTAGACAGACAGACAGACAGACAGACAGACACACACACACACACACACACACACACACACACACACATGCACCATGCCTGCTGCCGATGGCTCTAAGGTCCTGACCGTTAATGAGACATAAAGCAACCTTCCCAGGCGAACAAGCAGGCAGAAGGCCAGAGGGACAAGGTCATTGGCTAATAAAGTGGTCAGCATTGAGTTTCTGTCACTCGGCTAGTTAAGAGGAAGCTGGAAGGGGAGGCTTTTAAAAATGGGAACATTTAAGAACCAGAGCAAAGGATTCCATTGGTGCTTGTGCTCCAAAGACAAATCAGCATTGTCAGAAGGGCCCCGCGCGACCCGCCGAAGGCCCGCTGTGGCCCCTGGTCCAGATGACCCGCTGAGTACCAGTCAGTGTGAAGAGCATCCGCAAGAGGCAAAGCAAAAACAGTCCCAGAGTTAAAATGGAAAAAAAAAAAAAAAGAAGGTGCTGAACAACCTTGACTTTTGGTTCTGATCTGCTCCAGAGATAACAGCGAGAGCAGAAGCCAAGTACAGGGCAGAGAAGGAGATGAGGATCCGTCCTCTGTGCCTGAGCTGACTTCCTCCTGAGCCTCAGGTTGTACTAACTCTGGGGGAGGACAGAGGACAGAAAGAGAAACATTTGAAGGGATAAGTGTAGGCTTTGGCGCATGACGCGATTGTTCCGGTGTCAGCGATTATTGCTTTTCTACACTCTTAAGGATCTCAGAGCATGTGAGCTGTTTTTAAAATGGCTACTTAGTTGTCCAGTATAGCGCACAGACACAGCTTCACTTTATGTGCAGTTTCACAGTGGCAGGGTTTTAATATTGAGGCATTTCACACAAATGGTGTGTGGTGTGATGCGGTGCGATGTGTGTGTGCGCACGCATGCGCACTCGTAAGCGGAAGCACGTGTACAATATGTGAGTAGGTTCAGAAGACAATTTTCAAGAGTCATTTCTCCCCTTCCAGCATGTGGGATCTGAGGATTGAACTTGGATCGTCAGGCTTGGCAGTAAGCACCTTTACCCACTGAGCTAGCTCGCTGACCCAAATGTTCTGCTGCTGAAAATTGCTCTGTTAGGAATACATGGCATTGTGTTAAATCAGAAATCTCTTTTTAAAAAAAGTAAAAGTAAAAGAAAAAGAAAAAGAAAAAGAAAAAGAAAAAGAAAAAGAAAAAGAAAAAGAAAAAGAAAAAGAAAAAGAAAAAAAACAGGGTCTTGTTCTAGAGCCCAGGCTGGCATTACATGTGAACTCCATCTTCCAAGTACCGAGATCATAGGTCTGTACCGCCATACCTGGCTCTCGAATCCTTCTTGACTTTGCCCTTCACAGTGGACACATGAAGGTGTAAAATATACATGATAGACTATTACAAGTATACCCTATAAGTGGGGCAACCAAGTCCTCTTGAGAAATGTGGGATAAGACAAGAAGATGAGGACTTCCCAGTCCCATCACTTGGTTCTCCAGATAATACCTTTAGCTGGAGAAAGCTCAGGGTTCTCTCACTGAGAATCCTACCTTAGAGAGAGTGCAGCCTGGACAGGCTAGCCCTTATTTTCACAGCAGCTCTCAGTGTCACTAATACTATTGTTTGAGTCTCCAGACATCCCCTTGGTACCATCTCAGCAGCAACCCCTGACAGCCAAGGAGCCCAATGGCCAGTACAGAATCCAATTCTTGAACAACCCAAGGCACAAAGATGCTGACAGTTTCATATCCATTTGGGCAGAGGTCATAAAAGATTATCTTAGCCCCTGCCCACCTAACTCCTAAGAGCAAAGCATTATAGGTTCATGAATGGAACACTGAGCAGAGATGGAGGACGGGCATTCTGTATCAGTGGTACCACGGTCTCTGCCAAAGCCCTACAGCCTCTCATGTCTCAGGTCTCCAGGTAGCATGAAAGTGATCTGTATGCCTGACACACACATACACACACACACACATGCCCATCACAAACAGGATAGGAAGGTGAGCTGAGAGCCCTGAGCCAAGAAAGCACCTCTGGTGCTCCAGTGGGCATGATCACTGGGTCAGGGTGTCACAACCTGGGGATAGAGTTGGAGCATCACCATGGAGATACTTTGCTCCTCTTTCCAGGAGCCAGTACTCTGGGACATTTGGGGGACGGGGGCAGGGGGCGTTTGGAAACTACAGGATAGCACAGTGACACCTGAACTATTACCCAAGGCTTTCTTCTCTCAACTATGGACCTAGCTTTAAGGTCTTCTTTCCTAGCTATAAAAACATTAGTATCTACCTTGAAGATTATGGGCACTTATAAAAAGAAAATTGGAATCAGCCAAAAATATCACTACCTGGAAATAAACCTCCCCCTTTTGGAAACAGGGTCTCATTATGTAGCCCTGGGTGGCCTAGAACTAACTATCGTAGACCAGGTTGGCCTAGAACTTATTATCATAGACCAGGCTGGCCTGGAACTAACTATCGTAGACCAGGCTGGCCTTGAACTCACAGAGATCCACCTGCTCTGCCTCCTGAGTTCTGGGATTAAAACCATGAGCCACCACACCCAGCAAACACATTAATCTATAGTCTTTATCTTAGCAGATGGATATAAGTATCATATCTTATGGCCATGGTCCACTGTACATGCTACCCACGGCACAAGGAAGTATCACTTAATTATGAACATACATGCTAGTCCCTTTAGTGGCCATCTTGCATTCCAGTGTTGGATGGACCCTTCTTTCTGCCATCCTCTCTTCATGGTCACTTTTATAAACAGTGCCCGTGATCATCTCTGTGCTTGGTGAACCCTCCTAGTAGTCTCCTTAAGATGCATTCCTGTAAGTTAGAACTGGTAAACCAGTGGCATACGGAGAAAATAGCAGAGAATTGAACGATGGTGTGAACAGTCTCCACCCACCCCTGCAGCCTGTGATAACTGCAGGACCCTTATCCATAGAGAGTGGAAAGTTCATGAGGAAAAGGAGATTCCATATGCTGAGGCTGGCTCCTCCTAGTATACACTAAAAGTTGGTATTTTATTTTCTTCCTCATCCCTTCCTCTTCCTCTTCCTCTCCCTGCCCTGGTGTTTCGAGCCCTGCCCACCGTAGAGCCATCTGCTGCTGAAGGAGACCTGTTCCATCGCGGGCCCCCACCCTGGCCAGCATCAGGTGGCACCCATCTTCTCCTCCCTGGGTTTTCTTCCTGGTTGCTTTCTTCTGCAAACGTTGATGAACTCCAGGCACCCAGGGGTGGGTAGAGGAGGGAGTTGGGGCAGGCGATTACTTGGCGATGTTTTAATTTGTCTTTAGATGAATTCTCCTAAGCTTTCATGAGAAAATCTCTCATCATTACTTGTAGTCATTTAATTTAAGAACGGTTGGAAGAGGGAGATGAGCTAAGATGACAGATGGAAGACGCAGATGTACCTCTTAGACCCGAAAAGCGCTCTGAGGATTTGGTATCAGGGAGGAAGCACACTTGGCTCCCGTTGCTTCTGACCACGGATGTGGGAAATGATCACGAAATTATTAAAGTGTAGGGATAGACGTAGGTGACGAACAGATTTCATTCTTTTTTTTTTCCTGCTTATAAATCCATGTTAAGGTCTGCTAATGAGCTCCAAGTCTGATAAATTCAAACTGCACAAAATAAGAAGCCAAAATAAAGCAAGAATAAAATAGCCAAGACTGTGGCTAGGGAGCGTCATCCATTTCCACTGGCATGAAGATGGCTTTCTAAATTCCAGGCTTCCTCTGCCTTCCTTCAGACAGATTTTCAGGACATCCTAATTTGGCGTTTCTGCAATTCAGCGTCTATTATTATTTTAGGACCACAGTTATTATTTTAATTATAATTTAAAGCTGCCTAATATACCCGGAGGTCACTGGGCACCTAAAAGGAATAAATAAAAACAACTTTCCGTTTTTAAAAGCACAGTGTTTATTTGGAAGTCCCAAGAGCCATTCAACCAAGACATCATAAAACCTTCAAATAAACTGAAACGGAAACAAAATAAAATGTCCGTTCTTAATCTCCTTAGAAGGCAAGCCGAGGGAAGTCCAGCAAACTGAATGCTGGCCTGAGAACTCCAGCACGGGTTCCTTAGTGAGCCAGGAGCTGAAGTGTGTAGCTAGGCTCGCACACTCCGTACTGTGACCTTCCCAAGGTTTGGGAAGGTTCTACACAGACCTTCCCAAAGCTTAAGACCTTCCCAAAGCTTAAGATCCCTGAGCCCTGGTAGGAAGTTTTAGTTCACAAAAAGTTAGTGTGGAAATAGACTTGATGCAGGAGGAAGGGACTGGAAGCTGGATGTGGTGACACGTGTTTTTAAACCGCAGTATTCAGAAGGCTAAGGCAGGAGGGAGTCCAGCCTGTGGGCCAGCAACATGGTAAGTGCAGGGCTGGCTTGGGCTACATATAAAACCTTCTCTCACAAAGAGAAAAGGGAAAAGAAGAGTGCCTGACTAGGAAGATCATTCAAGTGGTAAATAATGCTCCCCTTGCAAGCAACCTGAATTCACTTCCAAAACCCATGTAAGAAAACCCAGGCATGGCAGAGTGGGCTTGTATTTCCAGCAACAGGGAGGTAGAGGCAGCTTGATTTCTGGGGTTCACTGGCCAAGTAGCCTAACCTAGTTGGTGAGTTCCAGGCTAGTGAGAAACGCTGTCTTGATGATGATGATGATGATGATGATGATGATGATAACGAGAGGGAGGGAGGGAGGGAAGGAGGGAGGGAGGGGAAAGAAAAAGAGATGGATGGACAGACAGACAGACAAATGGACACACACATCAGGGAATATAAAGTAACTTCGAGTGAGCTACAGTGTATCCTTTTGAATCTTGGTGAAAGGACTGTATGAATAGTGGGTTTATAGGAGCCAGGCAGATGCTTATGGTCTCTTAGCCTTGGAGGTAGGATCAGATAGATGCAGAGAGAGAATTGAGAGAAGGTGGGCTGAAGTGTTTGGGCAGAATGTTTCCATTAACTGTAATAGGACTTATTGATTACTTAAAGCTGTTATCCCTACATTATTCCTGGCATTTTACATGAAAGATGTTGATATGTGGAGAGTGTATCAGTCAGTTTTTACTGCGTGATGATGTGGTAACAAACAGCCCTTAAGTCTCAGTAGCTGTCCACAGAGATGTAGTTTTCATTGACAGGCTGCTTGTCTCTCTCTTCTGTCTTTACACCGCAACCCAAGCTAAGAGAACGGTCCAGCCATGGCTGACTTCATGCTACAAGGGAAGAAAGTAGCACTGGAGGCTCTTAAAGGGGGTGCCATTCATCACATTGTATTGGAAGGCAAAGCAAGTCACATGACCTCCTCTGATGCACATGAGGCCAAAGTATAATCCCCTCATAGAAAGCCAGGCCTGAGTACCACAGGGTTCCACGTTCACAGGTTCAACCAAGCACAGCTCAAAATATTCAGAAACAACAAAAAAAATTGTTTCTGTGCTAAATATGCACAGACATTTTCCTTGGCACTGTTCCTTAAACAATATAGTCTGACAGCCTACTACCTACAGAGCCTTTGTGTTGTAGTAGGTATAAATAATCTACAAGTGATTTAAGGTGTACAGGAACACTGTGTTATCTCATATAAGAGATGTAAACATACCAGGGTTAGAGGTATTTGTGAACAATTTGATTTCCCACAGAGAGCAGTGCCTCAGGGACTTTGAAAGGGTAACTTTACAGAGAGGATCCCCCATTCTCTCCCCTTGGAAAAGCAGAGCTCCCCCCTCTCCCCCACCCCCAGCTCTGTCCCCCACCCCCAGCTCTGTCCCCCACCCCCAGCTCTGCCCTGTGCTTGCTGCCTTCCACTGGGGTGACCAACTGTTGAAAGCATGGTGTCTAGAATTGGGCTCCATAGGAGGGCATTCCCCAAGTACCATCTAGTGTCTGTAAGAGTTTGGAGATGGTGGTTCACCCCTTTCTTCTCTCATACACATTCACATCACGATGGTGGGAGGAGCCCATGAGTGAATATGGAGAGATATTGAAACAGAGACAGGGAGACAGAGCGACCAGCTAAGGACTGTGGTTGGCCTGTTCTATTGGCCATTACTATGGTAATAATAATTGGAAATTAATTGGCCCAAATGCATTTCAGCTAACAATCTAGTAGGATCAAAACCATCCTGCCATTACCTAGAGAATCTCGCCCTTAAGAGTCCCACATTAAGGAAGTGTATGGTGGTATTCAGCCACAACCCAGTTCTAAGACAACTGAAGGAGGAAGATAGCAAGTTCAAGGCCAGCCTAGACAGTTTAGCAAGCTCCTCCCTCAAAAACCTAAACAACAACAAGGGCACATCAGAGATGGCTCAGCATGGAAAACATTTGCTGCCTAAATGTAATGTCATGAGTTCTGACTCCAACAAAGTGTTTTTAAATTTCTCCACCCCTACTGTGGTACATATACACAATAATAATAACTTCTTTAAATCTCACGTTAATCTAGTTAAGGGCTAGATTAACATGTTAATCTAGTTAGGAGCTAGAGATTTTAAGCAAGTAAGACTGTGGGCTCTATCTGCAGCACCAAAAAGTAATGTGAGATAAAATTAAAATACTACATTAAAATGCAGGTACTTCCTAGAAAGCTAAAACTTGAGACTCCTACCAAATAATGGGTGTCTGTAAGTGAGTTCCAGGAGGCAGGGATCTAGGAGGGTCCAGTAGACAGAGAAAATAGATGCTGAGGAAAATGAACCTTCCCCACCCCTAAAGTTCTTACAGCAAATGATGTTGCCAGTAGCTGCTGCCACCAGGCCAGGGACTCCCATTGACCGTGTGGGGTCCTTTGCCCAGGCTGCCAGAGCCAAGTACAAAAGACTGAAAAGGTTTCACAACAGAATTCACCTTCTCATAGTTCTCCAGGTTACAAGTCCAGGGTCCAGCTGTTGGTGGAGTTGATTTCTTCTGAGGCTTCTCTCCCTAGGTTATAGACTAGGAAGTCTTTTGAGTTCACAGGATGAGATGAGGGAGAATTTCCTCCTCTTACAATAAAACCAGTCACGCTGGACTAGGATCCACGAGTGTAACCTAGGTTTACTTGAATTAATTCTTGAAGTCTATATCCACAAACAGTCTAGGGATTCTGGGGACTAAGATGTAAACAAACATAGAGGGTTGGAGAGATGGCTCAATGGGTTTAGAGCACTAGATGCTCTTCCAGACGTCCTGAGTTCAATTCCTAGCACACACATGGTAGTGTAATGGGATCCAATGCTCTCTTCTGGCATGCCGATAGAGCACTCATATACAAGAAAGAAAGAAAGAAAGAAAGAAAGAAAGAAAGAAAGAAAGAAAGAAAGAAAGAAAGAAAGAAAGAAAGGAAGAGCTTTAAAAAATATGTAAACATATAAATTTGGAGTAGAGACAATTCAGTGCACAACACTTGGCTACACATTGAAATCCTCGGAGGATGCCCAGACCTTGCCTTAGACCACAACATCAAAATCCCCATGGGTGCGATGCAGAACTACAGACTGTTGAGCTCTCCCTGGCCTTCCCATGAGTTCATTCAGCACCAATGCAGCCTGCTCGCTACTTAGAGAACCCAGCCTTTGTGGGTCAAAAGTGTATTCCACCCCAGCTTATCATAAGACCTGGTCTCGGACGCTCCACAAATTACTGACAGAGAAGGAAGGGAGATGTAGCCAACGCGGGGGCACTTGTCTTTCTGCCCTTCCTGATTGATTATCTTCTACCATAATAAAACTTGTAAAAGGTTGAACCTGAATGGAGCCTGTGACTGTGGCACAGTTGCTCAAACTCTTGAGGAATCACATTACATTATGTGACTCAGCCATTGATCCGCTTCATGAAAACTCGGCCTGAGATACCACCTAGACACGGGGTATTGGGTCTACAAGAAATGGCCAACATGCTGTTGATTACTCAATGTCTTTATGGGATAGGTGTGTCCCCCCCCCCAAAGCAGAGTAGAGCATGAAGCAAGACAGATACCAGCCCACCAGAGAAGACATCATCAGCCCCCAACTTGCCCCAAATTGCTAGGAGTGGAAGTAGGGAGAAGAGAGGGCTCATTACAGTGTCTTTGTCAACCCTGCTATCACGCAGATAGATAGTAATAATACTGTCCCTCCACAAAACTCCTGGGCTTCTTACCTGCTCTTGGATTGATTACAGACAATACCAAAATCCCTGCCACCATAGTCTCTTCTCCAGGGAGGTAAATGTTTGGGGTTTGTCTCTAGATGGAATTTTTTCAGAATCCTGCCTGGCCCCTTTCTTAACTTGCCATTCACATCGGGCTCTATGCAGTATCTGAAAGCCCTGTGCTATGCTCTCCTATCATCCACCAAGCCCTTAAGGAGCCCCAGGATATATGATCCCCACTTTACAGATGTGAGAACTTGCCCAAGAAGTGTGGAGTTGCCAAGGCCTTAGAATTCACAGCAGAACTGGAATACCAGGTTGAGGGGGGCGGCAGTTTGCAGCCTGTGGCTTCGAGCTACTCCCTGCCCCAGGCAACTAGGAGACCACAAAGGAAATCAGATCTTGTGCTGGCCCTAGGCAAGATCACAGTATGGGCAGAGCGTCTTTGATGCCTTCCCTCCTCCCCTCTGCCAGCCCTCCCCTCCCCTGCAGCTGTCCCTCCCAGCCTGTGCCCTCCCATTGCGCCAGGCCACACTCTAACTGCATCTCTGGGGCAGGAAGTCTCCATGCTCTGCTCTGAAAGCCTCCCTGTCCAGAAAGAAAAGAAGAATCAGACAGATGTGCTCTCAAAACCCAGCTGGCCTGTGAGACTTAGCCATGTGACCTCGAGCAATTTACATTTTGCTTTTGAGTCTCCTCTTCTAAAAAAAATAAGTGGGTTTGGGGGCTGTTTCTTAGGACTGTATAGAAGATCGCACAAGTCATGTGTTACATAAAGCAGCACATGGCATGAGCCTGACATGCGCGTGCGCGTGTGCATGTGCGTGCGTGTGTGTGTGTGTGTGTGTGTGTGTGTGTGTGTGTGTGTGTGTCTCGGGCATTATTTATGCATGAGTCTACCGTATACATGTTCTTGCTCTATTCAAGGTGTTCTTTCATGGTGGTCATGGGAGCATGCTCATGGGTCCATTTTTAGGATGAAGACTCTGACATGAGATATTTTAGACACAACAAAGATAGAACCTCTTTGACTAGGAGGTAACTGCCGTGCCTTCATCAGGAATGTGGGAAAAGCATGACAGGTGTTGAGTATCTCTCCTTACCAGGTGTATCATTAGGTGTGGCTTGTTGATGTTGTTGTTGTTGTTACCAGCATGGAGGACTGAACTTGCTAGGATC